>LN483450.1:988485-1006044 GCA_900002565.1 Culicoides sonorensis | reverse complement strand
TTTTTTTTTCTTAGAGTAGGGGGAAATGGGGCATCTGAATTTTTTTTCACCAAAAGTTAGCACATGTGCTAACTTCACACTCATGATTTTTTTTCTTTGTTAACGTTCCATTCAATCGTTTCTTTCGATGTAGATCTCCTCATTTCTAAAAATAGGGGTTTCAATGTTCAGGGTTCCATTTTAATTGTGACTAGCTGCTGAGGCTCGATCACTAAGTCAGGTTTGTTAGGGGCAAAATGTGAACTCTGACGATCTTGACCCTTTCCAGTGACTTTTAATCCTCTTTGTTTTATTAATTTTAGACAGAGCACTGTTTTTCAAAAAAAAAAGCTTAAAGCTTCCACAATCGAGCCATGGCATATTCAAACTTTTCTTAAGACATTCATATTGAATATGACCTTGCACCTCTCAATTTAGACGCCTTAGATCCCTTCTCTAGACGTTTCTCGTGATCTCTTTCACTTTCCATCCCAATTAAATTGATGTCAACCACTTTGTCATCGTGAGTTTTTTCACATTCTATATTTTATTGTCTTCATTCAAACTTCGTAAGACCAACAGTGACCCTCAAAGTCCTTGAAGACGTTTTTCGAAGTCAAATTTCGTTGGAATGCTGAAGATGAAGATCACAAAAAGTCGAGATTTCGTTAAGAATTCCCAAATGATCTTAAAATCTCCTGGTTTGAAGTTTTTGATACGTTGTGTTCTCCATGGAACTATAATCGCTTCCTTTTTGAAAATAATTTCGAATAGAGGAAGGTCAAGCAGTATGTCGAATGTCCTAATTGGAGTGCTGCTAAGCGCTTATGTGATGCATAAACATGCTAGACGTTATTTGCTGTTTGACTATCAATCTTTGGTCACCATACCAATTCACCGTATATGATCAGTGGTCTAATGCCAGCTGTATATAAGTACTTTGTCATTTTTGGTTTTAAACCCCAACGTTTACCTACTAGGCTCCTGCATGCCAACAGAGATGAGTTTGCTGCTTCTGCTTTCTTGCGAATGTGTGTTGTCCATTGAAGCTTCTTATCTAGAGTGACCCCCAGATATTTAACTTCTCCATTTGTACACCGTTCAAATTTGGAGGCCTTATAATTGATTCTCCTCTTCCTGGTCCACTCACTATGAAGAGGAGAATCAACGGCTAATAGCCACGAAATCTGAAATGTTAATGTATCTGTAAAAATTTTAAATTCACTTACCTATCTGAATCGTCTACACTTCATTGAATCATTTCTAATTTAACTGTTTTCACTTATCTTGTAATTGAATTCCATGTAACTTGCATAAATTAAACAACATGATTCTAATTAGGACTTAAATTTAAATGTGATTGTGTACCTCAATCAACCTTGTCATGTTATCATCTAACCAATAATATTCCACAGAATTTATCCAGTGTATCATATTAAATTCATAAACTGTCATGCCATCAAGTAACTTATCTCAATGATATCATATTACAAACATAGACACACTGAATTGCATTCATTAAAATAATAAACAAAACTAAAAGTTACAATATTCATTCATTAACTTTTATCACTTGTTCATTGTATAATTTATTTAAATTACATATTTTAATGATGATGATGATGCTGCTAGTACTTGTCTTAAAATAAAAATATAAATATGAACTGCAATGTCCTTGAAGTTTTATTATTATTAATATTATGAGTTTACTTTAGAATTTAATTAACATGCACGTACTAAGCTCATTTTATATCGAAAATTCGAAGAAATAACATGAGAGTGAATAGTGTTTATTTTTATTATCACTCATAAGGATTATTTTACACTACTTTAATATTAATAATAATATTTTAAATAGATAACTTTTAACAGCATTCATGTAAATATGTGTTAAAAATAATCATACTACAGGTGTTTTTATCAAAAATGCTTATGGAATATTAAATTAGTGTTAAATATGACACATGTTTGTTGATACGCTATAAGACAATGAAAACTTTGCTGTTTACTCTTAAAATCTGATGATATCATCGTTAAATATGAGAGTAAATGCTAATTAGATTATTGTTTTTTGTACTAGCTTTTTGTACTAAAAATTTCATTTAATTTAATTGAATAAATCCGTTGAGAAAATTTATCAATTTCAATGAATGATGAAAATTTTCTTTGAATCACCTTTTTCGACTAGGCACTAGTGAAAAGAGGACAGTGACGATGATTGACACTATCCTAAAATAATATATATGTCAATGTTGACTTTTGGACTATGAAAATATTTCAAAAAGACACCGAAAGATAGGAAACTGATGTGAAATGTTGAGGCATAATGAAAAATTGGTTATTTGACACTACACAGACATGTTCAAAATTGAATTTTTCTCTTCGTCTCTTATATTTTGTTTGTTGTATTTTATTTTAGATTGGAAAACAAATAGATATCACAAATATTTTTAGAGTGCAAGATAAAAAAGATAAATTCCCATAACGTTAAATGGTAGTATATATTTTTATTTTTTTTTATATGGGAAAATGTTTTACTGGACATTGGGTGTATGAATGGAATTCTTGGTATATGAAACTTGAATTGGACATCAAATTGTTGTTATTGTTGTTTATTTTTGTAATCAATGTTAGAAAAAGAGGCAAGAGCTTACATTGTATTATGAAATTTGACTGGAGGTTGAATCAGGATCCCATGAAAATCGCTTGAAACAGTAGCAATAGCTGTGCATGTTTTTCGGTTTGATGGATGAATTACAAAATCTGAAGAACATTTCTTACAGCTTGACATTAGGGTAGGTCATGGAGAATGAGTGAAAGTCAAAAATTGTACATGGCCGATAACAATTGACGGCTATTTATGAGTTAATGGCTGAAAACGATGATTCCAGAAAATGACATGTTTGATTCAATTCGTTATCTTTCAAATGCCCTTGACTTGGATGATATTTAGTCGGTTTCAGTGTCTCTGCCCTTGACTTTCTTCATGGTCGTTGAGCACTTTGTATCATGGACTAATACAGTACCCTTCTCCTTTCTAATGATAAACAATGTCATGATCAATACGAATTTTTAATTTTTAGTTCGATTCTTTTATCTTAATTATTTAGCCAATGCCATTTCCGGTGAGAGGTGAGAGTCCGGAATCAGAATTTCCAATAATTAAAACAATAAACTAGTTATCTTTAAGTGACGTCACTTTCTATTTTTATTGGCGTCAATTTCAATATTGTGATTTATTTTAATGCTGCCTGCTGTTTCATTCACTTTTGACATTTAGTGTTGCCTGATGTTTTATTCATTTTTGACATTTAGGACTGCCTACTGTTTAGGCCAGTAAAGAATTAACCTTACAGTGTAATGTTAGCCCTTAAATTTGATATTTATTTTCTCAAAAATCGTGATGCAATTCTCTCTAAAACATTTTTAGTGCAATCATGTTATCAAACTATTTTAGATGTGACATGATGTCAAATTGTTACATTGGTTGCTTGAAAAAAAGTTACACTTATTTCATGTTTGTATGGATTAGATTCAAGTTTATGTAAATTTTGTTTGAAATTAGAAAATTTCCCATCAATCAACGTTCTTGAAATAGAAAAAAAACAGATTTATCATCATTACAGTATAGAAAAATCCTTAAAAAATCACTTAGTGATAAGAAGCACTTTGTTAAAATGAAATAAAAAGAAGAACAATCTGTTTTAATTTATTGTCTCTTTTATTGCTTTAGTCTATTTGTCTTCTGATATGTAACAATAATGAGCAATAAAATTTTTTTTTCTATAAAAATTTTTCTACAATCTTAAACTACATTATTGTTATTTACAGACATTATACCATTAAGGAATGATTTTCAGACAACAATTTTCCTCTTTTCTTTAAATATAACGTGCAATTACGTCAAAGCGATTTTGTATCCTTTCATTTTCCAGTCTTTATAATCTTATGTTCATTTTATTATTATTAAATTCAAGTAGGCTTCTTAAAAACTTTCTTTTATTACAAATTTTCTTTCATTAGTAGTGCATTTTCTTCCTTTTTTCATTCTTTCATGGCTTACCATGTCATGACGGTATCCTATGAGTGTTTTTTATGTACATCCTTGCAAACAAACAAGAAAATAAAAATTCTGTTAAAAACCTGTACAAAGCATACTAAAACACACACACACAAAAGACGTGCAATATTTTCTAAAAAATGTCATTATATTTCTAGGAAATTGTACATTTTTTCACTATTCTTTGAATTGTCAGTGTATTTTTATATTAAAAGAAGGTGTTTAACGTCTCATAAGAAGAAAAAAAAGTGATAAAACTGTTAAAATACAAGGAAAATGCATCTAAAGTGTTAATGGAAATCGGTGTCAGTGCAAAGTGCATTAAGGGATAATAAATAAACTTTGTTCGTTTGTTTGAGAATGAATTGTGTGATATTGCATGATGATGACGATAACGAAGAAAATGTTAAAGATGAGGTGTAATTTAATACTTGAGACAAGGAGAGGGTAAGTAGAACAATATAAAGTGTTAAGAGGAAAGTTTTTTGAAGAGAAAATAAAAGAAAAAAAGGAAAGAACAAAACTTGACAAAGTGTCACCTTACACTATTAATTGACCTAGTTTTATCGTCAAGATTTATGGTTTTTAATTTTAAAGGACTTAAGATGTCTCTTTGACATAAAATTTGCTCATATTGTGTTCTAATATCGTTTTTTGAATAGTGGTATGCTTAAACTCATTTATTATGTATTTAAAAAGAAATCTTGAAAGTAATCGTAAACGATAGACACGAGTGCATCTCTATAAATCAAATCCATGTTTTTGAACAGTTTTTGCAAGTTTTATGAACTTTTGCGAATTTTTGACAAGTTTTTGAAGAGTTTAGAAAAACTTTTGCAGGTGTTTCAAAATAATCAAGGTTTTTTGAAGAGTTTGGAAAAATTTTTGTACATTTTCGATAAGTTTTTGAAGAGTTTGGAAAAATTTTTGTACATTTTCGACAAGTATTTGGAAAGCTTGGAAAAAAATTTCGTACATTTTCGAAAAGTACATTTTTTGTACAATTTTTGTACATTTTTGACAAGTTTTTGAAGAGTTTGGAAAAATTTTTGTACATTTTCGACAAAATTTAAGTGTTTGGAAAAATTTTTGTACATTTTCGTCAAGCTTTTGAACAGTTTGGAAAAAATTTTGCAGGTTTTTCAAAATCGTCGAGGTTTTTTGTAGATTTTGAATACATTTTTGTAGACTCTCGTAAAGCTTCGTCAATTTTGAAATTTTTTGGTAGAGTTTCGTCAAAATTTATAGACTTTCGTTGAGTTTTAAGTGCAAGGTGACAAAGACAGACAAACGGACGACACAACTCCCCACAATACTCGAATTTTGTTTCAAATCAACAGGAAATATTCTTGAAAAAAATTCCCTCGATTTATTAAATAATTTTATACAATATTTTATTGATATAACTTTGATATCACATCACATCAAATTTAACTGAATTATTCATTACATTATCATTTTGAACATTACATAAAATTGACGTTTAACTACAGCCATGTATGCATGAGGGGTAAAGTAAATGAATGAATAATGATAACAAGCATATTTTATTACACCGAGAACAGACGTTAGATTATATGATTGATTGATTGAACATTTTACACACACACACACATAGAGGATATCAGTATTTGTAAATAATTGATTATTATTATTATTGAATCAGTTGTTACAGTATTTAACATTAAATTTATTTATCATAAGCATTGCAACAATGAAACGATACAAAGAAGTACAACGACCTAAATGCAAATAAAATTAGTGTATGCGTCAGGAAATGTTTACTCAAATGTACAAAATTATTTTTTTTTTACAAACATTCATTTTAGGCATTTAGAATGAAAATTTAATTTAAAATTTATGTATTTTAAATGTTTTGTGCATATAGTTTAAGGGAAAAGAGGGGTTTGTTTTTTTGATATGTGCAGGTAAGCTCATGTCAAAAATGTCTGTTTGTTCCGACACTTTGTTTATTTTTGGAATTATTATTTTAATGTTATTATTATTATTATGATTAAATAACAAAATAATGTTAGTTCTACCAGGAATTGAGGCTTTAATCGACTTGTATGATTGACTTATTTAACATTTTCCATTTAATGTGTTCATTTAATCGGCAAACCAAGACTGAAATTATTCATTCACTTAGAACGAACATAGCTCTTAGTGTCAAACCGCCTCATAATAAAATATTTTAATAGCATGTGGTTTGTACCTGTTTTCACATTTTTAAATGCAACACAAATCCATCTATGCTAAAATTTTGTAGCTTTAGACAAGTGTGATGTGAAAAAGTTTTAATATTAATGTCAAAGCTTTAAATTTATTTTAATTTTTTTCAAATAAAAAAGGAAATGAAACCATAATACCATCATGAAAAGCCAAAAAGTACTTTAAATACAAAATTTTTCCTTTTAAATTTAACTTTTTTCTAACACACTGTTAAATTTCAAATAAAATGTGTTTTTAACTTGTTGTCATTCGTGCATTTAAATTTTAACTCTTAAATTTTGTGTACATTATAATAATAATGATTCAACGTCAAAATATCATGTTATCGTGTCTCTTGAAAATATATATTTATTTTATTCCTATAACAATGTGAACAATGTTAAAATTTGTGTTTTTTTCATGTTGTTTGTTAATGTGCTTATAAAATGTTAGCTTAGTGCTTTAATTTTCAGAACAAAATACAGTTTATAGAACAAGAGTGATACATTTTTCAGTGGCAAGGAATTTAAATATTTGTTTGACTTTTTAAATGGCAGTTAATATGATTTGGGTGATTTTTTTAACCCTTTGTTGTATTATACAATATGTGTGAGAGGGGTTGAAATGAGTTTATAAACAACTAAAATATTAAAGCTTGTGGTAAGTAGTGTTTAAATACAATATTAGTATTAGTCATACTGAAAAACAGAAATTAAAGTATATTTCACAGGTTAAAAAGTGTAAAACTGAAGAAAGCTGCACATACAGAAAAGCAAAGTGCTAGGAAATGTACTTCACAAAGGTCTGGTACGAAGTCTCCGTATGAATCAGGTGTAGACTCTCTTCTTGTGTCTAGTCGATGTCATCACATCAGACCGCATCAGAATTTTTAGATTCATGCTGCCGCATCTTGGCCAGTTTCTTAGCATGGACCATGTCCAATATTGGATGGTTCGAGATTGATACCCAACGCGTTGTACCGACTATGCCTCACCCCTCACACATTGAGGTCACAGTTGCAGATACCGTTCGAGGTAATTACTTCTCGCTATGTAACTATGGACCTAGAGCCAATGGTGTAAAAAGATATGTCACGAAATCTAATCTAATTGAGAAATTGCGCGTGAAACCATTCTCATAAGTCAGTCGCACAATTAAATGGATTAAGATAAACTGGTGGCCGTCGGAAATCAATGAAATATAGAAAATATTGTTGCCAACTGTAATGGTACCTTGATAAATTGTAAGACAAATATGCAAATTTCTATTGATAGGTTCAGCTTATTAAAGTGGTCTTAGTCGTCTTAGTAGATAAGTTTCTACGACTCGGTAGATAAGGGTAAGTAAGAAAGTACTTGAGTCATGTAGAAAACTTTTAAAACATTATTGTTCCATCATTTTAGAAAACTACGATTTTTTGACTTAAGTGAGAAGAGATTGAATTTCTATTAATTAAAGTAAATTCATAAAACTTGAAGCTACAACTTTTAATTAAAAGGTTAATTCTAAAAACCTATATAAAACTATTTCTGTGTTAATGAATTGTACGTTGTTTATCTCATTGACGATGTTATAACATAATATTGTTTTAAAATAATTTTTGGTGATTGTGCGGTCAGTATACGTGCTAAAACGTGATTATCTTGTCATAGGTTATGGTTTTAGTATGCATTTTGTGATAAGTTTCATTAAAATATTTTTACTAGTTTTATTTGTCAGCAATTATTTTAAAGCACCAAGTCATTATTGGATGAAATTTTCTTTAACCTTGAAACATCTTGAAATGGAAAGCAAAAAAAAATAAACTCATTAACAGGAAGAAAAAAAACATCAATTCAATGAACAATGAATGTCTAGAAGCTAAAAAAGAAGAATACTCATTGAACAGATTATTATTGAATTTGTTACAATCAATTAGGTAATAATCTGTACTTATTTTATCTCATTCGACTTTTTTTTCATCATATTAATAATATTAAATCATAAATAATTCGTATTTTTCTTGCAGATCCACAGCTGTTAAAGTTTAATGAATTGAATTTAACATACAATAAAAAAAATGTTAACACATGCAGCATCATATTATCATCAATTTATTTGAACACTCACATTCGCATACAAGTGATTGAATCGATTTTATTATAGCATATTATACAGACTCACTGATTATATTTTGATTTTGATCAAATCGATTCATGAAGACACTCAACTTTTAATGATATTCATTTTCAATTTGATTTTTTTTATTCAATTTTTTTTACATATGAAAGTCAAATTCAAGTTTAGTGTAATTATCATTAAATTACATAAAAATATAAGAAAACGTGAAAGTAAAAACAAAAATTGAAGAAGAAGAAGACGATGAACATGTGTTTGATTTGTTTATGAAATGTGCGTGGTCTGTGCAGGTTCTGCCAATTTGACACACGCAGTTCGTGACGTTCTTTTAACTTTATCTTCTTTCTCTTGCTCACTTATTTTTTCGATAAATTTGAATTGTATGTGAGTCAAAAGAATTTTTGATGGTTCAAAGAACACCAAACACATATGTGCTAAAAATTACTTTTATTTTTTGACATGTTAATTTTTTTTTGTATTTGAAAGCAGCGGCTATAACATAATAATAAAAAAATGATGGATTTCCATGAAAGACTATTAAAAGAATACGTGATGATCGAATTTTGTGATACTCAAAGAGAATTGAAAAGGAGTTCAGTAGAATTTTGTTCTCTTAAATTAGGACGTTAATGTCTTTCAATATTGAAATTGATCTGAATTGTGAATAGAAGATTAAAAATCTAAATTCTCCAATTCGCTGAAATTTAATCAGAATTTCATTTATTTTATGTTTTGTATGTTTTTAAACTAATTTATATCAAGGCACTTTTTTGTATTCAAATAACAACGCGCGGCGCAAAAATAACAATAACAAAACATTAAATTAAATTGAATAAACACAGAAAAAGCATATCAAAAAAATAAAAATCAAATCCAATATAAACCCAAGTCTCATACTCATCATAAAATAAAGTGTCGTTGCATTGATGAAGCGAACAATCATTTTAAATTATTATATTATTATTGTTGTTATTTTGTTGTCATGTGCTCTCTGGAACTGTGTTGATATGAAACATTCACATACATTGAAATCGGTTGTCAGAGCGTGACCCAGACGCGTGAAAAATATAATAAATACCAAACATTTTATTTTTTTTTTATTATCTTCATTGTTTGTATGAAAAACAATTATTCACAATTGCAATGCACATTGAAATGGGAACCCATCATATTTTTTTAGCTGAAGTCATCACAAACATGATTCATGCAATTTACATTGAGTTATGAATTGTAGTCACATTTGCTCTAGGAAAAAATGGTAACTAATGATAGGAAACATTCGTTGAATTTAATTATTAAATGGAATATATTTGTTTGTTTCTGGATTTTATTTGAAATGTGTTAAAAATGATACAATTAAATACATTTGTTCTGATGTGTGACCTAAATTTAACTTGTTTTGATATATTTTTTTAAATTTTTAATAGTAACATTTTTTCAAAATCAAAATATAAGAATCAGCACAGACTAGGGGACATTCATGAACCAGAGCGAAGAGACTTTTGCCTTTGACGGTTTAAATACATCTGAGAGTGGAACAAGGAAAAAACTGGAAAGAAAAAGCGCAGTATGGAGAGCTCTTAAAAGAGAAGGCACACTATGGAGGGTTCTTAAAAGGGAATGCGCAGTATGGAGAGCTCTAACAAAATCCCCATTTGAAAGTAAGGGTTAATCACTTTCAATTTCCACGAAACGCTCAAAAAACCAAGTTACAACCAATTTATTTTGTATTGAAAAAAATGTCAACAAAAAACATTTGAATCGTTTCATTTTCTTGTCGATTTTTCAAAAGACGTCCTGTATTCATGTCACATTCTTCTTCCTTTCTTCGAGCGAAGCCCGTAATTAAAAAGATGTTTTTAACGAAAATGAACACATAAAAGGCAATCTTCCACATTTCTATTAGAAAAAAAAATAACAAAACTAAAACATAACAAGCTAGCTGTGTACTTGTACAATTTAATTGCTACCTTTATTATATGAATTCTATTCTATTGTGTCCTGTTTATAATTTTCATTGTATCCATTTTTCTGCACCTGCAGGCATCGTTAAATGACTCGTGTTTGTGTGTGTGTATAAAAATGTGAGGATATAATTGAATTAATTGAGTCAGGTTTCATTAGCGATGTTATTTTTTTCTCCTATTTGTTTTTGTTCTAATGAAATCGCTTGTGATTCGTATTTTGTTAATTTTTTCATTGAAAAGATGTTTAGAATAATGAATGAAGTGACCTATTTTTTCAGATACGAAGCAAGATACTGAGAATTTTTTTTTGAAAACAATTTTTTTTTTTAAAAAAAAATATGAAATGCAATTCGCATTAATTTATGAAAAAAAAGTTCTTTAGAATTTTGCGAATTTTTTTCACATGAACTTTTCATTTTAATTGTAATTTAAGTAAAAATACAATAATTTAAGCTATTAACCGCTAAAGAAAAGTAAAATAAATTAAAGAAATGCAATAAAAAAAATACCTGAAGCAAAATAAGTGCAACCAAGCGAGACTTCCACTGTAAAGAGAGAAAAAAATGAGATATAGATTAATTAAAATGCAAAAAATTATGTGAAAAAGTATTAAAATTAATATTTTAAGCGCATTTATGAAATAATACCACGATGGTGTTCTTTTAGATACCTGACAGTACTTTTGCTGTATTAATTTCATTGCAGCACAAGGAGGAAGTTATAAGGACGAGGCTCAACACTGTGACAAAATTTCCTATGAATTTTAAGGCAACGCCTTACATGGATTTCATTTTCCTTCGTAGGAAATTTCAACGAGGTGTCGACAGCCATAATTTGAATTTTTAATTCTTAAATCCTTCAGCTGTGCAGCGTGGCTCGATTTGAAGGCCTGCATGCATGATAATGAGAGCTATTTGAACTGGAAGCCGTGCCCTGGAGAGCATTTTATATCAATTTTATGAGGAAAAGAAAAAAGTTCACAATTATTGTTCCGTTTCCTCAGCTAATTAGTAAACTCTCTCAAACTCTCAAAAATTTATTTCACATAAAAGTGGATTCAGAGCAAAAACTTCATTTATTTTCTTATTCAAATCAAATTCATTGCATTTTCAGATTTCAACTTTTTTTATACCAATTTCTTTCTCATAAGAGCTCTTAAATTGAAATAAATCGATTAAAAAAGGGTCAAAACAACTCAATTTAATAAAAATTTCGATAAATGGCACGACATCGTTTTACAATCAAATTTTAACCTCAATCCAATGCATTTGGAACAACAAAATTAAATTTGTCTTTTAAATTTCCACAGTTAAATGACAATGACACGGGTCATTTATCTTCTTACTGTATTTTAGTCATATTTTCTTAATCTATCAAAATTTCTCAAGTAAGAGGATAAAAAAAAATTAAACACGTGATTAAAGGAGAAGAGGAAAAAAATAAAAATCTTCTTTTAAAGGTGACATCAATGTCAATTTTTTAATATTTTATATCGTAATCTTATTTATTAAAAAAAAAAAATTATATTAAAAAAATCGTGACTGCATGAAGTTAGGAACGAAGAAAAATGACACAAAGTGATAAATTGGTTCCATTTAATTACAAGTCAAGATTCATTTTATTTCTATGAATTTTTTATCGATAAAATTTATTCTGAGAGGGTCAACAATTGATTGGATAAGTCATCCGTATAAAGTGAAAGTTAGATCGTGCGTATGAATATCAATTGGCACTTTTTTCCTTGTCTTTCAACATGCACACAGACACACGTGCACACACTCTCTAATCTGTCTATAATACTCTTTAGATATGCCAATATTTTTTTTCATGTCATTTTTACGGTATTTTTATTGTGTCCGGTGTCATTTCATTTCATATATATATTAAATTCGGACCAACATGGAAATTTTGAAATATATTGTAAAATAGAGAAAAAAAAAGGACAAAATAATAGACAATAAGGATGAAAATGTATTGTGAGTTAGGAGGATTATCTATTGGTCGACTCTTATAAACTGTGATGACATTTCTTTTCAAGGAAATTTTTTTACCTTTAATTTGATGGATTTATTTATTTCGATCCGGATCAATGAAAATGATAAATTTAAATATGGATAATTCGCAAATCTCTTTTTTACCTCCATATTGATAGAAATTTATTTATTGGATTAAATTTAGGAAATCAAAAGCACAGAACAACGAATGGTTATAAATAGGTCAATTTAACAGGTCATTTCATTCGTTAACCAAGAAATGAAATCTTTAAATTTAAATAACGTCTAGTAATTTACAATACAAAATTACCCTTAATAAAGGTTTTGACCATAACAAATCGATTTTATTTGTGTCCGTCTTTAATCTTGCTATAATACTTTGGATGTAACTGATGACTAACTGAAATGAAAAAGGTATTCTCTCACATTACCTGAATATGAATAGAAATAATAATAATGGTAAGATTATTTCTTATATAAAAGAAGACTGAGAATGAGATGAATGAAGAAGGATTTATTTTTAAACTTTTTCCCACAATCAATCTTCGTTTCAGAATTTTATAACAATTTCATATCACACTTCAGTGGCTTGGTAGTATTTTAATTCTCTATGCTTTGATTCATTTTGTTTTGTATGTTGTACAAATTTAAATAATGTCTTGTGGTTTTGCAAATTTTGAGATTATGCTTCGTTTGTGTGAATGATTTTGAAGAAAATGATTTGATTATCGTAAGGATTTTAATGGGAGATGAAGGAGAAAATTGCTTTTAAGTATTTTTATTTTAAACCAGGCACGAACTCAGATTTCTTGTGTGTGGGGGATGGGGTCAAATTTTTTTTCTAGACCAATTCGAATGCCCCCTGAGTTTCTTTATCCCCCACAATTAATCTTCCCTGTTCACAGCAACGTTAAATAGCGTTACCTTTACAAAAAAAAACCTTGAAGGTCAAATCCCATTACGGAGCTGAGCCCCCTTACCCCCTTGGTAAATCCTTTCCTGCTTATAGCACCCTTAGGTAGCAGTTCTGTACTTGCCAATAACTAATATCGAAAAGAGAGAGTGTGAGACGAATGACGTCTTTTTTATATCCATAATAATTAAGGGTTGCCAGATTCATGACATCTAACATAAAGACCACGGTGTCCAAAATTCATTAGGGAGTTGAGGCCTCTTACCTCCGTCGTAAATTCTTTTCTGGTTCATTCATCTTAAGGTATGTTCAGAAAACAGCTTAAATTTCCTTAAATTTCATTTAAAGCTAGTTTCAATTCATACAGAAAATTTTCAATCCCTCGTAACGATGACGCCTGGTCATTGGAATTTTAATCATTTAAGATTAACGTCAATAGCAAAAATGAAAGCTAAGGAAACGGAAACATTTATCATTTGTTCTTATTTGTATTATTATTATTATTATCATTTCCAATTTTTCATTGAAAACATTTTCTCCACAAACACTAAATCTGATTTGTTTAAAGGAAAATAAGACGAAATAAAAATCACAGGAAATGAATTCCCCAATAAACAGAGAGAAAACAGCAAAAAAGCAATAAATCATCATCCATCCTAAGTAAAGAAAGACATAAATTTGATGTTCAACATCAAATTTTAATGAATATTAAAAGGCAAAATGCTTTGATCATATGAAAATCTCTAATTGTCTCCTTAAAATATAATTAAAGTCTCATTAATTTTGACGGTTGAACAACAGAGTAAACATTAATTGAAATTAAAAGCAACAAAAAAAAATAACACCAGTAGCGTAAATAAATAGATTTAAAGGTTTTTTAAAAGATTTTGTGCTGTTATTGATATTGTGAATGTAATTAATTGTTTTCATACTTTTTATATTTTTTTTGATACTTGAATTTAGTTTAATTTGAACGTACCTAACAAGTTAGGTTGAAATTGAAATTGTTTTTTATAGTGGGTCAAGGTCGTTCAATAATCTTGTACAATTTAAATTGGATTTTTATTTGTTTTGTCTAAATTGAGCGTGAAAAGTCTTGTACTTGATTCATTATAAGATAAGGTGAATTTAAGCATTACATCGTAGAAGAGGTTAGTTATTGCTTGATGGTGAACGTATCGAATTTTGTTTCATAGGTGCCCAGTTCGATCCTTGGTACAAATGCGTGTTTTCAAACCAGACTTCAGATACGATTGCTCTGAATGACAGACACATGTCAGCCAACGAAAAGCCCCATATATGTCTGTGGTGGGTGGTATCTCAGACCATGCAGACCGTTCAAAGTAGACCACTTAAGATTGTTCATTGATAATCGCTACTTATCTCATCAACAGTACTCTTGAGCTTCAAAAAGACATAATGGTGAGTTAAGATAAGTAGTGCCACTGACAGTCAGAACCATCCTAGTGAGCTGACAGTTCTCATACAGGGGCAGATTGAGACTTATCCTTAGACCGGGTCATTCTGGCAGCCCAGAAATCGATTGAACCAAATTTCCTTTTAATAACTGTTCAATCTTCTCCACTGCCCTCATATTCAGGCCCATGGACCTCAAAGAGCCTTCCATATAATATGAGATATAGCTTTGTCATAATATGATTCATTGTCTCCGTAAAATTTTTCTGGAACGTTCTCAATTAAACGTCTTTTGAATTGAAAAACTTATCTGCTTAAGTACAACTGTTTTGCTCAAGAAGTAAGGCAATGCAAAGCAATCAAATATTTAAATACAAATCAATTTGGGATCAGTTAAAGGTTCATAACATAGATTCATGTTGTGATTAGCTACTGATTTGGTCTTAAATTTCAATTATACTACCTTAGACCCATAAATGAACTAAATTTCAAGCCATATCGTGATTTTTTGTTGAACATAATTAATCAAAACTAGAATTCTCAATACAATACAATTGAGAACACCAACAGCGACTTTGAAAGTCACCTAAACATAATGAAATACTCATTTTTCATAGTTCTTCTTTTTTTTCTTTACATGTTTGCATTATTTAATAGCACCTCTTTTCAGTTGAAATACAAAAGCACACAATATGGTTCATTCATTCATTCACTTGTTTCTGTTTTGTCCAGTAAACAATTTTTTCAGTTCTTCAAAAGCCTTTTCATATTACATGAAATACTAATAAAAAAAAAAGAGTTGAATAACATTTTTTTTCTTTTTATTTTATTATAAGCTTAATAATTGAAAGTGTGAAATAATTTTGTGCTTGTTCAAATAACATGAGATACAAGATTTCTTAGTAATAGACATTGATGATAGAAATTGTATAGAATTTTGACCACCCATGAAGATTACTTTGAAATTCATATAAAGTGATTCTAATCCACAATACAAGTAAAAATATAAAAACATATGATAAGAAGTGCGAAACAACGTATTAAATGTGTCACCTTACAATACAATGTCTTATCAATTTAATTAAAATTATTTAAAATAAAAAAATATTTGACGTCATATCACATTTCTGACCTTGTTACGTAATTTTACTTAAAATATCACTGTAAAATGTTTTCTTAATAGTGAGTAGTTCAAAGACAAAGTCAAGTAATGACTATTTTTATTAAAACAAAAGTTAAACTGTTTCATTTATTATTATTATCATTATTACATTGCTCATGGCATTTAAAGAGTTCCATTTAAATATTATTTATGCCTAAAATTTCATCATCATTTTCATATTCAAAAGAAAAGAAAAGTAGTTTAAAAGATGAAAATAAATTTTTCGGATTATGTAATGAAAATGTTAAATAAAGAGGAAGTTTAATATTTATTCTTATTTATTTATTATTATTTTAATATGACTTGGACTTTTAAATGATTTTATATTCAGAAAATTAAATGAACTTGCAAAAGTGAGTGAATAAATAAACGAATTTATTTTCTTCTTTTATCCAGTGGATAATCCTTTTGCATTTAAGATACATGGAGAGGGATGCTTATAGAAAATTTGTTTTATTTTTTTCTTTTTTTACATTTAAATAAAGTTAAATTTAGAGAAAATGAAAGAAAAATCGAAAATGAATAACGAATTTAAGTGCATTTATTATTTTTTACAGGTCATGGTAGGTCTCGTAAATGACGAAGCCCATCAGATTGATATCAACAAGGAGATGGTAGAACCAACATCAATTGATACAGCTCAATTCAACCAAAGGAAGTGCTAACATCATCTGAGTAATCTAATTAGAGTAAGGTAAGTATTGATTTTTTTGTATATAAACTCAGCCCAGATAACAGATCCCAGCTTGGGATCTTATCAGTAAAAATGAATCACGTGATAATACAAAAATGGATGCCAGGACCCTACAAGAAAAGGAAAATAAGTCTACGACATACTGAGAAAATTGGAGTTGAGACATGGACGAGTAGCACTGAAGGCTCATTCTCTCGATTTCGAGGTCATCAAGTTATCAGTTTCCAGAATATTGCAGAGTCTAGATTCAGTTTGGAGAGCGCCTATTTAAGCCTGTACTCAAGCCATCAATCGGGTCCATTGTACCTTCCCGTTATCATAATCTGAATTCCTTAACCTTAATTCTGTTATCTCAATTCATTCAAGGGATGGGCAATTTTTCCTACTGAAGTCGCAATTGGACTTTTTATATTACTACTCTACATTTAAAGCCTCTATCTAGCCTTTAACTCAGAAAGAGCTTGAAAAGGGGAAGTTTGAGCTTTTTAAGCTGCATGGCCAGACTGCCAACCTTAAGATTGATAGTCTAAGTATTCAATCCTGAGGTGCGTCCAGGTCTATCACTGCCTTAGGTCATTGAAGCCTTCAACGTTTTCGAAATCTCTTTCTAGACAACTCCTTTCTCATTAGGTCACTAAAACACTTTAAATTTCAAACCGTAACACTAAACCACAATCATAATTCTCAATTTTCTCTCAACTTATCCTTTACAATTTCTTTTCCTTTCATTTCAATTTTTGTGATGATATGACCCACTAACCCCCTTTAAAATATATACAATTTAAATAAAATCATTTTCATGAAGAAAGGACAAAAAATTTAATTCACTTTTCTTCGGTTTATCTTCCTTTTATATAATGTCTCTTTTCTTTCTCTTTTTTTTAACTTCTTCTTTTGACAGAAGCTCATGGCACAAGACTTGGCAGTTTATTATTTAAATATAATATAAAATGTTTTTTAAATAACACACAGAATACATAGAAAACTGTTTTATTATACCTTTGAAAATTATTTTCCTTATTTTGGATGCGATGCGATGCGAAAT
>LN483450.1:892010-988313 GCA_900002565.1 Culicoides sonorensis | reverse complement strand
AATGAAATACGTTCACGGATATTATTCTTTGATAAGCAAGGAAAAAAAACATGGAAAGTTTTTTCCTCTTTCCTTTCATTTTTATTTTTTTTTTTTTGTAACATGAAATCATATAAAAATGATGAATTTACATGGGAAAATTTCCATCAATTTAATAAAATGTTATTTTACTGTCAACCTACTCAAAATTAACATTCATAACCTTTGCTAATGTTTCATTCCAATTTGAAATTTTCATCATCATTTCATCACTTTTTTATTAGTGGCACGACGTTGTTCATTTAAATAAAAAAAAAACAAGAGAAATTTCAAATATTTTCTTGTAACTACTTTAATGTAGGTCAAAAAGCGACCGGGTGTCACGTTATCCCTTTTTATTAGTCGTACACGCAATTTTATGACCTTAAAGGTGCCATACTGTCGAGTACCTGCTAAAATTTTGCCAGAGTACCCTTTTTTACTTTCAATTAACATACTATTTTGCTTTCATTACTTTGAAATGTGACATGGTTTTAATAAAGTCTTACACACACATAAACACACGCGATCAAGGATTGGTAATTGAAAATTTTATTTCCCTTTAAAATTTATCTGATGACTTTTTTTCTGTATGTATACGTATATGTGTGGGTGTGTGTGTGAGTGTAAATATCATAACTCCTGGATACAACAGCAAAAAACTTATCCCATTCATATCGCACATGACTTTTTGATGGCATTATAAATTACTGTGTGTGTGTGATGTTGGTTTCATGTCATACACATTCAACCTAATTTAACCCATTAAATTTCGTTTACTTACAGGATAAAGTGTAAAATACCTAACAAGGCACAACACAAGTCTGTGATATTTTCATTTCATTTTATTTTTTTATATGTTCAAGTCAAGTCGTAAAAGAATATTTTTTTTATGTCTCGCCTGCCTTTTATTTTATGATTTTTGGCACTTAGGGTTTGAAACATAAAATTTGAGCTGGTTTTATTATCATCATCTCACTCTTTCACTCACTCTCACTATGCATTGTATGGAATTGGATTATGAGTGCACGCCTTTCATATTAGCAGGATTATCCGTTTCTTGTACTGTAACAAATAAGGGAAAGTAAATCAAATAAAATCTTTATTGAATAGAAATTTGTGGATACATGACATGAAAATCAATGAAAATGCACTTTATTTCTTCTTCGGTGCTGGGATTTTGTAAAGGTTTAAATAATCTGCTTGATTGACATAAATTTCGTCCGTGGTATTCATCATTGGTTTTTATAATTATGTAACTGGTAATTTTTCAATTTTACTAGATTATATTGCAAAACTTTCATTTTCCTCCTTTTAACCACAGATAACGCGCTCAAGACGTCATGACGCGTCATTCATCTCTGTCAGTTTCAGTTATGTCATTTCAATCTCAGAGAAGTTTCAATGGAGGAAATACAAAGGCAAATTTTGATAAGCAAACACCGTAAAAATGCACAGGAAATTTCAACACTGTACTTTTTAATCGAAAAAATTGACCTCACAAGCCATTTCTGGACTCATAACTCAAAAAATTTCATAAAGTTAATTTAATAAAGTTCAGTTAAAAAAAAAATTTATTCAAGCCCAATTTGATAACAGCATCTAATTAATGCAACAAAAATATAATTCATTAGGATAAACGCCATCCTCAATTCCTCACTCATTATCAAACTCAAAGTTCGGCTCTTCACCATCCGGAGTCAGAATTGTGTCAATTTTATTTTCAATTTTATATAAGGCCAAACTTCCTTCAGGAATGTTCATTTTGAGTTTATCATTCAAAATTTCTTGGTTAATCAAGTCAACGGAAGTCGATTCTGCTGCAGTATTTGCCTGTGTTTCAACATTAATCACATCCTCATACTCATTCAATATTCCATTTTCATTATCATTTTGTTTATTTTTCAGGATTTTATTCTTCTTCTTTAGCGTTGTATTACTTTTACATACACAAATAGTCACCATTATCATCAGTGAGCAAGCGATGAGTAATCCAAAAAAGCCATAAAACGGAATTTGTTTGATAATTACTTGAAAATCATTCGATTCAATGCTTGAAGTGGTTGAAGGTTTAAGGGCTTTCGATGTTCTATTGGCATTTTTGGAAGGTAATTTTACTTCATTTTTACACTCAACTGATCGAGAGGCCGTCCGAACACAAACAAGTCCAACATTTTTAATGATATAATCATAATTTTTGAATCTGACGTTACTTCCGATTTGTAGCGCAGTCAAATTCGAGTCACGAATTACGAGTTGTCTGATGTTTGTTACATTGAGCGGACTTGTGATATTGGTATTTAAAAAACTGACCTGTGAATTGGAATTTTAAAGGAGAGTTTAAAGGAAATGAGATTAAAGCAAAAATTTACCGTTGTTCCATTCAAGTTCGTAAATGATTGGGGTCCAAATTGGAGATTTTCGATTTTTTTAAATGAAAGGAAATCAATTTTTAAATTACCTGGAAATAAATTTCGAATGACTTTCAAAGTAGTTTTAGAAAAAATGTATTTTACCATGAAATGCTCCAATGTTCAAGGAATCAAATCCACAAAAAGTCACATTTTTCTTTTCAAATGTTGTATTGCCAATTGATGAGCCAACGATGCCAAGTGAAACTTCGCTTTTATTACTCAAAAAAAGATATTTTTTCGGGGAATCAAGTTCAAAGCAATTTTCCAAAGTCAAATCATTTTCAATCATGCAAACGGCGATAAATTTGTTACTCATTTGCGTGTCCTTTAAAAAAAAAAGGTAAACGAATCATTGAAATTTACATCAAAGTCAAATTGAAATGAAAAAAATTCTTACTGATTTCACTGTTATGTTTGAAAGTTCCTCAGGTTCAAAACACTCTCTTATTTTTTTTGGAGAATTTGTCATAAAATCCAATATGAAATTGCCTTGAACTTGAGTGATACCCACAAAAATAAGAAATAATTGAATTGAGTTAAATTCAATCATTTTAATTTGATTTTTAACGTCTATGTTCAATGAAAGCACAATTAAAAATGAATTTTACAATTTAAAGACATGCTGAAATGTCCTATAACTTAAATGTGATAAAAAAATTACTTCCTTTGAGTCATGCGGTTTTTTTTTATAGATACAATTTTTATCATCTGCCTTGTTGACCTGGTTTAATTAATCAGAATACCTCTTAAAACATCGTGAAACTACTCAGAAATAAGTGAATTTTACAAATTCAGTGAAAAACGAAATACGATGCGTCATAAAGTCAGAGTTTATTAAAGCATAATGTGTGTAAAATGTAAATATTATGATTATTACAGTTTAACTTTTGTTCATACACAATCGATATATGCCTGGAAGCTAATACAGCATGTGTGCTGAAAATAATTGTAAAAGGTACTCGTAAATGACATGCATAAGCGTATTTTCATACATTGAATGCAATTGAATGTATTGTCTTTTTGATCCTTTTGATGATCTTAAATGGGATGTGAAAGGATGAAGAAAGTGCTCTAACGACACTTTCACAAACGATTGAAACGGTTATTTGATCAATGACGTCAGATTTCTAGAACGGACTCTGAAGACAACTAGCACTCAGACCTACAGGCTCCAAAGATTTCAAGACAGATCAGCAGGCTCTTTATGCCAAGACCAGGATTTGGTCAAGCAAGTGAGTATGATATGAATTTTCTTTGAGGGGTTAGGGGAAGGGAGGTGCAAACATTTGCCTTAAAGCACGTATTTGACATCCCATACGCGTGGTAAAATCAGTATAAAATGTTAAATTGGCGCTTTACGTGGCCATTTTTGAAACTAATCATTAAAATAATGCAAAAATTTGTATTAGTTCATTTAATTGCCGTAAAATTAGTTTGGCGTTTTTTACTCTGTCCTTTACGTGCTTTAAGTCAAACATAATGAGGCCTAAGCCCCGTTGATACCCTTGATATAAATCCAATCTTGGTTTCAAGACCTAAGTCATGAAAAGTCATCTCAAATACTTAAAGCAACAAACAGACGAGAAAAGTGATTGCCATAATCGCATTTAATTTCAATTCGATAGGAAACCTGACGTACAAAAACACACATTTTACAATACTTTTCATAACAAAAAATCATACAAAAAGGTGTTTTGCTTGTGAATACTACAAAAGTTAAGCACTTCAAATTTTTTCCATACAAATAATATAATAAAATAAAACAAACTTATAATTAACTCACATTTTGCCTAAAATTTGTCTGGAACAACAAAAAAAAAGTCAGGCTATGTTATGTAATGTAATGTAACGTGTGTATGCTAATAATAATTTAAATCCACGTCATTTAACAATAAAAATAAAAAATAATACAAAAAAAAAAATCGAAATCATTGTTTTTGCTTAAAGCCTTTTTGCTTTACATTTAACTCATTTAATGCTAAGTCACCATTTTTATTATCCATTTTTTTTTTTTTTTTTTTTTTATTGTAAATGTTCAAATACAAAAGGCTTAACGATTGTAGTGTCAATCATTTTCATTTAATAATATGGATAAAAAAAAAATTAGTTACAAAAAAATACAAATATTGTTATTAATTATTATTTTATCATTAACTTTTTTAATATAAAACATGAATGTATGATTTTTTTTCTCTTTTTTTTATTATTTTTATGAATGCACCTGACGTAAACATAATTAATATATTTTTAATGCTAAGTTTCGGATTAATGGAATATTTTTTTTAATGGTAATAATTACATTGATTAGCAATATTAGAATTTGTGTAAATGTCTTTAAGGTAATTAACTTTAGTGTTAAGTTCAAATTTAATGACAAAAAATATCGATTGGACTTCCGTTTATTGATTCGTTCGTTAACCAATTTCAGTTAAATCATAACATGCCTCCTTTCAGGAAAAACTTTTAGACGTGATTAGTCGAATATGACTAACAACAATATTACATAGAAGTAGAAACTACACAGCTTCAAAAAGACGACAACCAGTACAACGAGACAGCTATATAGGTTATAGGTGAATACCAATGTGGTTATAGGTGAGATTAGTCTACAACGCATCAGATCTTTAATATCCGTCTGCTTATACTGAAAGGCTCAGAATTCAAAGTCCATACATACCATCTCTTTATTAACTTCAATACAGCTTACGACAAAGTCAAACGCGGTGAACTGTTTGGGGTTAAGAAAGAACTAGGTATTGATCATAAACTTATACGACTATTGGCCACGACTCTTAATGGATCTAGGAGCAAAATAAGGCTTGGAAATGAAGTGTCGGAATATTTAATGATCAAAATAGGGCTTCGAAAAGATGACGCACAGTCAAATCTGTTATTCAATGAGGTTGTCAAAACTGGTATCTAAACACCTCAAACACTTGCCACATAGGTTAGGTTAGGGTTTACAAGGGCACTATCGCGGTCTCAAAGAGACCTCTTGTGATCCACCCTTGCCATATATTAAACGCAATTCTTAAGATTTACTAATGATCTTGATATTGTAAGCAGAGCACAAGTAGGAACAAACGAATTTTCGTCATAAGATTGAAGATGTCTGCCTTGCTTAGCTTTCTGAGAAGATGTGGACACTTGCTGAACTGAACCAGGTCTAGTGGGCTTCTTATTATTTTAGTTGATTCTCTAGATTTGGTTCCTTCTTCATCCGATATGATGATAAATGGATATGTACAATGGATCCGTCTGTAGATCTGATTGTTGGTTCTCTTCTGAGAAGACTACTTGCCCTGTTTACTTGCCTATAACCAATATCGAAAAGAGAGGGTGTCAGACGAATGACGTTATTTTTATACCCTTATTGGTAAAGGGTTGCCAGATACATGACAGTTATCTACTTGCTTCACAAATGGCATCGCATGAAGTTCAGCCACTGTGAAGTTAAGAGACCACATAACACGGCCAAGATCTACCTTTCACAGTTACTAGCACCATTGGTGAGACACAAACGACAATACACCAGTAGTGTGAAACGTGAACTAAAAAAATTCGGCATCCCGCCATTTACATTCGTATTTATTAGTTCCACAATTGGCCGCAAAACGCCACTTCCGTGAAAGCGTCATACCAATGCTAGCACTAAGTTTAGCAGATACATCTAGGGTAAGTTTTTGTAATTGAAATAAACGTTCATTAGTGTTATTATTGACCCAAACAATATTCCCATGCTTCGATCACTTTTCAATTTAAATTTCAGTTCAAATGAAACATATTTAGCACTACATTAGATTTTAACAGTATTGACTTTAAAAATCTCTCACGTTATACATTTTTTTTCTTAGAAAAATATTCATTATAAAAATAGGAATTGAAACCACCTTTGGTTCACCTGGAACACTAATTAAACATTTACATTCAATTTAACACAAGTTTTTTTGGTACAAAATTTTAACTTACAAGTTAGTGATAATTTCTTTGATTTATCAATGAAAATTAAGCGAAAAAAAAATTATCTTAAAATGAATGTTTTTTAAAGAAAATTAAAATAATTAACATGATCTATGTTTGCTTAACTCATTTTTTGTTTTAAAACAAAATAGTACAAACTTCAAAATTCATTTTAATGTTAGTAAAATTACAGCAAATATTGATTTTAAATATTATTTAAATTAAAAATCTATACTATTTTTTTAAATTCAATGGAAAAAAATATTTTGGAAGTGATAATGCGCAATTCAAATTATTATTTAAAACATTTAAAATGAAATGCTTTATCCAACTAAATGCACTCATTAATTTCATTTCTCTCTCACAAAAATTTCATTTTATTTTTCATTTTCATTTAAAATACAAAAAAAAAACATTAAAAATTAAACATTAATTTAATAATAGCCTCCAATAAACATTAGGTTAACCACAAATGCGTGCATTCCATATTAAAAAAAAAGACAAATAATGTATTAAAGCTTTCATGAACAACATCAGTTTTTGATGTTTAATGGTATTTATTACAGTTATTATTATTTTACGATGATGGCATGTTATGGTAATAGTAACAATAACCTAGAATTTACCAAAAAAAGGGATGATGATAGAAAAAAATAAATTTGTTTGATGGTATTATATTAAGGTCATTTATTTTAATAATATTAATCAAATAATGTTGCGCGTACTCTTTGAATTTAATTTAATAAAAAAACATAAAAACATTTAAACAGAATTCCGTGAAATAGAAAATTTGAAATTTCATCATCAATTTCAACGAATCAACTAAATTCAACAAGAAGAAAAAATAGAGAAAAAGAGACAAAAATTTAATAATACATGGTGTAATATTATGATTATACAAAATAAATATCTAATGTTTGTCATTAATAATTTCGGCAGAAGAACAAACACCAAAATGTGAGTAATAAATAAACTGAAATGGAATCATAGCATTAAGTGTAATAATAATAATAATGTGCGTGTTCTATTCAATTTATTATCATTATTTTTTATAATTTTTTTTTGTTTCAGGCAAATATGAGCTACAGGATTTAAATAATGAAATGACTGTTGGTGTGGTGAGAGCAATAACAGTAAGTGCTTTTAACAAGTATTTGAGTTAAAAATATTTATTTTAATGAATGAATGCTCATTAATTATTTTCTTTTTTTAATTCATATTTAATTTTAATTTTGAGGTATTTTTTATACCCTTTTTCATTTTAATAAATTATTATTTTTTAAAAGGACGATCTTATTCAAGAAAATGCTCCATAAATTATTTTCATTCGTTTGAGAAGATTTCATTCATTAATCTAAATATAAATTTATTATTAAATATGATTTTTTATCATTGTACAATAACCATCATTAACACATTTTTATTATTACTTATATTATTAGAAAAAATCTTGCATGTAATCAATCAAAATAGTTTAATAATAATACCATCTTTACTTTTATGCATATCTATCTCAATGCTTTTTTTATTATATACAGTGTATTCATTGAATTGAAGGCAATTATGGGAAATATGATTTAGACGTAAAAACCAGTTGAAAGACGGTTTCAGAAGATGCAGATATCAGCTTTTATTCATTTGGCTAGACGAGTAATGTCAAAAATCACCACACACTTTCTTCCTTTCACTCTCTCACACTCTCACCTTAACAGTGACGTCTGATGAGTCCCTTGATTTGTCACTTGATGATTCTACACCTTCGTTTGTCATAGGCGTTGAGCTCACTGTTGTCAATATCACACATAATGAGGATCAAAGTGATGTTGTCAATGACATTTTTGTTCTGAATGAATCGAAATCTACAACATGATGATTATCAATGAGTATACGTTGCTTCTGCTGATCCTGATTTTTCACTGAATCGATTAAAAAAATGTTCTACTCTGGAATTTTGGCGCTGATCATGTTAAGACTGACCGGTTGTCAAACAATCGTGATGTGAAATATCTGTCATTCAAATCTGACATTCCTTTAAATCTGGTGTCTGAAGTTCTATGTTTGAGAAACTAGCCTGAGTCTTATTATGTTCGGAAATTTAATGAAACGAAGAAATTGGTTTTTCGGCTGGGAGCAGATCAACCCAGACAGAGGAACAAGAACTTCGTCCACTATCCATTGAAATCAAGAATCTGATTATCTGAACCATCAAAACATGGGTGGCATTAAATCATTTCTGAATAATATCTCCACTGCTGCCCACACTTCTCCATACGATGACAATGAATTAAACCTGTTTAACCACTCAACAGAATAATCACATAATTTTTTAAAATTCATAAAAAAGAAATACAATTGCTAAGTCAACAAAACAGTTGACCACGGCATATCTTGAGCACAATTGTTGGGAGTCGAATATGGTTGCCACTGTTAGATAACATGAGCTGGAAATTTAGTACGACTGAAAGCAGGCAAAGTTTCAGCTGCACTGTTCAAAACTGATCCAGACGATCATCGAAGCGTAAGATGGCTAAATCCAAGATGAATCGATGGATTTGATGCAGACAAGAATTTAAATTTAAATTGAACCCACTGTCCAAAACAGATGAACATCAAATGGCATTATTACCATTAATAATTCAACTTACATTCTGTCTTTTATTATAAAGTCAGTGATGATCATTATTTTGATCATATCTAAACCAAAGTATGGTTATTATATTGTCAGTAATTACACACTGCACATAAAATATATATATTGAATGTAATGAAAAAAGGAAGATCAAGTTTAGTTAATTGATAAAACATAAAAATGAAACTTGTTTTTTAGCGGAATTTTACATTTTTTTTACCTTCTCGCACATAAGTGAATGAGAAATTATGTACCTTTAATTGATTTTTTTTTCTCTCAATCTTGCGTCGGTTTTGATGAAATCATAAAAGGCTTGTGAGGTTTTTTTTGCTGTGTTTTCATATCAAGTTGAATGGATCTTCATTTCATTGTCACTCACCTAAAATGAAAAAAAAAATAAGAGGAATTAATAATTAGTTAGAAATTTATTGTCTTAAATTATTTTATAATATTTTCTTTGACATGTAAGAACTTCACCATCATATGCAATTTTCATTGAAACTTCAACAAACTATTCATGAAGAAAATATTTTTCAAATAAATTTCATTTTATCCTCCTTTAATAGGGATTTAACTTAATGTATATAACATGAGACTTACACACCAAATAAATTTCAAAAACTTATCATGCATAAAATAAGACGCTGATATGATAAAAGGCCAAAGTTTATAGGAAATATTTCACGTACAAAAAAATTTATTTGAACAAAAACTGTGGTTAAACTTATCCACAAAATAAAAAGTGCGTGTGGTATCAACACATATTTCTTTCGTTTAAAAAAAAAACATATTTTCTCTGTGAATTCTTCGATGATAAAAATACAAAAAAAAAAGATAGGTAAAGTCACCGATAAACTTTTTTTTCGGGTACATTCTCGTTGTGTGCATGGAGCGTACTGCTAATAAAATATTCAAACAAAAATTTGAAAATAACATGAACATATTTGTCTAGCTATGGTTTATTTTTTGTGAATTTTTGAGAATTTTAATATATTTTAATATACAGAGAAAGAAAAAAAAAGAAAATGAAATGAAAGAAAGAGAGATGATATTAAAGTCGCACCTTTTGTTTAAATAATGACATAACATAAATTTTAAGTTTTTTTTTTATTTTATTTCTTTGATAATTTTTTCACGTTTCAAATTTGTTCTTTTCATTGTATCTAATTTTTAAACAAATATTTCACCGAAATTTAATGATAATTTATTCAAAATCGATAATAGATCAAAAATTGATCGGATCAACGACCACCTTTCAAATAGAATAGAGAATCGATGAAAAAAATTACAAATCGGTCTTTAAAAGGTTGAAATCTGATATTTGTTTGTTCTCCTAACAAGGAAGGTCATGTAGAAAAACAAAAATTAGGTGACAACACCTGCAATAAATGGACTCAATGAAAAAAATTTTAAACGAAGGTAAATTAAAAATAAAATAGAGGAGAACAAATGTTAAGACCTTTTTTTTTGTTATAATTTCATCAAAAAATTTAGTACTCGGCCACACTTTATTATTTATGTAGCTCACAAATTATCAAGTGATGAGACCTTTTTTTCATTTCTATGAATAGTCAACCAAAGACGATGAAATGTAAAAAGTTAAATGTATCAAATGAAGGAAGGAACCGATAAAAAAAAATATAAATGAACAGGTCATTTAATATTAATGTAGTTTGACTAATTTGAATTTCATTTGATGATTAGTTACCCGCACTTTCATGTTCCGTTCATGTATAAAGTGTTTGATCGATTTATTTTTTTCCTTCCAGTTCATATGAAAAATATGATATGATTTTATGTTAAAATGAACATCTAACCACATTTTGCTTGTCCTTGAACCGGGAGATCATATTTTGTAAAATAAAATAAATCTTCATCAAATCAATTATCACATGATAAAATTTTACTCTACTCAACTTTGAAAAATCGTGGAATTCAAATCCAATTAACAGTTAATCCGAATATGTAATGTGTGTGCATGCGACTGAATAAATTTTTCTAAAAATAATATTTAAATTAAAAATAGTCCAGAAACGTGGATTGCTATGACAATTTGAAATGTATATACGATGGCGGTGACATTTAATCCCGCAAATTTGTGCATTCAAACACAATCATTGTAAAAATTTGAAATGGAAAAAGTAATTTGAGGGAATGGACAAAAGTGCATTTTAAAAGTCACTGCAGGGGTGGATTAAGACGTACTTTGGGCCTTGGCATTCTGCTTAGTGCTCTTTGAACTTTTCATTTAACTTTACTTTCTTTCACTTTATTAAACGGACCGGCGGAAACTGCGGCCTTTCTGGAATTTGCGAGTCCGTCCAAGTCGCTGATTCGCAGCTCGGATATCTGAATCAACATGCCAG
The DNA here is from genome assembly GCA_900002565.1 of Culicoides sonorensis. Taxonomy (NCBI): domain Eukaryota; kingdom Metazoa; phylum Arthropoda; class Insecta; order Diptera; family Ceratopogonidae; genus Culicoides; species Culicoides sonorensis. Next base: position 976,926 of record LN483450.1, on the reverse strand, counting down.
TCAACTTAACGAATGTGATTCTAACCGTGACTTCAGGTGCTTAACTTTTAGCTATGCGCTTCGTGTACACTACATAGGATAGCGTTGGTTAATTTTTATTTTGTGTGAGTGTATACGTAGCGCATATCTAAAAGTTAAGCACCTGAAGCCGGCCTAAATTTACGAATTCAGTACAATAAGTCAAAAATACTACATTTTAAATGTCCCGCAACGCAATAAGCAGACCGCAAAAATCAATACATAATTCGACCAGCTGCGGCCTTTCTGGAATTTGCGAGTCTGTCGATTTAATGATAAGGCAAGCATATTACACTCTCAGTTCAAAATGTCTCGCAAACCACTCGCATTGCTATACACGGATTGTAAAAATGAATACAAAATTGGCTTTTCTCAAAAATTGACACGAAATCGGCACATATATGGACGAAATTCATCAAAACGCATTGCGGCATGCTCTGACTATAAACAGACAGACAACAGTGCATCGAACAGCTCATTTATCATCAATTTCACGGATTTACTTTAAAAAATGAACAAACAAACCAAAAAAAAATTAATTCAATTACTCTATTTTTAATCACGTTATAAAATTTCCTGACCAGACTATAAATTTGTAACAAAATAAAATGGAATTGAATAGAACCATGTGATTGTGATTGTGATGTGAAGACACAGCTTACACATTTTTTTACAAACAAATTGGAATTTCAAATCACTTTATTTTATGGATGGAAGGGTAAAATAAAATGACATGGATTAGAAAAATTTATTTGCATTTTTAATTTTTTTTTTTAAATGAACACTCCAAGCGAAACTAAGCTCCAAATAAACGGAAAAATTTCATCAAATCATCAAAATTTTGTATGAAAAGAATTCAATTTAACATTAATTTTAAATGATAATTCTATAATATTCTCTCATTTTTTTTGTAATTGTAAATTAAATTTTAATTAATGTAATGCCACATAACATTAAAAAAAAAAAACTCTTCTTTAATTAATTTTACATTTGTAAAAAAATTACAGTTCAACGTTTCATGTTGTGATCAGAATTTCATTAAATAAATTTTTGTGTGGAAAAAAAACTATTGTGTCATTGTCAGCATTTTTGTTAATATTAAATAAATTAAATAAAAAAAAGTGAAATATAACACGAACGCTGATGAAATGCAAGAATAGGGTACAGCATATATGTGAAATGTTGAAACACGCAACACACAAAAATATCCTAACAAAAAAAAATAAGAATTATAGAAATAATTATAATTATTATTATGAAAATGTGTGATAATAATCAGTTTCCCCTTGATATTAAAAAAAAATATTTTTTTTTGTTCTATTTCAAATTTCAATGAAATTCAAGGTTTTTTTGTGTGTTATAATTCTCATATTATTTTAATTTTAACGATAGGTTGTATTTTAGCTGATTGTTTTTTTTTATGATGAGATGCAATCGCAACTTTAAATTTGAGGGTATTTTGTGACGCATCAGACCGTTAAGAATGTCATGTTTTCTAGAAAAAGATCAACAAATTTGATAGTTGGAATGATTATTATTTGTTGGAATTATGGAATCTAGTATTAAAAATTATTACATTGAATTAGATTTGGATACAAAGAAGAGGTATTTAGATGCGCTACGATGTTTATTTTGACACGACAATTGAAAGGAAAAGTATTCTTATGGTGGGCTTATCTCAATGTAAGATCTGAATAATGAAAAAAAATGAAAAAAGAAGAGCTCCAGGTTTTGTTAAGATTTTAAATAAAATGTGAGAATTCAATTTTAACTTTTATCGTTATCAATGAACCCGATTTTGACTTCAAAGAGATTCAAAATTGTGAAGAAGTAAATTAAGGACTTATTTTGATAAACGTAAGGCACTCAGTAAGGACCTCATTACATCATAAGGACTCGATCTTTTTTTCATTACATTGTTGAGTTAGAGCTTCAACTTTAAAGGTCATTGGCTCAACCGACCCCCTTGAACTTTAATGTTCTGATTAAGTTTTGAAATGAGCACAACGTAGGAAAAAGAAATATTTTTAAAATTATCAGAAAGCTGTAATGAGGTTCTTACAAACTCTCTTACTGTAAGTAAGCCCTTACAGTCTTATTCTTTTCATACTCCAGTATTTTATCATTCAACTTTCATGCCTTTGGGATGGGCGCGAATTCGATTCGCTCTAAACATTATTTCAACTAACTAACTCGGACTCACTTATTATTCTGTCAAATTGGGATAAGAGTGCTCTCAGATAACAATATAAATGCTATGGACTGCCTTAACACTTAGCCTTAGGGTTTAAGGTTTACTATGAAAATTTCGTGCAATAATACAAACAAAACAAGACCCTTTGAAACAGAGGTAAGGACTTTACAAGCCATATCCATTTCATGACCCTACCATAATTGTAATGTAAGGAGGTCCTTACATACTACCTTACTTTAAGTAGAAACCAGTCATCTGCAAGGTAAGTACCCTCTTAAATTAAATTTCATTTCCAGATAACCTTATATTCATAAAAATATCATAAATTTCAAGGTAAATTCCATCAAAACACTTGTTTTCCCCAAAAAAAATGTCCCTGTTAAGTCACATCAAAATAAAAAAAAATACGTAATAAATTTAACGATGAAATTCCATCCCATCATTAATGACAACGATTATTATCGTTATTTATCATATCAAAAAATCTAGATCAGTCAAATAATTTCCTTTAACATGCAATCCAATGAAAAAAAATTATTCCCTAAATAGTTCAAATCCAACCAACAAAAATTCCTAATACAAGGTGAAACATTTCCCTTTTGAGTTAATTAATTAACTAACCATCGGATTCACATATTTTTATTATTTTAAGCGGTTTTTGTTCTTTTTTCATTTCATTGTATGTTAAAAATTACATTTGAACACACATAAATTTAATAATGAATTAAAATAAATGAAGGAATGAGGGAGTGATAAAAATTTCACACTGAAGAACACAGAATAGAAAATTGACATTCATTAATCATTTTTTAAAATAAAAAAAAGTATTATTACTATTAATGTTCTATGTTTTTTGTTGTGCTCACAGGTTAATTGAGCACGATAGTGAAATTTTTCGTAAAATACGCTCTTAGATACTTAAATTGAAGAAGATAATCGACACAATTATTCTTCTTCTTTTACTAATATTTTTTTTTTGATAACCTTGAATAATTTAAGAAACCGCTTTCGTTTTTTTTTTCGTTCAATTTCTTGACATGTAACCTAAAAACAAAAGATTTGCATGAATAATAATAAAAAATACAGATAATGACTTTAATAGATATTAATAGTCTCACATATTCACATATTTCCTGTCCAAAGTTCGTGTCTAAGATAAGTAACCGTAATGTGTGTGGCCTAAATATTTTTTTTCATAGGTGTCTCATCTCCCAAAACCCAAATTGACTTAAAAAAGAATGAAACATTGCAAATACAGAGCGTTAAAAATAAAATAATGATATCATAAAAATTAGCAAACATTGCGGGGGCTCTCTATCGTTTTGTTTTTCATAAACATATTCCGTGCTTTGCTAAAATTAGTGTAAGAATTCTTTTATTTTATTATTATCATTGTACAAATGTTAATTTTATTTTAAACTTTTTTTTTATTTTTATATCATTCATTCATTTATTCATGTTATGATACACCACTTCAGGTAATACACCCGTACTTTGAACATGATTTTACCGTAAAGTACAAAAAAATTTCATGTTGTTTTTGGCCCAAGGCGATTTATTCTCTTGTGTGATTGTGATTTTTGTTCCGAATTTCAAAAAAAATTAAAATGAAATAAAATTATATAAATCTGCACCAAGAATCAGCATGAAATACTCATTTTAATATTGTATCTAGAATCTACATGGAGAGAGAACAAAAAAATTTTGAGCTTATATTTTTTTATTTATTACGTGTTTGTGAAACCACATTGGGCACGAGATAAAGCCAGAATTTTAAAAGGTGTCATACTTTTTTTATTTTGTTATACAGCTCATAATTCTTTAATCGTCTGTATCGTAAATGAATCAAAGCTAATACAAAGCATGTGGAAGTTGAGAGTTCATAAATTTAAGTCAAATTTTTTGTGTCCTGAAATCATTTAATTTATATGAACAAAGATGCAGTTTAAAGGAAATTTTTTTTTATATTAAAATATTGAGGCAGTAGGTTTATGCTGAAGCTTTGATGTACAGTGAGTTCAAAATTTCGGTTTCAATCAAAATGAGTTCACAAATTATTGTCTAAAAAACTTCTATTAAAATTTGTGTTTAAAAGACTTCTATCAAAATTTGTGTCTAAAAGTCTTCTATTAAAATTTGCATCTAAAAGACTTCTATTAAAATTTTTGTTTAAAAGACTTCTATTAAAATTTGTACCTAAGAGACTTCTATTAAAATTTTTGTCTAAAAGACTTCTATTAAAATTTTTGTATCTAAAAGACTTCTATTAAAATTTGTTTCTAAAAGACTTCTATTAAAATTTTTGTCTAAAAGACTTCTATTAAAATTTTTGTCTAAAAAACTTCTATTAAAATTTTTGTCTAAAAGACTTCTATTAAAATTTGTTTCTAAAAGACTTCTATTAATATTTTTGTCTAAAAGACTTCTATTAAAATTTGTATCTAAAAGTCTCCTTTTCAAATTTGTGCCTAAAAAACTTCTATTAAAATTTGTATCTAAAAGACTTCTATTAAAATTTGTATTTAAAAGCCTTCTATTAAAATTTGTATCTAAAAGACTTCTATAAAAATTTTTGTCTAAAACCGAATTTAATTAAAATTTTTGTCTAAAAAACTTCTTTTAAAATTTGTGTCTAAAAAACTTCTTTTAAAATTTGTGTCAAAAAATCTTCTTTTAAAATTTTTTTCTCAAACGAACACCCTGTACTACATGACATGCCTTACGGAACATGTATAAAGTTCAAAAAAAAAAATAAAGCAAAATCAAAAACAAAGGGAGAGAAAACAAATTTTTTTCATATAAATATAAATTTAACATAAATGACAAAACCACCAACAGTCTCTTTTGGTCCTAGTTTCATAACTACACACTGATAATTAAAATTACAACAATTATTATGCTGTCACGATATTTTGTACAACACATCGTGTTATTTTTTTGGTATGTTCTTTTTTTTTTGCTTTTAATTTTATATTTCATTGCAGTTTTGGCCTCAAATTACATTGAATGATGACTTTTTATTATAAGCAAATAAAATAATAAAAAGCCACGATACAACGGTCGTGTTCTCTGGCTTGTTTATTTTCGAGAGAAAAAAAAACACTTACTTTAAAATGTCTGACATTTGTTGCAATAAAAAAGTTTTCATCAAAATATTTTTGTTTTATATACACATTCAAAGTAGTAGGTGAAATATGAGACAATAAAGCAAAATATTTATTCATAAGATTTATAAGTAAATAAATATTTAATGAAAAAAAAGTAAGTTATTTATGTGACGGACAATGTGAATGGAATTATGGTGATATGAAAGAAGAAATATAAGACTATCACACGAATTTTAATTTAAAAGAGGCAAGTCGTTGATTTTGCGTGTTGGTGGCGGATTTATTTTACAGTCAATTTGACAACGTGTGCAAAAAAAAATTGCTGTTTAATTATTATAAGTGTGTGATCGTAAAGTGTAATTTAATAATTTTAATATAAATATCTTGGAGCTATTTAACTTATTGATTAAAGTTTGTTGATACAGACTTTTTTCTCTCGAAATTAATCCAATATCATTTAACACCAACGTTCAAATATCACTTTGAAGTGTTTACAATTGAGTTACGCTCCAATTTCGACTAGTTTTAGATCAAATTGTCATTTATCGTGCAATCACCTCATCAATGAACTCATCATATCACACATTAATCATCGAGATTTAATCCATTAAAAAGTTTTGCGTTGAGCATTTCAAATACAATACAAGAAAATGTAATCCCGCATGAATTCACTTTGATTTTACGCTTTCTGTACATTAAAACACGCACCATTTCATTTAGAATATGAAAAGAGAATAAAAAAATCGTAATAATAAATGACTTAACTTGAAAATTAAATTTAACAATCAATCGATACAATGTATATATTTTATGACGATGATCATCAGAACAAACAATATCAAATTTGTATCAGTTCTAATTCTTATTTCATCTTAATAATGTTGTAAGAGAGGTAACCATCAACTATATAAATAACTGATTGATCATGACCAGATAATAAATGGATTTAAATATCTATCGGTAATGATGAGTGTACATTTTTTTTACTTTGAAATTCAACGTATTCAAAGTAATGAGAATGAAACGCACGATAATAATTACAAACAATTATTTTTATTTTATTTTTTTTTTTTGAATTGAATCTTAACAAAAAAATCTGAAAGAGAAGTTCGATTAGGTTGTTTTAACATGTGTAAAGGCAATTATTTTGAGGAGGCAAATGTGTGATCGTATCGTAATTTGTTTTTTTTTTCTTTTATTATTCTTTAAATATTTATCTAGAATTTAAAATAAAAAAAATTATAGTAAAAGTCATCAACTCAATGTGCCATGTTTACGCACACGTGTCTTGTTCAACACAATAAAAAAAAAAGTTTAATATTGATACTCAGCGTCTATCTTTAATAATAATATAAGAGAAGAAATGATATAATTTTAAATATATACAATTTATTTTTTATTTTTTACTTTTAAATGACTTATCGTTCAATCTTTTGTTGGTTTTTATTAATTTTCTGTTTCATTTTATTTGTTTCTCATTTCATTTCATTTTAATTCTATTTCTGTTCTGTTTTAATATATTTGTAGTTTTACATTGAATTGATAGAAATATGAGAAAAATAGTCACTTTTGTCTGTCCGTTACATTCCACAAGTTACGTCCTTGAACTTTAATTCCACAAGTTACGTCCATGATCTTTAATTTCAGAAGTTACGTCCATGAACTTTAATTCCATAAGTTACGTCCTTGAACTTTAATTCCACAAGTTACGTCCATGATCTTTAATTTCAGAAGTTACGTCCATGAACTTTAATTCCATAAGTTACGTCCATGAACTTTAATTTCACAAGTTACGTCCATGGACTTAAATTCCACAAGTTACGTTCATTAACTTAAATTCCACAAGTTACGTCCATAAGCTTATATTTCATAGGTAACGTTCATGAACTTTAATTCTACAAGTTACGTCCATGAATTTTAATTCCACAAGCTTCGTCAATGAAGTTTAATTCCACAAGTTACGTCCATGAACTTTAATTCCACAAGTTACGTCCATGAACTTTAATTCCACAAGTTACGTCCATGATCTTTAATTTCAGAAGTTACGTCCATTAACTTTAATTCCATAAGTTACGTCCATGAACTTTAATTCCACAAGTTACGTCCATGGACTTTAGTTCCACAAGTTACGTCCGTGAATTTTGATTCCATAAGTAACGTCCGTGAATTTTAATTCCACAAGTTACGTCCATGATCTTTAATTTCAGAAGTTACGTCCATGAACTTTAATTCCACAAGTTACGCTTTTGGAATTATGTTCCACAATTTGTGACTTTGAACTTTCATTCCACAAAATTGAAACATTTCCCTTCAAATCTGAATCTCTGAACTTAAAATGCAATTTTCCAAATCATTTCAAATCACATTTTTTTCCTACATTTGTTTTTAATCGCTCTTTTTTAACTTTTATTTATTTATTCAATAGATCATGAAAGAAGATAAGATGCAGTGAGTACGAGTACATTTCTGCACAATAATCAAATATAAAGTAATAAAAATAATACAAAAAATTATATGAAAGAAGTTCTTGTTGGGTCTATAATTTAAAAAATATATGACGTTAGATCTTTAAAGCAAGATAATATGCAATAATTTTTTTAAATTTATTTCTTTATTTTCCTTATTAAAGTTCATTATGAATTGACCAAGAAAAATTATATCAAAACCAAAATTTTTATTTTAATCGAAAGATCATCACTTTTCTGACTTACTTTGAGATAACCATAAAAAGTGATCTCATGTTCATTAAAAAGTGTTGATTTCTTTTCATGACTTTCGTGATTAAATACAAAAAAAAAAATAAAATAAAAGAGTGGAAAAAAATAAATCAAAAAAGAATTAGGGATAGGGTCGATTAATGACTTACCAAAAGTAGCCACTTACCGATAATTTCGTATTTTTTTTACATATTAAATGCTTTTTTCGTCAAAAAATTATAATTTTATGGTTTTAAATTAAACTTTTAATTATTTTTTGTTAAAATTGATAACAAATTTAACACTTTCCATGAGTTTTAATTGGAAAAATTCAATAAATAAATCATGCCAACAAAAAATATTGGTTTTCATGTCATTACATTAAGGTCCGCCATATTGTAATTTAAAGGTTGAAAACAACAGATTAATTCGTTTAATTTTAATCATCAATAATTGACTTATTTATGTTAAAATTATGTTTAACTGATCAATCAATGTTTGTTCTTGCGTCTAATATACTTAAAGTAAAGAAAAAAACTAAAAATAATTTAAAAATATTTAATATTACTGGTAAGTGGCTATGCCATTATCGGTAAGTCATGACATTATCGGTAAGTGGCAAAAATGCCTTATTTTCGAAAACTTGATTTTTTATATGTATTTTTCATATTTTTTAATGATTTTCATCGTAAAATGACAGAAGAAAATCAATATTTTTCATTTCATAAACGATTATTTAATTTTTTTACCAAATAAAAAAGCTATAAAGCTTTAAAATTCAATTTTTCTTAAATTCTTGGTAAGTGGCTAATCTATCCTATCATGTTGTGGCAAATGCATTTTTGTGGTTTTCATTTCACTGTGTGCAGGAAATTAGCAGTAAAATAATATGAAAAAGATAAAATGAAAGAAATGGTGCGTGATCAGTTTTACACGAATATCGCTGTTATTTTGTTCAAATGGAAAAATAACGGATTTTTGTGGTTTTTTAGTGCAAAATGAATCGAGTATGACTCTAAAAGTGTTATAAAAATATCATGAAATTTGATTCAATTTACATGACCTCGAATCAGAAGGCGATTTCTGATCAAGCTAAAGCAAGAAGGAAACTGACTCACTAATTTTAATTTAAAACAATCGTGTTTCAATTTACTTATCGATTCAATGATTATTTAAACTGATAAAGACCCAATTAAATGCAGGTGATGTCATTTCATTATTAAATAATTTCTTATCTAATGACTCATTTTTTTTTGCTTTCAACACCAATGTTCTTTAATTTTTTTTTTTTAAAATACACCTGTTTTAATGATTATAAGTAAAATACTTTTCAGATCAAATTAGAGCACTTTTAAACTTTTTTCTTGGATTAAACTAAAAATGAATGAAGAAGAAGAAGTTTTGTTATTAAAAATATATCTAAAGAAACTTGACTCGTGTCTCGTTATCGTCACTAATTGAAGGACTATTTAATGCTTGAATGAAATATGAGACAACATAATAAACTTTGTCTTGTCTAAGACTATTTTTTAATGATATTATAGTATTACATTAGAGAATTTTGCTTCCTTCTTACTTCCAAAAAGTTAAATTTCTTTTGCCAACAAGAACAAGAACATGAAAAAAGATAAAGATGTATAAAAAGTCATGAGAGATAAAATTCTGTCACAGTCACACTTTGGTATCCACATAAATTTTGCAGCCATGACTCATCTCATCACAGACAATAAATATTCATCCTTCAATATACTTATAAATGTGTGTGTGTGTAAATATAAAATGATAAATGACATTATTTTTTGGTGCTTTTGGGAATTCTATAGCTCACTTCAAACCTACAGACACACACACACTCACTTATTTGTGAGTTAAGATAAAACAAAGATAATAGTTGTTGTTATTATTATTTTGTTTGAAACACAAATAAAGTTTATTATTATTATTTTGAGTGTAGGGCTTGAGTGTGTGTGTGTATTTGTGAAAAAGAACATCACAAAGAAATAATGTACATAAAAGTGTCATGGGAAGAAACTAAGGACATAAATATAAATTGCTATAAAATTGAATAAAATAAATTTACTTGAATACCGTACAAAACCTTTCAGCTTTTGTGATGATGATATGATACGTGAAGCACTAAAGAAATGTAATCGATTTGAAAGGTACGATATATCGAAAGAAGTTATGGTATTAAGGGAAAATAGAATCAATGACGTCAAAATGGACTCTTTGAATTATAAATTTTAGTTCAATAACGAGACAAAGCTGGAAAATGTCAAAAGTAAGTTAGTAAGTAAGGTTCTTCAAAAGCTAGTAAGGTTGTTTGTAAGTGAGTAAGGTAGACCGTAAGCAGGGGCGGATTGAAAATTATTAACGGCCCTGGCATTCTGTGTGATTTTCTTCAAAATTTGCACTAAACCTTACTTTTATAAGATGATCGACTTCGGCCTCTCTGACATTTGACAAATCCGCCACTGACCGTAAGTTAGAGGGAAGAAGCTCAGATCGGATCGGATGAGATTTGTCTTTTGGAAAACGAGTCATCATCATATCTCATGAGAAAAGCCACTAAAACTAGTGGAGCAACTCTAACGAAAAAGAAGCCCTCTTGATTTGGTTCAATTTAGGAAAATGATCACACCTTTCGAAAAACTTGATTATTCATATAATGTTCTCATTTTTGATGGGATCATAACTGGGCAAATACTCTTCAAACCTGATACGACGTTTTCCAGCATGTTTAGAACAAAGACAGAAATTTGTAGAGTCAAAATGAGTAGGTTTATAGCCCAGAGTCCAATAACCAGAGAATATCAAGTAAATAAGGTGAGGAAGCTACTCGGTAAGTAAGAAAGTAAGCAGTAGTAAGAAAGTAAAGTAAAGAAAACCAGGAAAATGGCATCGAAACCCATCAAAGTTTACAAAAAAAGCAATAAAACGATTACAGGAAAGTAAGCACCGTAATTCTTAAGTCAAGTGATGGTCCTGCTGGTACATGATTCGTAAGTTAGAGAGTAAGCATGTTAGTCAGACAGTGAGTAAAGATAACCTGGAACTATGACGTTGAAACCCATCGAAGGGCACAACAAACCAAAAAACCGTTCATCTGAAAGTAAGTTAATAAGATGAGTAAGGTAATTCGTAAGTCATGTAGTAATCTGGTCCGTAAGACATAAAGTAAGTGAGTAAGGAATTGTTGAAAAAAATTCAATTTTTCACGGCCTACAAATCATAAAAATAACTTGTCATTGTGTCTCATCTGCAGAAAACCCTTTTCACTTTCCATGAGTGAAACATTTAAATTGCACATAAAACAAGGAAAACTTAGAAAAAAAACAATCAAAAAACACATAATGTATTGTCTAAGTTCATTTTTTTCCTCATATAACAAGGTCACATATGTGTTTTCTTACTTTGATAACATTTGTTGTTTGTCAATTCGTTCTTCTTTTCCTTTTACTTGACAGATTTATGTGCTCTGTTCTCAAGTGAATTTTATGCGTGTTTCTTGTAAAGTTTCATGATTTAATTTTTTCTTTTCTTCTTTTCAGCCTTTGACCAAAAACACGAATTTTTACTATTATTAGTTTTGAATAGAAAAGGGGTGGCATAACTAGGTCAAAGTTCTATTAAGTAATTGAAATTTTTCTGAACCAAAAAAACTTTCAAAGAATTGAAATATCAGTGTATAAATGTATCTCTTCGTTTTTCACTTAATAATAAAAATTGTGAAAAAAGAAATCTAAGAAAAGAATAAAAGCATCGTTTTAAGTGATGTTGAGAGTAAATTGAAACCGACACACAATTTAATGCGATCAAATCATGTTTTATGTCAATTTCAGTAGTAGTTACACTGTATTTTCAATACAACAATGTTAAAAGAAGTAAAAAACCGACACAAATCAATTGAAGAGTGATTACACATAAGATTTACAGCTACTTTACAAGACACATTATTTTTATGTTATTTTGTGTACACTGAAAAGAAATTACTTTTACTCACTCATATTATAACGTGTGTGTATGTTTTTCTTTTTCATCTTCTTTTATTTTTTTTTGTTATTTCAAAAACATAACAAAGTAACATGCATGGATGGCATCGTAAATCTTACATACATTTAGAGTAAAAAAAAATAATAAAATGTAGGTGGCACATATTCGATTCCATACGATGATTAAAGTGTTAGATAGGTGCATATGTGATGTGATACCTCTTAAATGTTATTTAAGACAAGTAGTAGGATGTTTTGAAGAAAGTGACAATATAACATGATGATCATTATAAATAATTGTCTATAATATGTATCTAAATGTGTGAAATGAAATGAAATAATGAATAAAATAGGTAATAAATACCAGTAGAGAGGTTTATTTTCTTTTTGATTTAATCTCAAAGTAGTGTATGTGCTACTGATCCACAAAATCGAACATTTATCATTTTGTGATGCAAAGTGTGGACGTTTTGTTTTTTTGAATATTTTTTTTATAAATTAAATTATGCATTAAAGGTGACATTTCGTGGGTTAAACATGCATTTTGATGCGGTTTTATGTAATCGTAGTTTTTTTTGAAACATCAAACAGATGGTCAAATTCGAACAATTAAATCATCAGTTTAGTTTAGTTTTTATTTATACTCGAATATTATTCTTTTTATTTTAACAATGAAATTACCATGACAACAGAATAACGTTTTATTGATTTTAACTTCTAATGATGATGCATTAGGAGAATTTTAGTATGAAAATAGACACTGCACGGTAAATCGAAGAAGATGCAACCTGCTATCAATATATCTAGCATAAGGAGGGGGTTAGATATGTTAAGTAAATCAGGTAAGTATAAGAAATTTGATAATATGAAAAAAAAAATGTTTTTGAAACAAGCCGCTTAGAATGAAGGTACCTCAATTTAAAGTATATCAATTGATCCTAAGTCCCTTATTTACAGGAAACAATTCTGGAAACTGTTTATTAAGAGAAGATTATATTTTAAATTCTAAAAGACGGAAATCATTCAGGGAAGCAATCATATTTTAAAAAGCATTAAATGATGTCACAGCAAGTCATAAGAATCTTCCAGATAATCAGGAGTTCAACCAATGCTTTTACTCTTAAGATGATATATCAACTTTTTGGTCGTCACTAACTTTGGATTTTTTGACCAAGCTGCAGAACTTTTCTATCAGCCTTATAACGGCTATACATAAAGAAAAACTATTGGATTCAATTCAACAGATTTTTGTTTGCAGTAGCGGTACAAATGTGTTGCACCAGCAGCATTTACAATAAGGGTTGGAATCTCATTTTCAAGACATATTTAACAAACAAGTTAAGAAAACGAAATCAACATGACAAAATGAAAAATAAATTTCGAATAGTTTAATAAATAACTGAGCCCATGACCATTTCCAGGATTAGCTGATGCAAGTAAGCGAACTGTCTTATATCATACACCGAAGCACTGAAGATGACATGTAAAACATCCAGCTTTAGCTTTTACCATCCCTTACATCAAATTACTAGGATCTTTGTGATGGATCAGTTCTTAAGACGATGATTAATTACATTACGATAATTTTCCAATACCTTTTCAGTGCATTAAATATAATAGCAAAACTTTTTTTTCTTCAACATCTTTTCATGATATTTACCTTTCCACAACAGAATAACTATTTTTAAGTACATTTCTCTTATGACTTAAAACTTTTCAAAGTAAATCAATATAAAATAAATAACTTTCAAGAATCGGCATCAGATATTCTTGAACAAAACAAAAAAGATGTTCAATTGAACGCAATCAGATGCAGTTTCAATATAATTATACTAAAATACAAAATATAAAATAAAAAAAAAGTGGGCCTTGAGTACATATCGAATCATATTCTATCTATGATACTCATAGAATGAGAAGACTATTATCATTATTATATTACTATTATTATTTTTATTGTAAAGTTGTTATAAAGACTTTCTCTTGTTATTTTATTATTTTCCTCTTCTTTTCTTTCGCTATACATACATTTTGTACACTAAATATTGCAATTGGTACTTAAAAATAGTTTTTAATGAAGAAAAATAAAGGTCGGTTGATAGAGGTAGTTATTTAGATTCAAAGCGAATAACAATGATAATATTCAAGTTAAGTGCAAAGGTGCACACGTTTCAAGAGAGTTGATTTATATTTTGTACAACATTTTAGCGAATACAATCATGATATCAATATAAAAATGAAATAAAATTATTTTATAGAAGACGAAGAAAAAGAAGGGAAAGTTTTCTCAAAGTTTCTATAATTTCTTTTTTCATTTCATCTCTTTTACGTTGATATGATATGAAGAACATGGGAAATGATGAAATAAAAAACTGTGTAATAAGATGTTATAATACTATTAAAAAAAAACTTATTGAAAAAATTGTATTATTATTATAGTTCGTGAAACATTTTATATTTGTTATAGAGCACAGTTCAAGAAGTTAATGAGTGTTATAGTTCTTTTTATTGGCATTACAATGCCAATTCAAACTTTAATTAAATGAGCAAAAGAACAAATAGGATTTCTCAGTAAATTTGACATGAAATTTATCTTTAAATCGCCTACAGGAGCACTTCATTTATGTCAAATAAATAAATAAAAATACACGCCTCTCACTTTTTAATTTCAATCATAAACAATCAGCGGAATCAAGGACATTTTAAATTCAAGTAGCGCTTGTAAGAAATCTCAGAACAACGAATTTAAATGTACATTTCTTGTAACTAATTTATCATTCTCAAAATAAACATACAAACTTTTGAAGCATTAAAGTTACCTCATTCATTTCAACTTTAATATTTCTTGCATTTAATGCATGAATAACCCAAATGAAATGTATAACATCGTGATTCATTAACCCATCAATTATGTCATTTAATACTACTTTTAAATAATTCAGTAATGTATAAGTTAACGAATATGTCCCTTCAGATTTTCTAACACAAAGTACCTGTACGAGTTTAAATACTCCATGTAAGACATAAAATGAGGTATATTAAAATACATATTTTTTGTTTTGTAAAATAATGTCATATAATTGTGATAAATGTCAAAGTTTTTCTTGAAATATTTGAGTATATTTAATATTAAATAATAATATTAAGAACATTAAAATTTATGAACATTCATAAGCGATGTTAAGTAACTTTGCATATTATTTGTGTTAATTCACTATTTTATTATTATTATTGCTATTAATAAGAGGCTATTGAAATTCGAGCACATTTTAAATGAATTGTGTATTTTTGCCACTGTCTTATGTAATAATATAATGAAAATAGAATAATTGTAATTGTAAGGCAATAATAATTCAATTGAATATTGTATGTTAATGAAGAATATGGATGTGAATGTAAACAAATGTAGTCATGTATTGATATTTAAGGGTTGATCAATGGATTTTCTATTTTTATTCAAGTGAATCTTAGAATATAAAATTGAAGGAGTTAGATGTGACTAGAAAACTTTTATCATATGCTAAACATTTATCCTGTTTAGCATAGGGCTTTCATAGAATTTTGAAATGATCATCAAGATTAAACAAGTTACGTTAAACTCCTGACGATCCTCTTTCGGCACGACTCATCATAACCCATCGAGGAAAATAGAAAATAGGTACCAAACAGTTATTTAGAGCATATTGACCAGATCAAAAGTTAAGCAAAGTAAAGCAAAGTTTGATGACAATGAATGTCTAGCTATTATAAGAGACGACGCGTATAAATAAATTCATAGTTTCAATCACAACTAGAATGCTTTGCAACGAGCTGCTCTTGATTTCCAAAAGTTATAAAACGGCTAGAAGACACTCATTTGGAAATTTATCAACAGTTAGAAATTATACACAAGGATGATTTAAGAAAATTTATTTCTCATACTGTAAAAACAATTC
This sequence comes from Culicoides sonorensis, assembly GCA_900002565.1. NCBI lineage: Eukaryota > Metazoa > Arthropoda > Insecta > Diptera > Ceratopogonidae > Culicoides > Culicoides sonorensis. The sequence goes on along the minus strand of LN483450.1, from coordinate 960,984 downwards.
TTCCTAAAATCACTTGAATCACCACCCCTCAAAAAATTCTCCTGGTAATTCACTTGTTATCAATATGAATAATTTGAATGCCTTATTAATAATAAATTCAATAATAAAAACCACTACTCAAAATTCTAACTCAAAGGCAATACCATTGACATAAATTAAGATATAGGGTTTCGAAGCAATTGTCCAAGAGTTAGATCATTGAATTTTTACTTAATATTTAAACATTCATATTTAGCTAAGAATGTTTTAAAAATCATTGTATTTACTAATTTTGATCTTGTTCTTTCAAATTCTGCAATTGATAGACGAAAAAAATAAGCAGAACTTGATAAAATATTGGATTTAAAAATTCATGTGATTTAATAGTTATTGGACAATTAATCTATTGACTAGGACGGTAAATTAGTTTTGGGACAGTCAATTTAAATACATATTTAATCGAATTAATATTATTTTCATCAATTAATTTTTTAGTTAATTATGTTTACTTTTGATTTCAATTAATAATATTTTATAAAATCTTAATTTTCCTTGATATTTTTGAATTTATAAATTTGCCATTTTTCATCACATAAACACAATCAAATTTATTCTCCGGCCATATTCGACACACAACAAAATTTTCTGTTCAAAAACATATGTTTTTTGTATCCATACACATACGATAAAATATTGTCCACGCAACTGATTATTGTGCGTCTCATAATATGTATTTGAAATGAATTTTTGTTTTACTTATTTTGTTCTAAAAAATGTGATTTAATTACAAAATATTATATCAAATCAAAAGTTAAGAGTCTAAATAACTCAAATATGTAAAAATAACAATATAAACATTCAAAAATGCCTTTATTTATTTAAGTTGAAAATAACGAAGAACAGCCATTTTCTTATTATGATGCAGAGAGGTCAACATTATTTTTTTCTTTTAAAGAATAAAGTATATTTTTTCACATAAATATCAAAAAAATCTATTTAGTTATGCAGTGCAGATTCTGAATTATCTGTCACACTTTTTGTTTTATAAAAATGTATTAATTTTCATTGATAAATTAAAGAAAACTCTTGATGCGTCCTAAAACTGTTCTGTCCCAAAACTAATTTGAAACCCTAAATAAGTTTAACATACAAAATTATACGGTTAATTATCTGATCTAATTCATTTTACATACAACGACCATCCTTTAATATTAAATTACATCATATCACTTTAAAATATATTTATATGGATTGAACTGTAAAATGAGATGCATTTATTAGTTAACTGTAATTTATATTTAATACCTAAAGGCAACAAATCTAATTAATTATCTGAGTCATGTCAATACCATAATTACATGCTGTTGTCATATCCTTTGAACCATAAACAAGGAAAGGCGACAATTATCTTGTTAAGTGATAGTACTACTTAATAGTAATTTTTGATTTGAAATTAAGTACAGATCCCGGAAATTTGACGTGAAAATCGATTTTCTTCATAGTGCGAAATTCAAACGTATAATTTTACATAGCGCGTTATTTAGTTTAATTTTCATTTCAAGTCAAATAACGTAAAAGAGTGAACTGAATTTAATTGAATAGAAAATTAATTGAACGAAAATATTAAATAAGTCTTGAATAATACATAAAAGATGAATATTGAGCACAGTGATGATTAAATTCAATGTTATTTCACTTGTAAATATTTTCAATTAAATTTTCATATAACATTTTCTGAGAGCGATTCATTAGTTCACTTACGCTTTTACAAGGGCACCATCGCGATCTCAATGAGTCCTTTCACATCTCCTAAACACTCTCATTTTTATCACATATTAGTAAAAATGAGCAGATTCAATTTAATTACCAGGAAAATTTAACGTCAGCTTAATTTTCATAGCATTTGATAACTCGATTCTTTGTAAGTAATTCTTCCTGCCATTGGGCTTGTAAATACATTTGAAAACAAACAAAAAACTTTAACAGAGCATTCAAAGTAAACATTCATATACGTAAATAAGGGTACTGTATTGAAAACAACAATATGCTTTTAATAACAGTTTGGATAATTGCTGATACGTGTTTAGACAATATGGCACGTCTTCATATCAAGAGTGAAGATCTTTCAACCATATTTCCATGCAAAATACACATATCCAGAACATTATTGTGATACATTAAAAAAAAAACAAATGAATCGTTCTGATCTAATAATAATGCGATAAATTTATTGTGTTAATTGACCAGTTTATGGCTACAATTTGTGAATTTAATGTGCTGTTAAAAGTGTGTGTGTGTTTGGATCTGAACACCACAAATACAAATGTGAATATTTTTGTGTTCTAGTTTAATGTACAATTTCGAGAATTTGGTCGTTTTGGCAATAAATCAATTTTATTGGCATTCATTATCATTTTCACATATATACAAATTCACATTTAAAAAGCATCCGTAGTTAAAATGAGCCATTTATGGAATTTTCCATATAAAATGTGGAAAAACTCTTTATATGGAAATTTTCCCACGATATTGTAATAACAATAATGAACAAGAGATAAAATTAGATAATAATGGGCTTCACAAAAATCAATTAGTGTAGAAAAAACAAACTTGGTTCAAATAAATCTGCCTTTGCAATAAATTACGAATTTCGTTGCTCGTTTATTGTCAGTGTAATTTTTTGGGGTAAAAGTATAATTAAAATAAATTCCATTTTAATGTGAGCAAAAGTAACAATGAGTATCATTTAATTAATTTAATGAATTTTATACATGAAAAAAACACATTTAAAATTAAATCAAAACCGAAACTAATTGAACACTTCAAAATCATCAATTTCGCACTTATTCCAATAAAAATGTTAAATATATGATTAAATTATAAACCTACAGACACACATTTCGTTTCATTTCATTTCATTTTAAATATAATTTTTTTTATTTATTTGTATATTTAAATTGAAGAGACATGCAACATTTTAAAAATAATAGCTTTGATTATTATTGGGAGCGCGTCAAATTAATTAACACAAATTTTATTTTAATTTTTATTTTTTTTTTCACTACATAATACACTCATTCATATAATTTTTGGACAGACGATCGTTCAAAGTTAAAATGTATATACATAAATTAAAAAAAAATGGATTACAAATGAATTAATCACAAACTTAAAATATAAAACACTTTCAGTTTTTTTTAAACGCTAATTTATTTATTTTGACGCATATAATTAAAAAAAATACTGGGAAAGCAAACCCGGTCAAAATTTATATTAAAATCAATTCATTTGTGTGTAAATTTTATCGAGCTATAAAATAATTTTAATTTCCAAATATAAAACATAGAAACAACAAAAATCTACTAAATGTTGAACCAGTTTGGGTAAATTTTTTTCGTGAAATATACATATTTAATGAATAATCAATGAGAGTCGATTTTGTTGATTATTTTGTAATTTTTTGTTTATTGTGCACACACACACAAAATGTAAGTATTACTTGTATTTACTTCCTTGATAAGCTAATTTTTTTCAAAATGCAACTTCATTTATAACTTCAGGTCTTAACAGGCAAAATATTTTCTAGAGGAAGTGGAAGACCAGGTTTCAGATCCAACTTTTTTGAAAAAAGTATATTTTTTATCAAGCTTAGAATTTACAGAACACGCTTGATTTTATAACTTAAACAAATAATATAACAGTCATTCTTTTTCTCATCAAGCTTTTAGCTAGTTCGTTTATTTGAGAGATTAGTTTATCACAAACATTCTTATCGGAAGCTTATACAGCAATGGTTTATTTCAATTGTAACGTCTAAAGGTAAAGGGTTTTTCTACCTAACGGATGTGCTGTTCAATCTCGTATCAATTTTTATTTCGTAATCAAAAACTAGCAAACTTATTGAAGAATTGACATAGCTCTCTTACCTTGATAAGTGTACAATAACGAGCGAGACTAACAAATTGACTCATACACCTTACCTATAAATCAGTGGGCGGCATAAGCATTTATAATGCAGTTACCGGAAAATAAAGTACAAAAATAAAAACATTTATCAAAAAACTCGCAACAACTCTCAAAAGGGTATATGAAACATCCGATTACTGGAAAACTAAATAGGAAAAAGGTGGATTCAAAACCTTAATAGGATTGATTGAGACCGCGGTACACAACTTGAGAGAACCAGAAGACACATATAAACGGCGTTGAATTCTTGATTTGTACAAGAAGGAATCAACTTTATTTTTATTTGAAGTAAAAATTAAATTTAAGGCTTATCAGTGGACCCATGATTACCATAAACCTATGTTAAATGAGTTAGTTTTTTAAGTGTATAAAGAAATGGCCCCATTTAAGTGGAAAATGGGAAAAGTCGTTAAGTCGTCCTAATATCGATCAATAAACAAATGATGGATCTAGAAATCTAAATAAATAATTTCATCTTAACATTAGCATCCTGTTATATTATGAGACATTGAAAAAACTTATTCCATTAATCGAGAATTTTTTTAAAGCATTGAATTACAAACAGTTTAAGTTGAGAACGCCTTGCAACCTACACGTAAATGTAAGTTACAGTAACTGTAGACTACACGATTAACCACATAAGTTTAGGGTTATTTTTCAAAATCACCAATAAATATTCTGAAAATGTAATCCCAAGAATATCATTGTAAGCGCTATATAAAACACGTCCGATTTGAAATGAATCGACAAACACTTTGAATCACAAAACGATCAAGAATTTGCACGTTTAGCGTCAATTCACCATCTTCCTATCATAATTAATTATGACATAAAAGCGAGTTTTGTATTAAATTCTTTTGCTTGTAATCATTCAATTTGATTCATTATAAGAAAATCAATATTTGTGTAACAGATGTTCCATAAAATAATTTTATTTTTTTTTATTTGTTATTTAATGAAAGTGATTAATTTGATTAATAATTTCAATTATTATTAAATGAACTTTTAATAAAAAATTCATTATTTTTAATTAAAGAAAAAATATTAAAGAGACATCAACATTACACGAAATAAGAAGACATCAAAAGCTGTTTGAAAACAAGAAATTTTTATCAGGAACTAGTTCCTGAATATTTTTATCGAACACGCTCCTAATATAAAACTTATTTGTTGATAACAATTTATCATCAAATATGCATAAAAATTTATCTTATAATGAATGAATTAATAAAATGAATATTTCGCAAAATATGTTGAAAAAAAAAGTAAAGTTCTGATGTTATTTTAAAGTTTTCCTGTTTTAAGATAAGCGTAATAATAATAATAATAAAAGTAATCATAATATTGAATTAATAAAATAATTATTATTTTAATACTCCTCTTCTTCTTTATAAATTTTGTATTAGAACATTGTCAATTAGTTTTGTATAATAATAAATATTAAGATAATAATAATGTAAAAATCAACACAATTTAAATGTAAATCCGCAATACTTATAAATTTATATACATAATTTATAATCTCCCTCAATGTCTCTAAAATGTGTGTGTTGTATAAAGACATGAAATGAAACATAAATATGAATAATGAATTAGTTAAGTTACTTTGGTGTATATGAAATATAAATAAATGAAACATTAATGCCATTTATATTGATGTAACTTCATGAATAATGTTAAATTTTCTGAAATCTAAAATGGAATGGAAACAATTCAAGGTTGAATATTTTTTTTTATTATCTTTATCATTTTAATATGAAGACAAGGCACAGGATTCAATTCAAATAGTTTTTATTTTTTGATCATTATAATGTTGAATTAATGGAAGTGCTTTTAAATAGTGACATAATGATTAATGTGAGGCAAATAGTGTTAAAAAATGCAATTTTAAAGATAAAAATAGAATAATTTCAATGGGACATTGTATCAGTAAGATAAAATTTATTGATTTTATTTAAGAATTTAAACACGTAACTACCCTTTTTTTCATATAAAAATGTTTTTTTTTTATTATTATTATTTCTTAGTTTAATGTAGCTTAAAGTTAATAATCTCGTTTTTTATGATATTTCACATTAAAAATTTTGTTTAGTATAATTATTAATATTAATTGAAGTATTTTTTTACACATTTGACATTAGGTATGTTCAGAGTTAAAGAAAGAGCCTGGTTACAAGGCTCAAAGACTTTACAGAGCCCCTTGTAATACATTCAGTTCATTAATTTCCGTTAAATTTGAACATACCTTCACATTCATAGAAAATTAAATTTATACATAATTTTTTTTTAATATTAACCATTATTTACTTAATGATAATAATTTTTTCTTACATTTTCTATCTATTTCATTGATAAGACTTGAACTAAATAAAAACTTAAAACTTATCAAAGTATAACATTAAATAACAATAATTTTTTTGTTTCAGACTGTGTTAAAATTACATTTTAATTGAGGACATGTAACAATTTTTTTCTTATTTTAATTAAATATAAAAATCAGGTCAATTATAAGGTTGTGTTTCACTATTTTAATCTTATCTCCTTGTTTTCTTAACATTTTACATTTAATATGATTAAAACTTAAAATTAAATAAACCATATTATTAAAATATAATCTACTTTTACTGTATTACACATTGAATTACAAGAGTAATGATAGTAATTACCTTTCTCAATCGTTATTTTTTTTAACTTTTTTTTATTTACATTTCACATGTTTCATGTGACAATTTCATTTCATTTCATTGAAGAGAAGAAAAAAAAATTGAGTGGGTATCTTGATTAAATGTGTTTTAATTTTATTTTAACATTTCCTTTCTTTCATTTTCATGTTCAGAGTAATACCAATAATCGATAAAATTATATAAAAATGTATTAATATTAAATTAATATTAATAATGATATTTAAAGTTTAAATTAAAGTAAAAATGAAAAAAAAATAAGATTTATGTTTTTTGTATATTGATTGAATGAATTTCCTTTACATGAGAGTAGGTAAAAAAGTAACATGAGATTATTGCTGGTGATTACCGGTGTAAATAGTGTGTGATATTTTATTTACTTTTATATCTTTATGATGAAAATATTACAATGTTGCCGATTTTTAACGCTGTTCTCTTTTATTTTTTTTTTTTATAAGAAGTAATTTAATGATTACACTGAGAAGAGTGGAGGTGCTTAACGTAACCTGATGGGAAATTTTTTCAGGGTCTTACTTTGACTATGATTAATATGGTGAAAATTTCGTAAAAAAATATTGAAATGCACTATTACAGACTTTTTGATTTCATGAACAGCCTCTCCCTTTGTAAGTTGGCATCGCAAGCCTTCCCCTAGCGAAATTGTTATCACTGATTGCGTTACGAGTAAGGCGTCGAGTAAGGCTTTAAAGCCTAGCACATAAAAACGCCAAAAACCAAAGGTCTTATACTGTCTTATGACAGTGAACGCCTGCTTGGAGGCTAAAATAGGAGCCCTACCACCAAGCTACGGGAACATGAGCTGATAATTCGTGAACTGACTGTGAATAGACTGTTTATTTTTCTGACATTCTAAAACAGTCCGTTTGAAGGGAGTTATAGGGGTATCGGTCACTTCTTAGCTTAAGGATTGAGTTTCAAAGCCTTAAATGTCACTCTAAATCTGTCACTTCTTTACTCTTCAAAGAACTTTGAAGCTTTTGAATGCAGAAACGGATTTAGAAGTGTTTCTTTCAAAAGTAACGCGTGAAGGGCGAGGGGACAAACAAAGATACTAAATTCAGTTGAATTTTTGAACGATATATCTGATAAAGCCCCACTGTTGAAAAAAAGTGAAGAATTCAAAGGTAAACGAAGAGTAATTTTTTTATTTTTATGTATAGTTTGTTCGACAAAGTGGTAGCCTGAAATGAAATTTGACTTGAAACATTTTAGTTCAATGGTATGAAAAATACCATTGAAAGTGCAGCTCTGATTCAAATTCAATTTCAATTTAATTGAAAGTGTGTTTGCATATTTACACTTAAAAAATAAGGATATGCCTCTTAGGGTACGATCACCATATCAAGGTTTCTCAGTGTAATCAATGAATCAATTCAGAAATAAATAAATCAAAATAAGAAATTTTTTATGTATGTTATCTTGGATCACTTTAAATTTTTATATAATATCAATAATTTTAATATAATTATGGGAATCTGTTTAATGTTAAATTGTATCTGAATGAATTTTTATTTTTATTTTTTATAAAATTTAATATTTAACTTTTGGATTCCAGACGTGAATTGCTGCATAAACCTTGATCTGAAGACATTAATAATATTGTTATCGCTGTCATTTAAAAACAAAATTTAAATAAAAATGAATTTAATATCATATTTTTTCTGCAGGTTGTTTTATTTTATCATCTCATACTCTTTTTAAGGTAAATTTATTTAAAATACATAAAAAAAAATCAAAATCGAAATAAGTTAAAACTTAAGTGTGCATTTTTTTTGTTGCAAGTTCTTTCAATTAAGCTGAAGCTCTGTTTATTATTATTATTATTAATTTAATTTCTAAGAAAAAAAATAACAGAGTAAAATAATAATCAACTTAACCTGACTTGGCCTGAGACTGTAATCAATATTAAAATATAAAATTAAAAGATATTTCTTGTGCAATTTTTTTTAAAAAAAAAGTCTTATCAATATTTATTTATTTTTATTTTTTTTTTTTTTGTGAAAAAATAAAAACAAATTCAACTCAAGACAAGAAAATAAGAAGTCAGAACAGGTCTCTGCATTTAAAATAATTATATATGTAAAATGTGTGTATGGACGAGAATATGCAAATGATATTGTATAATAATAATAATATAATAAATTGATATTAAAAAAAAACGAAAAAAAAATTTAAAATGTTTTTAATTTTCTTGCAAATTTTTATCTCTTTACATTTTATATACATTTAAAAATAAAATAAAAAAAAATAGTAGCATGGAACATAAAATTAAATTTTCGTATCTAAACCAGTCTCGTTTTTTTTTACTTTACTAAAGTCATGTCTTGTGAATCGATAACATTTAAATTTTTTTCTTCAACAACAACAGCAACCAGCATTAACTCTCTGGTGTGTGTAAATTAAAATGAAGAGATAAACCCTTTCAGAGAATGGAATTCAATTCAAAATATTGGCTTGAAATGAAATTTCAATGCAAAGTATCTGAAAGGGTTAAGTCACTGTGTATAAGCTTATACAGAAGTGTATGATTTTGGCACAGATTCAGGAAATATAATTTCCAAAGCATCACAATTAATTATCGTATCTTATCTTTGTATTTCTGAAAAGGCTTTCAATATTTATTTCTGTGTCTTTGGTAGACACTCAAGCAAATTGTGGTTGAAATTCAATTTGTATGGAAAATATTTTTTTATTTTATTTTGAAATGAAAATTCATCTTTAATACGTAGGCTTATGAAATGAGTGATAATAATAATAAAAAAAAATAAAAAACGAAGAAGAGAAGAAAAACAGATGGAAAAATTATGTTAAGACAACATTTGTTCATTCAGATGTTACGTCAGTAGATTTAACGTATCATTCACGGTCAAGTTCATCTTATTGAGTTATTTCTTATTCAATTCGTGATTTGAATGAATATAAAGACATTGTAAGGCTTCTGAAGCTATGATTAAAAGCTGACACAAGTTTATTCATCTTGCTATTATTAAACTAGCTTAGATGAGATGCTTGACTGAATATTAGATTTGCAAAAGATATGATAAATCACAGGAAATCCATTACCTATCTTTATGACTTATCTTCGTTATATTTTTTCATCCATTCATATTTTTTTTAATAATAATAATAACAATAATAAAGAAATCTGTTTATATGAACAGAAGAGGAACAAAAATACACAAAACCAAAAATAATAAATATTATTCTTTCTTTATTTAATTATCTCCTTTAAATCATCGGGCAGTGTTGATCTGATGCCATCAATTTGTCGCAGCAGGTTGTCTCTCGTCTCTTTTTTCAGTACAACAGAAGCTGGTTGCGTGAGATTTTGTTGAGTATCATCAAATATTTGCAATTTATCCTTTAATTTCAATATCATATCAACAATTTCAACTTCCTGCTTATTTCGAGTCCATTTAAGCAAATCAGCTTCTGCCAGGGCTTGCAACTGGTGAGCTTCAAGTGTTTGTGTCAGTTCAAAGTGTCGATTCAAATACCATTCACGGAAATTACTACTTAGGAAAAATTTGCGATACAGTCCTTCCCAATCACCTTTACATGTTGAAGTGAGATGTGGACCCGAATTTTCCAGTGTTGCTATGAAATCGTCTTGTTTAAACCCATTTGGGACTGGTGTTGATTTGAATGGAGAAATATCACGTTGTAGCGGTAAAAGAGATGCAATGTACCTTTCTAATGGAATCATAAAACTTTGGGTGAGTTCAAGGAGATGACGTCTAATGAGAGTTGATTGAATTGAAGCAGGTCTCTTTGTTTTAACTCCTAGTAGAACTTTTTTAATTAAATTCTTGTCTCGTTGTAAGAATGGTTTGTATTGTGTATAGACACCGGGAGATGTGTCAAGAAATTTACTTGTAATTGTTGTACTTTTAACTTTTGATAACTCAAATCTTGAAACACTTGGAGTACCAGAATTGCCAGCAGCATCAGCCATTAATTTGTTATAATTCATCAAGCAATCTGATAAGCGTATTATATGAGGCCAATGCTGTAACGTTTTAGCAAAAAATGGGTTTGTCACTCCTAATATAATACTAGGAGGTCCTGTTTGTCTCTGAGTAAATTCCTTAAATTCACTATCATGAATCGTAAAATACGGACGTGACGTTGATGCATAAACAAGTGGTGAAATCATTGAAACAAGACTTTGCACCATATGTGAACAATCAGTTGGTGATGTTCCAATTACGACAATTGGCTCCCCAATCAACACCAGTTCCCATAACATGTGTAAATTACTCAGTACACAATATAAACTGTTAAAGATATCAATTTCATGTACTGACGATAATATTCGCGTTGGAACAGGTGCATTCAATACATTTACTTCCTGATATGTGGGAGAATCATCTTTCAATCCTTGTACTTGTAGTTTTGCATTCCACGCAGGTATTTGTATTTGGAAAGCTTGTTTCAGGATATTTAAGGTAAGTGTTTCACGTACTTGCAATGCAGGCCAAGCATTAATTTCGTGACAAACGTGATTAAGCATTGTCTCATCATTGTCAAAGAAAGCAGGAGCAACAATTGATGTCAATTCATTGAATAAATGTATAAATGGCAATCTCGATAGTAATACAATTGATTTTTGAAAATAACCTCGTTTCAGTGTTTTATCTTTAATTTGACGAAAATAAACATAGCCCCAAAAATGACCGGGATCAGCACGTATTGCAGGAAGACATATTTTATTGAAATTCAGCTGTGCCTCATTTAAATTTGTATTTTCGGTATTTGGATCGACTCGAAGGCGTATATGAAATTTTGTATCACCCATACAGCCGGAATTTGAATCTGGAAATGCCAAGTAACAAATGTTCATTTTCTCCTTTTCTGTTAGTCGAACATTTTCCGGATAAATTGCCTCCATTGCTTGGCCAATTTCCAAATCAAATGTCACAACACAGATACAGTGAAGCCATTCATGGAAACGCTGCCAATTTATTGTATCATTATTATCTGTTTTATTTGTGGTAGTAGTAGTTATACCACTACCATCATCAGTACACGTATCAATTACCTCAGAATCCATTTTATGGCTATCTTAATAGTGTGATCACTTTTATTTGTGATATTCAAGTATAACAGTAATGAAATGTAAATGTAAAAATTAAACCAGTTCAAATAAATTTTTACGATGTCAATTCCTTATTTTTTTTTTCTTGAATATAATAAATTTAAAATAAAAGACAACCTAATAAAGCTCTCAAAAATATCAATGACTTGTCAATCAACATCTTATAAATGTGACATCACCATTAAATGTATAAAAAAATATAGAAATTGCTATGCAAACTAGATTTGTCATTTAATCAAGCTAACGATCATTTATGTGTGAATCAAGTGAATATTTATTCAAACAAAAATATTCTACTATTCTCAAAGCAATTTATTAGAGAGTTGTTGATACAAAAAAAAAATATAAAACAGGTTTTGAATCTTTAGTTTTTTTTTCTTCTAGTAATCTATCTTTCAAAAGATTAAATTAAACATTTGAATTGTTATGCAAAATATTTTGAATTTTAAATAAAATTCAAAACAAAAAAAAATAAGAATCAGGGGTGAAATTTATTTTTAAAGTCAAATATGACACAATTAAAATTAAAATTATTTTTTTTTTGTTCAATGCACAACAGATTGTTCAAAATTCAACGTTGCTATAACTCACAATATTCCATAACACATTGCACGTTGAACCCTTTGCTTATGCAGTCGAATGCACAATACTTAATATTTATGATGTGATATTTGCTATGAATTTTTTACGTACCTTTATATTAATAATATTTTTTTTAACAATAATAAAGGGTTGATTTTTTTGTTATTATTATTATTATTTTAATTTTCTATATTTTGCTTTCAGCAATACTTTAATGTTGAATGTTTGCTGTTTCAAAGGGTATTTTTTTTTTTGATATCCAGATATGACGATGTTATTTTACTTTAATGTAATTTTTTTAAATTAATTTTATTTGTATTGAACAAAGAGAAAGGTAATTGGAAATTTTAAATATTTATTATTATTATTATTTTATAATTAATTTTTATATTTATTTATTTTCATATTTTTTTATCTCTATCAATTAGATGCACTTGATCAATTTTTATTATGATTTTTTCTTTCAATAATTTAAAGGTCAATTTTTTTCTTATTAATGATTCACTTTTAATATTTGCGATTAATTTTCTTTTTGATTTTAATTTACATTTTTTTTATAATTTTCCTTTCAATTTAAAATTATTTATTCACTCATTATATTTTTATTTTTCATTAAATTAATTTTCAATCAATTTCTTTTTAATTAGCAATTTTTTTTCGTATGATTTTATTCAGACCTAATCATGTGATTTATTTTTCAATTCCTAAGAATTTATTTACTCAATTAATTATCATTTTCTTCTTTCACGTTGATAACATGACAAATTTTGAGATGATTGCGGGTCTCTTTCAAATTAATTTCAATCAAAATTTACTGATAACACAATTCAATTTTTTTTTATAATTTTTTTTTAAAATTAATTTTTCGTAATAATTTAATCAATTAGGAATTCCACGATATTAGCTGATAATCATATGCAATTCATATGATTCTAATTTAAATGCATTTAAAATTTTATTATTATTTAAATTCCATGCAAAAAATTTACGGGAAAAACTTTTAATGGAACGTGTTAACACGGCGACGAGAAATTCTCTACTAACTGATTGCTGAATTAATTTTATTGTGTAGACCTCTTACCGACAATATAAATACTATCAAAATATAATAAAATATTTGGTCTTCTGCTGAGAGAGTTAATTCTCATGATATTTATGTGAGAGAGAAAAAATTACAAAACCATATGTTTTTGTGCATGTACACTACACGGTATGAAATGTACGTCAATTGTGAATCCAGTTGTTTTGATGTTCGTCAGCCAGCTTTTATTAAATTAGTTGATAGAATTTCTTACCAAAATTGCCATGTGAGTTACATTTGAATGTTTCATCGTGATATTTACTGATTTTGGGTTGGTCCTGAGTACGTTGTAACTTGAAATATGCTTTCCATGCCTTATATGGACTGCTTTCAATAATTATCAATTTTAGTTCCGGGTGCCAGTAAGTTTTTGTCTTTTCAATGAAATTTGATACAATTCCGACTTAATTTTCATTGTAATATGATACAAGAATCAATTATGTACTTACCTTTATCAATTTTATCTTGAAGTACGATTGAAAAACAATTTAATTTAAAATTTAATTCTGGACACTTTACTTTCACGTCTTTGTTTATTTATTATTAGTTGGTAAATGAATCTCTTCTTAAAATGTTTTGCCAAATATGTCTGTGCTCAAAAAGAGAGAGAGAATTAAAGACTTATTCAGCAGTATATGTGTGTAGATGTACAAAGAGCTTCTGTATATAAAAGAGAACTTGAAAAAAGTAAACAAAATATTAAAAACATAAAAATACCCTAGAACAGGTTTTAGTTTTGTATACAAAAATATGTGTTCAGTACTTACTCGAACATAACAAATTAAAAAATATGAGGGAGCTACACAATCAAAATGACGCCGCTCTTTCAAATGAAATTTATTTTTTACCATTCTCTCATGAAGTTTCATCAACTGTTGATAAATTAAGAACAAGTTTCTTAAAATATTTTCATGATTCACTAATTAGCAGTATGATAAAAACTGTTAATGTTGATCACTTCTAGCTTAAATGCTACTATTTCATTATTATTGATTTTTATTTTTTTATGTTTTTTATATTTTTTTTTGAAAAAGTAAATGATAATGACAATCATATAAATATATGGAAGTTGATTAAACGCAGGATTTGAAAATGACATTAAATGTGTCACGCAAAATATCATGCTCGGTTAAACATATTCCATTATTTTTATTTATTTTTTTAACCCTCCTGCTACCAATGGAATTAAAAGACCATGGAATTTGATAATTTATTTAATCAAATTTTTATACTATTTTTTTTAACACTTTTTGAAATCCACAGGCTTTAAACAGCAGTTAATAGATAGATTGTCAGAACCGTTTACTTACTTTAGCATCAGTGGCTTTTTGTGACCCAGTAGTAGAAGTCACGTGAAAAAACTGGATATATATGAGCCATGTGAGCAGGAGACATAAGAAAAATTTCCGGAGTTATAAAACTGATTAGGGATACAAATTTCTCAAGATCGATATTTTTCATAAATTTTATTATTAATTATTATTTTATTTTATTATTTATCAATTTTCATAAAATTTGGTTTGAATAATCGCCTGTGTTAAAGGAGGTAAGTGTGTCCTCTCAACAACAGAAGGGTTAATATTTAAGTTGTTGTTATTTTTTTTTAATTTAAATAAAATATTTTTCCTTTAATATTTTCCTTTTATTTAACTTAAACATTTCATTCAAAATTCAGAACAGTTAATGACAATAATTTGTTTGAAAGCGTGCCTGATTCTGTCTATAATTTTGTTGAAATTTTACTGTAAGGTCGTACTCTTATTTCCGGTTTTATTTAAGGGAGCGAGGAAAATGACCACGTTTTGTTTTAATATAAAAAGGGTTTGACAGGTCTTGTAACTGCAAATTAAACGTAAATTTCAATTTTCTGATTTTACTAAATCTGATAATGTCGTTTAAAATTAATGATTTTTCGTTTTTTTCTCCTGTTTATAAATTATTTGAATGTCAACTGAAATGTACTTTACCAGATGATTAATGTACACATTTTGTAAAACAAATGCATACAATTAATATGTAAAGTGCATTAACAATGCACCCTATTTCATTTCTTTGTTTGAAATGGTGGCTTGCACGTTATTTACCTTTTTAATTTTTCAACACCAAATTCTAATGATAATATTCTGAATAGGGAGACTGCGGTATGAAAAATGAGTCACTAAAATGAGTAATCTAAAAGTAATTACCTAAAACGATCTGATAAAAGTTTGTCGTCCATCAAAATGGTCCTTGGATTAATTTAAGGGAATTTCAAGTAAAATCAGGGACGTATCCAGTATTTTTCATTATGGGTTTTAGGATGGGAAAAAGGGGGGAGAGGGCAATCAATGCTCAAAATTTAGACATAAAGTTTTCAAATCAGCATTTGGCTTATTTCCTCCTTTTCCCTCGTCCCTTAATCCGTCCCTGGGTTAAATGATTCAATAAATCATGAAACCAAGCGTTAAAAAAACGCTTTTTCTTCAACAAAAACTTTCATATTCTTTTCATATACAATTTTTTGTTCGTAACCTTACTCATAAGGGATTCACACCTGATAAAATTTTAAATTCACACACAATACAAGGCTTTTACTTGCTGTTGTTGTGTTTTTGTTAAAAAAAGAAAAATGTGTTTTCATTTCATAACATTCATTGCATGACTAGCAAGTGAAAGAAAATGAAACAAAAAGAAAAGATTTACTTTCATCATACATAGCACAATCCTCATTCATAGTTCACAGGGGATTCATTTTCCAAACAATTTATTTATGAAGTAAATTTAATGCAGTGTAAACTTTTTGTTTCTGTTTCTTATTGACTCAACTTATTTTACTCATATTTATTAAAAAAAATATTAAAAGCCTTTCACAACACAGAAAAAATTGATGAATTTAAATGTTAAACTGACATCATTTAAGATAATCATATGTCCATATGGTGTGTGGATTGCAACGCTCAATTGAACACTGTTTGATTAAAAAGAAAAAAAATTGAAAGAATAAAATAAAAAAATTTACTGCATCAAAATAAATTAAGTTGAGTGAGTGGCCCTTTTTCTACACACACGCAACATTGTCTCGTGCGTATGCAATGCATGCCCTTCAAAAAAATGTTATTTCATATAAAACAATATAAAATTTGATAAATAAAATTTACACAGTAGTTGTTGTATAACGATGTGATGTGTAATAAAATCATACAAAGAGTGTCATAAATGTCCGGAAAAGTAAAATTTATTACTCGTTTTTGTGTAATATTATGATGGCGGTTCGGTGTGATATGTCTACACATGAAATTCTTATTTATTATTGTTATTACTTTAGATCTAATAATATTTTTATTACTGTTAAAATGAAAAAAAAACACAAATTTCATATTAATGCAGCTTATGATTCGAAGAATTTCGTGATAATTAGAACACAAACTAAATGAATGAATGACTCACAAATATTCGAACTAAAATCAAGCTAATTACTAAAATTATTATTATGATGACTTCATTTCAAATACACGATGTTAATATGATTATGATTATTATTTTTACAATTAATATTCGTGGTAACGGGTTGTTAGCTTTTGTTTAATGGGTGGGTGGAGTAGCTCAATTAAATTTTGAATGTTCACGTGTTTGGTTCAATTTTTCTATACAAATAACTAGACAATTTTGTATGATAGTAATAGTAATAATTACCTTAATTGACTGTTTGTGTGCAAGTTTAAGCGGTTTTTAAAGGGGTTTGAGGGGATGAAAATACCCTGCATTGCATTTTGTGTAGGAAGTTTTCAAAGAACTCAATTTTAAAATAAATGTTTGTTCTAATGGTGCTCAGCAAATTGGATCATCATTGTTAGAAGACCTCTGTTTAAAATTGAACTTTAAAATAAATTGAAAAGGTTTTTCTTTTCCTTTACATTTTCTAAGCATGAAAATTCATTACAAATAGCCTTCGGTGAAACTTTTAATGATTTCCTTCAAAATGATTTCTATCCCATTTTTTCCTTCTTCTTTCCTATCAAAACTAACTTCTGCAACATTTTCATACTTTTTTTCAAAATAAAAAGTATCGATAATCCATTTTCCTTTAAATCAATTGAAAAAGTTTTTTCTCTCCATTTCTATCATTATTTGAATTGAAATTTTATAATATTTTTTATTTCTCTATCACTATTCACTGATATTTATCATCTGACAAAAAGCTTGACATTTTAACTGCACAATTTATAACGAGCAAAGTTTCATCTTTTTTGTAACTTATTTTTTTTTAAAGTAAAATTGGCTTTCATTGCAAAATTTTCATTCAATAATAATTCAATTTTTTCAATTTTTGTTACTTTTAGTTTCAGAATGAGATTGAGACAACTGGAGATGATTCGATGATGGCAATATGGGGAGAAATTGAAGTGAACAATTGAGATATCTTGATTTTGATTGAGATTCTTTCGGTGTGCGAATTCCCTTTCAAGTTGAAAAGGAAAAAAAATAATCTTATTATTAACGTATCTCATCACAAGACAAGAATCAAGAAAAAAATCATACAAAATAATAGAAAAAGTACTTGTTTGTTAGGATTAGATAAGATGATGCAATGTATGAAAATACTCCCCTTTTTTCGATGCGAATGAAGGTTTCATTGTTATTCCAATCTTTTCAAGATAATGCAGTTTATGACTCACATCCACATTTTTACTTATTTCAATAAAAAAAAGAATAATAAACAGCAATAATGGATTTCGTTCGCATAAAATACGTGTTTTTGAAATGTAAGGGGTCGAAATTGAGATAAGACGAGCTTATCTTCCAATTTTTTGTGTAATAAAAGAAAATAAATGAGTTTTCATAGTAATGAAAAGAGTTGGAACCCTCTTAAGCTTAATGTATGACCAAGAATTCAACAAAAATGTACATTCTTTAAAAGTGATTCATTTTTTTTCTCTTAATTCAAAACCCAAATCAAGAAATTCATGGAATTGATCATATTTTGATGACAATTGAAAACAAAAATATTTCCCTTTCATTACTCAGTAATTTTATGACATGTATTACACAAAAAAAAAAAAATACAATTTCATTTAACAAGAAACCACAAAACAAACAGAGAAGCCACCCATATAGTGAATGAATAGCTCTTTTTCTTCTTTAAATATTTCATTTCATTTCATTCAAAACAGTTACTTCCATTTAATTTTTTTATTATTATATTACAGATTTTTACTAATAACTACTTATCCGTTTCATGTACATTGTACAACAATAGATTGAAGAGCTCAATTCATTGAAAACATTTCAATGATGAATCGATCTTATTAATTTTTAATTTTTTCTTGGATTAGAAATTAAAAAAAAAAACACCAAATTCGTTTTTCTTTTCTTACTTACTTACAAGATATAAGAGAAATTTTGTAAGTTGTAACAATTTTAATGCTTAATGGATCATGTTAGTTGGATTTAAATTCAAATTTGAATAATGAGAATTAAAAGTCATAAATTGAATATTGTAAGAAGAAATGGAGATTAAATTCAATTACAATGAGAGCGATTAATTTGGTTTGAAATGGATTGAAATAGTTTTTTTTTTGAAATGAATAAAAAAAATTGTCAAGTCATAAACTTTTGAAATTGGGATTAGGTTCAAGTTGGGAGTTTAAATTCATGCTGTGGTGATTTTGGGAGGTTGGCCTGTTTTGTTTGGTGATGACCCAAAAAGTTTCGATGGGACAATTTGAAGGGACATATTCGATGTTGCTGTCCTAATACCGCTTTAGGACCCACCCTGAACAGTTTATTCGAACCAAGTCAGGTCAAAACGTTGGCCAATTCCCAAACAGACTCATCGAGATGCCTGTGAGCGTTCTGTGTACATTAGCAGGCTTAGTATCACTTTTGAAATTTTATTCTAAGCTTTTTGCAGTTTCTTACGATGTGTATGAGCACACTGGCACCAGACTGGAGCACCGTAAGATAGTACTGGACGGAATATTTGTTAGTAGATCAAAATTTTGCTGTTCATGGATAATTTTGATTTTCCTTTGATTAGCGAAAAGAGTACTTAAATGAGCGTTTCGACTTTGGAAATTAGTTTCTGAAAGTGTTGTTTGAAAGTCATACCTTGATCAATATTGATGCCTAGGTATTTTAGTTAACTTTTCCATGGAATTTGAACATCTGAAATTCTTCAACAATAAGCATTTGAATTAACTTACCATTTTGTATTTTTTTCAATTTGAGGATTGATCTAAAACCATACCATAACCCAGAAAAAAGAATGTGTCTACGGATGCTCAGAAAGGCTGTGGCGACGTTTTTGCTCACACACGTCGATGTGACCTAATATAAAAGTATTATAAAAAGCACTTAATAGAAATGAAATGCTCATAAATTGTGCGAACGTGAGAGCAGGGGGTAGTCTGTCGCGCCAAATTGACCCTCTAAGTGCCAAAACCGCCAAATGCCAAATTCACCAAACAACAGATTTGCCAAATACCAAATTCGCCAAATGTCAAATGAACCAAATACCAAATTTGCTAAACAGCATATTGGCCAAACGCCAAATTTGTCAAACGCCAAATTCGCCAGATGCCAAACGTGCCAAAATGAAAAATGATTTTTTTTTCTTGGTAAGCGACCTGACTACACCCTGTCATAACCTGATAAACTGCTTGAAACTGATGAAAAACTTCTTCAATTAAAACTGTTTCATAACAAATTGCAATCTAAACGAGAAAAAAGATTTTTAAATGCTCCATTAATTATTAAAGAAGTTACTTGTTTTTAACATCAATCAGTGTTCATATTTTCTTGTTTTGTCGTATTTCCTTAAACACATAAAACATTTCCTGCAAATTGTTTTGATTTGATTTTCCGACAAAATTTAAAATAAAATCACATAAACAAAACAATTGTTTACCACAAAACAAAAATCTCCAACTAATTTTTCATTTAAAATTCCAAAAAGCATTTACGTTTTGTTGTTTAATGAAAAATTAAAAGACATACAATCAAAATAATTGCATAAAACAACAAGAAAAACAAGACAATCATATACTTTGTTCCTTCTTTTTACAGTCACTTTAGAAATATTTATATGAAGCAAAATAATTTGTCTTTTCATTGTTGTGGCATGTTAATTGCTCTGTATTTTATATCGTTTACAATTTCTATTAAAATTAAACAGAAAACATCCTTCTTATGCTCGTAAACAGAACAATTTATCCTTATGGCTCATTCTTACTCTCTGCCTTTTT
This sequence comes from Culicoides sonorensis, assembly GCA_900002565.1. Lineage (NCBI taxonomy): Eukaryota > Metazoa > Arthropoda > Insecta > Diptera > Ceratopogonidae > Culicoides > Culicoides sonorensis. The sequence continues at coordinate 940,353 of LN483450.1, read as the reverse complement.
TTTTGATTCCTGACTTATCTTTGCTTTGTCTTCTTCAATAATTCTATTACAGTTTCTTGTATTTTCATAGAGCAACAACAAGACACAACTTAAGATAATAAATGTTTGTGGTGTTGCATTGTCTTTTAAAACGATAGTCGTCTTATGGTGATGCAAAAGGAAATAACTATTATTATGTGTTTAAATGCAACTCCATATATTTTGTGTTACGTAAATTATTTATTGGGATAATTGTTTTCAATGAATCATCACAGACAGTTGGCTAACTGAGATAGAAATAACAAAACTTGATCAAATGTAAAAGATCAATTATATTGAATTTTCTTTTGAAATTTTATCATCATTTTAGTCGAATTTCATTTCATTTAATTTGGAGGTTGTTCACCTTTAAAATTGGAATTCCTTGTTTATAAAGGTAAAAAAAATAAATTTACTTATCTTCCCTCAAACAAAAATCATTTCAAATCAAAAATATAGACACAAGTCCTTAAAAATGCAAACAAAAATCTTCCAGAGGCAAGAAAAACACTCAAAACACAAAAATTGAATCAAAACATTTCTACCTTTGTACACTTAAAAAAAGCCAATGTGTCTCATGAATATTTCCTTTTTTTTGCAGTATATCATTGTACCCATAAATGATATTCGGTTTCCGAGTTTCTAGTTCCTGTTGCACCACACACAAAATATGTTTATATAAGAAATCGAAAAATATTTCCTCGAGGCACATAAATATTTCATGTGGAAATGAGACGAAAATAGGAAAAAAAAACATTAAATAGACTTTAAAAAAAATATTTGCTTCATTTCATAGAGCTAGCGAGTATCGGAATCAAGCAAAGAAGGAGAAGAAGAAGAAGGTAAAAAGGTAAAATGTCTTCAATATTTAGCAAAATGTCTGGCTTTTAAATTTATTGCGTGCATTGCATACTATTATCGAGTACATTTGTGTCTGTATGTGTGTGTGTACTTTTCAAAGGAAAAACACTCAAGTTAAAATAAAATTGGAAATATTACATTTCAAACAATTTTCTATTTGTTTGTATACCTCATTTAAATGAATGAATATTTGAATTGTGACAAAGAAAATGAGAATACGGTTAATTTGGCTCTTAAAAGTATGCAATACACATTTCATGTCAACATAAATGCAAGGAAATCTGTAAATTTTTAATGGAAATTTAAAGTCTTGGAGTTAAATTTTCAATTTAATTAAAATCCTTTGACTTTTTACTATATTTACTTGGAAAAACCACATCCTTAAATAATCGTAATACTCATTGCATACTTTACGGTGCTATAAATATAAAAATATTATTTCATAATCATCCAAACATTCACATTCCATCGATAATAAAATCAGAGACATAACGTTTTTGATTTAATTTAACATTCCAATACCATAAGTGCAAAATTTCACATTCAAAAATACACTGAAAATCGAATATATACGTCTCTCCTCTTGAATTAATAATAAATGAGTCGTAAGCAATTGAAATAGTACTTGAATCGTCTATATTAAGTCGAAAAGTGATGTTGATGATGCCAGGAATATGAATGAAACGACTTATTTTTTTATTAGAAATATGAAGAGCAATGATGAAAAAAAAAATAGATGAAAAACCTCTTAAAATTTATATTGAAAAATAAAAAAATAAGGGATTGAAACGATCAAAATAAGATTTTTAAAGAAGCGTAGCTACAAAACATCATTCTACGCCTTAATCACATTATTGATGACAAATTTTACTTTTATTTTTGTTTTTGTGGAATGAGTCATTTATTTTTTTTCGATTAAATTTACCTTTTTACAGAAAAAAGATGGTTTTAGTAATAACAAGGGGTGCATAAATTAAATTTCACTTCGTCTTTTCATTAAATTCAGATAAATTTAGCTAAAATTGCATTTCAAAAAGAAAATTCTCTTGAAAAACGTGTACCTGCCTCTTTTTATTTCAAAATAATGAGAAATGAAATTTCAAGTAAACCAGCGAACAATGAATCACATTTATATCTGTTATAGAACTGATAATTAATTTCCAAAGGAACAGTATGACGTGCGAATACAAACTAGCTTTTTATTACTTTTTATGACAATACACGCTCACACTCGCTATAAATGTAAGAGAAAAGTTCAATAACTATAAAATTGCATTAAAATAAATTCAATTACAATCCCAGTTTCAAGTGCAATCCATGTGCTATTCTGTTGGGTGGTCACGAGCACAACACGACATCTCTTCTCTATTTAATTTAATATTCCATAGATGCGATTGGTACTTGTGCTAATTTTGCCCTTTTTTATGACTTGAATTCAAAATATACAACAAAAACGAATGTAACTCAATCATTTTTATACAAAAAAATATCTTATTGTAAAACTGTTTTGTAAAAATGTAAAAAATAACATTAAGATAAATTTATTGCCAGTTGCTGTGCGAGGTTCTGATATGGTTGTATGATAAAAAAGAAAGAGAAATGTGATAAAAAATGAAATTTAAAATACATTTGAGGAGTTTAAGAAAACATATTTCACGCATTCAAACATCTGTTTTGTACTATAAATTACTTTGGAATTTTTTCCAGCACTAAAGGAGCTCAATGCAATTTCTCAAAGTAATTTTTAGATTTATTAACTTCAATAGAAGAAAACTTAAATAAACATATAATTTTTTGAATATGACCTAATTAAACAATAAAATGTCTTCATTAGTTCCAGAATTGTTGATTTAAAACACGCAATATATGTGTTACATTTAAATTTATCCTTCTCGACATGCTCATGATCACAGTAATCAGAAAAAGAACAATAAACAAGCGTGAATGGGTTACTCTTAAAAAAATAAATAAAATCAAACAACTAAAAAATCCCTATAAATTCAATGGTTGTAATAATAAAATTAAGGCCATTAATCCCATTTTTATATTATTTAATATAATCGTGATTGTAGGAGATGAGATGAGGCATTGTCCTAAAACTTGAATTAGTATAATGATAAAAGATATATCTCTGGATTCAGATAACAAAAGAAAGGATAGATAAATATAAAAAATAAAAATATAGAATATGGCATGTAATAAAAAAAGATAAACTAATAATTATTTAGAAAAAAAGAGATGAAGAGGATTGAAAACGTACAATTAAACGAATGATAGGTAAGTGCATTTTAATCTTTTATAATTCAAGTCATTCAATTTTAATCAATTTTTGTAGAAGGTGGATTTAAGTAAAATAGCTGAGTTTTTAAAAACAACAACTAAAAAAAATTTGATTCTGAGATGACGTGTCCTTTTAACATCAGAACGTTAGTTGATTCAGAACACAAAATTTGGATTGTATCGATTCAAAACTCTAAAAGTTAGAATGTGTATCGTTTATTTTTCGTTGAAACAAGGTTAAATCAATTCAAGATTAATTTTTCTACAATATTGCTGAAACCACCGAAAACCATTCTCATATAAAAATAATGAGCAAACTCAATTTCAAATATGGATAAATTGATCACTTAATTTTTGAAATTTGAAGAAATGGCAACAGTGGCCACACAAACCCTTGATTCCAGTTCTCGTCATCACGATTCATGCAATGAATAATAATTCACGCCTAGAGGTTGTTTTTCTACGCAATTTTACGATACATGAAACCGTGTGTAATTCTCTAGAACAAAACAAGAGACCAGCAAAAAAACCAGCGCGGCGTGGATTTTGTCGGCTTTATTTTTAAGTGAAATGGTAAGTAAAAGCGTTGTGCTCTGTGCCGTTGTGCTCTGTGCCGTTGTGCTCTTTCTTTTATTTCTATGAAAAGTAAAATAAAATTATTTTTGATTTCAAAAGCCGCCAAGTTTTTTATAGGTTTAGATTTTATTGGGTTAATTTGAAAAATTTTAAAAAGACGTGAGATGGGAATGTCGTGACCATTTGCCTATGGTAGCTCAACAGCTTACTGAAATCCTGAAAAGATTTTATGCTCAATGAACCTTATGACAAGAAAAATTTGTGAAACCCTGTTATAAAAGGAAACAAATCATCAGTGCTCGCGTGTGACTCGAGTTGGAATTTGCACCAATATCATCAGAACACTAAAATATTCAGCAGTTGAAAGGTATCTGAAAAACCAAATTAAATTCAGATAAATTTGAAGGTTTACATAAGATTTAATTTACAACTACCATACTTTAAGGGCTTCAAATACTAACCATGTGACAGATTTAAATCAAATCGAACTTAAAAGCGTATTTAGTTTAAATTATCACAGAATTTTAATCATCCGAATAATCGAAAAGGAGGAGAAGGGTTACCTCATTGTTAATTTTTATTTTTATTTATATACGATCATCATTATTATTACCAAATAATAAAACGAAATTAACAATAATTTTTTTTTAATATACGAAATCTTTCATTTATTAATAAATTAATGACTTGGAAATAATTCAAAAATTTATAACTTTATCATAATTTCATTTTATTTTATGTATTAAAGGAGGGATACTTTAAAAATATAAACCAGAATTGGATCAAATGGTCAATCACGCATAGAAGTGAATTCAGTCTCACACTTGGTTGGGGGTAAATCATCACAAGTTTTTATCTCTCTTTTGGGATCAAGTCTCAATTCAATCATAATTCAATACACATAAAAATTTTAGTTGGTTTAATAAAATACTTCTCTTGCTGTGTTATTGTAAAATAATAATTCAATATAATTTTTAGCTGTAACAAATCAAAACAAGTTTTTACGCCTGCTACTGCACTTTTTCCTTTTAAAATTCAATACATTTTGTGTCCTTTTAATGTCATTTAATCAGATTAATTCTCAGAATACAAAATTTTAAAGTGTCGGTCTCTCATTTCATAATCAAGTCAGTATTGTCTTTAAATTAAATCAAAAAGGACAAAGGATAAGGGATAAAATTTGTCACATCATTTACAACAAAACATTAACGACAACAAAAGAGTAACATTATAATGGTTTTAATCGAATCAAAATTTGTCAACAAAAATGTTCGTCAAAATGAAATAAAATTAGGGATTGCATTTCCTTTTACCAGATTCTCCATTCAAAATATGTCGATAAAATTTCCTGCTTCTCAATTATAGAAACTTTTACACTTTGATAAATTCGATAAAGTAAATTAATAGGATTATTATCACACAACTAAAGAAATGAAAGTTCTCTTGGCAAACGATTAATCTCTTAGTGGAATGTCATCATAAAACATAAAAATAATTAAGAATGTATCCTCTTTTGTACTTATGTGTATCATTGTTATGATAATGACTAAAATAAAAATAATACTAGTAAATAGAGGAATAGAAAGTGCCCGCATTTGTGACTTTACAACATATTTTGTGTGTGTGTAAAAATAAATTAGAAAAATAAGCATGTTTCCCTTGTTTATTGTAATTTTATGTATAAGACTTGAGTTTAATATCAAAACAACATGGAAATAATAATAACAACACTAATTCCTTGTAATAACATTTCTTTTTTTTTTCTAACATTGAAATGCAATGTGCATAAATGTTGTAGAGCATTCAGGATGATAGCAGAGATGAGGAAAAGAAAATTACATTTCGCATAAATGAAGAGAATCACAATGTAAGAGAATCACAATGACAATTATTTTGAGTCTCCCCTTGAAAATGAAATACAAGTTTTGTGATTAAAGTTAAACGAAAATTATTCTTAGGACCAATTTTTGGAACTTTGAGGATAGAAATGAATTGACGGTCAAAAGTGTATGACCTACAACCAAATCTTGGTCTGGGCAAGAAATGATTTCCAGAATTGTCTATATTGCGATTTTTCTATTCAGTGTTTCATCTGACGAGCTCTCAGATCTGCTTCCACACCATCAATCCATCTCGCTTTGATCATCTCATCCCACGTAGACTGTTGGAATCGTTTGAAGACTTTCTACTAAGAAATCAGTTCAATTTAAACGTAGATTGATAAAAACCTTACCTGAACAGTTCCTAGGACCCCTTGAAGTCCGTTGTGTTAGCAATGAAATTCTCATAGTTTACTTGAACCACTTTCAATCACACTACCATTAAAATAACATCTCACATTCATATTCCATCCATCTATAAATTGCTACCATATCCGATTAAATCTCATTCATTGATTTCTGATCTAGGTATAATTAATGAAACGAATGATACATGACATGTGCATTAAAATGTTCAATTCGTCAAAATTCACTTAAAGATATACAACATTGAATGATCCGAAACAAAAAAACCCATATAAAAACTTGATCGATACAAGTCATTTTACCAATCAAACAACTACTGTACTGACTTATTACTAGATTTCATATTGTACGCATATCAATAAAAGTGAATATATGGAAAAAAAGAGAACTAGCTCATATCAATTTATATTTCAATTCATTAAAAATTAAACCATATTTTTTACCTCGCAACATAAAAGCAATTGTTGAAGATGAAAAAAAAAAGTAAAAAAAAAACACCAAATTTGTACTGGTAACAGAGAGTTTTCAAACTTTAAAAAATATCCAGTTAAACCAAAACGCACTAAAAAGAAGGAAATAAGGTTTAAAAGGAAAATCTAATGAGAAAATCAAAGTTTAACTCTTAACTGGCCAATTTTTAGTTCTAAGTCACCTCATTATTTAAAAGTTTTTTGTAATTTGCAACCACAATAATTTGTATTAAAAGTAACATTAAAATTTGTGTTAATTTTTCTTTTTTGTTTTGAAAAAGGGATAAATCACAAAAAATTTACAAGTTCATTGATTAAAATATTAAATAAAATATCAATAACGTTTAGTGTCTTTTTCAAGAAGTTTGTTTGAAACTATAAAAAATAGTAAGAAATTACCCAACAAATCCCACTTATTCTTATTACCATCATGATTTTTTATATAAAACTATCAAATTCGATTAAATTTATTAGTTAAATGTATTAATTCAATAAGTTCTTAGGAGTGCAATCAACTTTGGGACACAAAATCTTTTAAATCAAGCAAAATTAATGAATTTATACATGAACACATTGTGATTGACTTAAAACATTTCATACATTAAAAGGTGCAAGAGATTTTTTTAAAAAATCATCATAATTACAAGAGAAAAATTGGCATTCAAAGGAGTATTCTAGGTTGATTAGATTTATAAATGATGAGGGTTTCCTTATGGCTAAGAAAATTATAAACTAAAAATTGGCCAGTTAAGAGTTAAACTTTGATTTTCTCATTAGATTTTCCTTTTAAACCTTATTTCCTTCTTTTTAGTGCGTTTTGGTTTAACTGGATATTTTTTAGAGTTTGAAAACTCTCTGTTACCAGTACAAATTTGGTGTTTTTTTTTTACTTTTTTTTTATTTCATAATTTTTAGTTTTAGGTTTGTAAAGTTCATGTCTTATTTATTTTGTAACACACCAAACACAGCTTCGATAATACAAATGATGTCCATGTATAAGTTATTTAAAATCAATTCATACACGTTACGATGATTTTTGATAAATGCAAAAATTATCAATTATGTTACAAGAATTGGATAAGAGATATCATTTCAAGTTCAAAATTCATATATATGACCTATATTGTTGTTCAGTTTTTCGAGCTGAAAATTTTGGTGTAGAAAATTTTTACGTACAGCCCCATACGTCTATAGGGTTGTACGGTAGGTCCATTTTTTTGTATGGGGACCCCAATTTTTTTTGAGTGTGGGACCATCAGGGTCAAAAATGATGAATATTTGCAGAAGAAACTAGGGGTCTATTTTGAACGACAACGGAGATATGGGCGTAACCCACAGAATAACGAAGAAATATTAAAGGTTACAACATATTAACTGTTATAAAAATAGTGGAATATAAAACCAATACAATAATTCTGTGAATGAGTGCATGAATGAATGATGAATGTCTACACGTTGGTTTGCGTGAGATTGTCATAAAATTTTATAAACTTTATAATAAAATGCCATTTAATCTCTATGAAATATTGAAAAATGCTAGAAATGGTAACACGCTTCACATTATTATTATTAATGTAGTAAGAGAAGGATATTTTTTTTTTAACTTTACGTTTGTAACTGACTTTACAATTATTGTTCTACATGTGAAATGAAATACGTCAAAAACGAATAGACTGCTTGATTTTAAAAGTAAAATATAAATTGATTTCAAGTTATTTGTAAGGAGAATAAAAAAAAAATTGGTGCTTTGTTGTCATATCAAGTAAACGGCAATTTTTTATGGACAAATGGAATGTCTTCTTATATTAATCTTGATGAAATTTGTAAGGATTTTTTATAAGATTAAAGAATAGAAAAATTGTAACAAAACGTGACTGTCAAAGAACAATTAATTTTGAATCAATTTAAAGGTTAGTTTAGGTCGTGAGTTTCCTTTTGTAAAGTAAGAATTCTTTGTTGTGCTTCCGTTTTCACGGGTTTTAGTTGGATTTATTGGTGATGAGATTAAAATGAAAGTGATTCTAAATTAATTTTTGAAATTTTATGGGAAGCAAGTAAAATTATTAAAATTCGGTTTGATTTCATCATACTCATAACCAAAAACAGTGCCGGATTGGCCATACGAGCAGTCGATCGTTTTGTAAAAGTAAAGTTTAGCGTAAATTTTATAGAAAATCAAACAGAATGCCAGGGCCGTTACCAATTTTCAATCGACTCCTGACCAAAAATGAGGGGGACATTTGTGTGAACTGGGTTAACCGTTTTTTAAGTGCATTTCTGTCGATGTGGAAAATAACGAGGGTATTGCCTCCGTAATGCTGTCTGTCCGTCAAAATAAAAATGGCCGACTTACCCAAAATCGTCGACTGATCTAAAATGGCCAATCGTATTCCACATTTTTCCCCTGCTTGCAATATCTCTGTTAAAGTTTGATCGTAATAAACTTTTTTAAAGTTAATAAACTTCTAGTAACATCGCCACAAAAACAAAATATCTCCATAATTGATTGTTTGCTGCTTGGTTTTCATTGAAATGACATCATTCCATTAAATTTCAACACAATTCACAAGAAAAATATTGATTTTCTTAACTTCCCATGGTTTTAATACACAAACACATAAAGTTTTTTTTTTTTTTTTTTCATTCACTTTATAATTTATTTAAACAATCATCGTAATCTAATTTTATTTTCCATATACACACAAAACATCAAATAAAATGAACTAACAAACCATTACAAGTAATATTAAAGTAAAGAGAAAAAAACACCAAAACATAAAGGCAACATATGTGCATTTCTCATATAAATTTCATGTACACACACACACACACACACATGTGCAATGTACAAAATATTCATTTATTATCTTTTGAAAATAATAAAATAGAAAACATAAATTATTATTGTGATGAAAATTTTGTAATGTCATTGGCACTATTATTACTCCTGAGTTATTTCAATGTCCTATTTAATATAATATGAAATTTCCCTCTGTATTTATAGAAATGTGTAGATATATCTACATGTATGTGTGTGTGTGTGCTTTAAAATGAAAAATGATTTTCACACTCTGTAAACTTATTATTTTCCACAATGCATTACAAAAAAACCAAATTGCATCTTCTCTAATGCAAGTTTCTGTACGTGTGTGTGTGTGAGAGTGTGTATGTAGAAAAAAAAAACAGAAAATAAAGTTTCAACATATTTTGTGGCCTTTGAATGTTTTGTGTAAATCATTATTTGATTACTGTCTGGTGTGTTTGTATAACTTTTCTTTTGCAATCCCACACACACATGTTCCATGTAGTGAATTAACAATAAAAGTGAATTAATGTATGTGTTCAAAATGTAAACACAAATTGGATTAGACTTTGGACATTTTATTTTGCAGTCTTAGCTTATCCCTATTCTTTAATTTTTTTCATTATTTGATTTAAATTCAAACAAAAATTACAAATAACAGAAAAAAAGTTTAGTGAGATTTGTTGTGATTTTGATTGTCAAAAGATTTTCTGGATTTTTTCACAACTTTTTAACTCCAGACAGTTTATTTGTCACTCACTACAAGAAAAAAATGAACGAAGTGAAATTTTTAGTCAGTTTTATTATGATAAAATACTTTTCAAGCAAATTTTATCCTCTCTCTCATTGTTATGACATCAAAATATTACTTTTCTATTACTTTTCACGCTCTGAACATTGTCACTGAATACTGAAATGTTATTACATAGACGAGGCACCATGATTGTTGTGTGTGAAAGAATGGTGAATTGTGATAAAAGTTTAATGTAATATAAAATGAAATCTATTTTGGTTCGTTCAACTTTCCTGGACAACATAACGGCTGTGTAACATCGGGAATAAAAAACTGTCTTAGATTGTCACACAAATGTGATTAATAAGTGTTTTGACGCAAAAATATAATGTCAGATAGGAATGAAATTGTCATAAATTGTGGTTGGGTGAAGGAAAAGTTTGTTGTTAAAAGAAGAAAAAATGTGTGTGTTGTTTTCCAGAAGTCATAAAGGGAAAAAAGTGGTGATTATGAAAAGTAAATTGAAGTAACATCTGGTTCATGGAATAAGTTTGAAGTTTCTTGCAGACTTCTTTCATGATTGGTTTTTATGGAAAAGTTTAGTGAATCAAATCGATTAAAATGAAGAGGAACATTTGGATTGAAATGCTTTTTGGAGTTACCAGGATCGAGCTCAGAACTAATGAGATGGAATGTGATACGTTCACCACCGTTCCTCTACAGTGTCAGAGTCATCAATGTTGTAATATTTACCAACTTCATCAAGCAAAGAAGCATTTATGTAGACAAAAGCTAGCTTTTCGAAATTTTCAACTGAAAGACGATTCCTTTTTTTATGTATAATTAGTTGAAAAAACGTTTCATGTCCCTTGCATCTGATGACGGAACAATAGAGTTAAAATTTTTTGTGATATGAGAAAGTAATGGAAACAATTTACGGCGATATACTGCCCAAAAATTATTTAAAGTTTTTCGAAATAAGGCAGCACTTTTACTCTGAAGAAGGATAAGTAGGTTTTCAAACTTTTTATAGTTCTTATGTAATCAACCTGAAACATACGATCTTGCACTAAATTTAATGGACACAGTAATAAAGCATATCCCATACATTCAAAGTCCAATTCAGTCCAACGTTCTTCAATTAATATTCCAACAATTTCTTGTTCAAGTTGTTTTTGGGTACTTTCAAAGTTTCTTGTTTTAACTCGAAAAATAAATCTTAATCGATACCAATGTTTACTTTATCTCCTTCTACTACTTTGATTGCTTCTGCAGGTTTCAAAAACAAATGATTCACAATGAAGCGCAGGTCAGCCCAAAATTGTGTATTTTCAATAATCTCTTTGAATTTAGAAAATTTTTCGGGTTTCAATACTTCTTTAAGAAGTTTTTCCTTATCGATTTTATTTTTTACTACACTATCTACTGAAATGTATTCAGAAGCGAATCTTGTAGGCACTGAATTTTGAAGGTGCACACCAATAGAATATTGCTTTCTTATATTTTCGAATTGCTCATTTACTCGTGTGTGGTAGTGGATTTGCTTAATCAAAAATGTTGCTTCTTTAATGCGGTCTTGTAAGGATTGGGAATGTTTGAAAATATTTTGCATAAATGATTAAACCGTGCGCAATGCACCCATTTGCAACGAGGATATTTGGCTTTCCTATATCCCAGGCTGCTTGTAATACCGGAGCATTGACGGTTATTATGACAAGCCACTTATCTATACCAAGTTCCATGGCTTCTATTATTATCTCAGCATTTTTGTCCGCATTCATATCCATTTGTAGACTTAAGATTTTCTATTCTTCGCTCTCATCATCGAAGTCTCCTTAATGATCGTATTGAACTAAGATCATCAAGTCTCCTGTAAACAAAGAAAAATGCATTAAATTAGTAACTGAATTACTCATACCATTGTTCCTCCAATTTTTTAACTTACCATCAATAATAAAAATAAAATAGTTTTATGATCATCTTTTGTAAAAACCTTAAAATTTTCATTTAATCTGTTCAAACACATATTTGTTACGGTCATTCTAATTTTAATAGTACAATAATTTCTTAACTCAAACCCATAAATTCTACTAGAATAACTTTATTGTATAAAATTTTTTTATTAAACCATTTTTTTTTGTCCATATCGGAGAGATAAATCGCTTCAATCAAATATAAAATAGCTAGATATTTTATTACTATTTTTTTCATAGTTTTATGATACAGCTTAATATGTGAATGTGAATAATAATAATTTTATAGTAAGCTATCGTAAAATAATAAAATTTGAAAAAGATTTCATAATTAAGGTGATAAAACCCTCTCGTATTGTGTATAAAAAAAGTGAATAGAAATAAATTATTAGTTGTTATATTTTTTTTGATTTTAACACACAATTTTTCTAGAATTCCAAACAAAAAATAAAAAAAAAATGATAAATTATCATACAAAAAAGGTCATTATTACCCGCATCTGACTTTTAAAAGTTCATGTTACTTCGATTTTAGATACAATTTCGTGTTAAAACCACAAAAAATCATGTAAAGGTAATTAATGACATCACTTTTAACAATAAATGTTTGGGTGTATTTTTGTCACTGATTACAACTTCATTTATTTAACCAGACTTTGTCATTTTATCTTGAACTGCAAGACGAAGAGAGACAAAAAAACAAAATTTAACACAATAAATTACTTTTTAAAGTAAAATCATGTCATGCTGTTACACAAAACATGCATGTTGGCGCTTCATTTGTTATATTTTTTTATCGAAATTTTATCGAAGATGATGCATTGGCCCATGTTCAAATTCTGTAACAAAAATTTATATTGATTGTGTGCAAGGAAAAAGAAAAAGAGTAAAGAAAAAACCAATATAAAAAATATTAAATTACAATTTATTAATAATAATGTTTGTCTTTTAAAGGTTTTATAATGAAGTTATAAAAAAAATTCATATAAAAATAATCTTGTTTTCTTGTCGTTTTTTTTTATTTTATTTTTATTTGAAGATATTTTTTAACATTAATGTCAATTTTAGAATCGATACTTTTTTTGGTTGGTTAAAATTTTTTTATAGTAAAATTTAAATATCGATTGGAATGAAAGAAGATTTTGAGAGAAAATCAGCGACACATATTTGACATTTTTATACATTTCATTACATTTTTATTAATGAGATATAAATTCTAATCAGCATAAGAAATAGCTTTATATCAATAATTTTATGGATTAAACTGGTGATATGATCATGGGAGACATTTATATGAATGTATTGATTTGAATAAGGTGAACAGATGACTTGTTTGGTATGTTTGGTATAACCAAGAACACAAGCCCACATTGTAAATGTATTTCCCTTCAGATTTTAGAATCTTTCAAAGCTGATATATTTCATAGACAAATTTGCCGAATTGAAAACTGTTCATTAAAATTGAGCCAGACATTCAGAATACGTCACAACATATGAATTTAAGTAGTGTCTGGTTAGCTGAAAGACGCTAATTCTACAGGAGTTGAAGACTTTATAGGAAACCTTATGAAAATTTACGTGAGTCTTTCAAAGCTAATATATTTCATAGAAAAATTTGCCGAATTGACAACTGTTCAATAAATTCTTGCCAGAGATTACATCACAATATACGAGTTTAAGTAGTTTCTGGAAAGCATCTTTCAACAAATTCTACAGGAATTGAAGACATTATGCAAAACCTTATGAAAATTTACCAGAATAAAAACTTTTTTATTTTTAACGCAACGATTTATGCAACGCACATGAATCAGGTCTGTTATGGAAAGAAATTCCATCGAGATCAATGGTTTTAAGTGAAGGAAAAAGTGCTCCTGGAAAGAAATGAAACAAAGAAAGAATAACAATAACAGCATGCAGTAACGTCACATCATCCAAAAGTAAGTAACAAGAATATGCCGACCGAAACTACAAATAATAGGTAAATCACTAAATCCACGGTGCTTTCAAGGCAAGGTAATGAAACATTTGTTTATAGTCTCACAAATTAAAGATTATTAAAACCAAGTCTGTTCAAGCTACATACCTTTAATCATCGAATAGCCTTGGAGCCTTTATTAATGTTTTATGACATGAATTCTAATTATACCTTGTATCCGTACATTCAACGAAAGAAAACAGTTTAGTAAAAGAGGAGTATTGATATTTGATAATGCAACGTCACACTATCTTTATGATGATTTCACAAATCAAGACAATGCATACGTTTTATTTCTGCCATCAAATTGTAACAGTAGATATCAATCTATGGATCAGAGTACCCTGAAGTCGATCAAAAGTCAATATCGCTGTAAACTAACTCCGATTTTCAAAACTGGATTCAAGAAATTTTTTTTTAAGATATAGTTAAGATAACTTTTAACCACAATTTGAGCCTCCAATGATTTGAACCAAATTCAAAATTTCGTTATTAAGATAAATTCTTTAATTAATGGTAACCCTAATTTTAACATTCTCATACCAAAACAATAGACACATTACCCAAAACACACTTTAACATATCAAAACAGCGCGAGAAAGCTATCAAAATTCATATTAATCTTTCAAATAAATTCTATTTAAACTATTTATTGAATGGATTATTGAACTCCGTCTCTCTCTTCAATTCAAAATCAAACAAAACGCGATACATTCATACATTCAAATTCGGTTGAATGTTCTTGAACTTGACTAATAATCAAAATATACGTAAAATACCGTGATCACATTGTTATCTCAATCAAAACGCATAAATTACCTCCTCTACGTATTATTTACATCGCATTTTTGGCTTTTTGTTTCGTCTGAATTGAAAGCAAAATATGCTTTTGTTTGATTTTATTTTATTTTACCTTATTAATAAATAGGTATTTATATCTCACAACACTATATTGAAATGATAGAAAGGTGTCACATTGATGGTTGTATCGTCGCATATCTTTCGAATTAATGTTCTTCTATAAAATTATCTCTATAATTTCATGTTAATCCAATCTGTGTCTCTATTTTACGTTACTATGTTTGTTTTGTGTGAGTAATATTTTGCACGTTAATTTTATATGAAATGAAGCTCAAAGAACGTTGAATGACATTATTTATTTCTATAATGATTTTGATTAGATCTTTACTGTGTTAGAGGTGTGTTTGATTGCATGCCATTTAGATAAGTGCTTAGATATGGTAATTAGAGTGAAAAATGGATTAAAATATGGATTTTGCGGTGTTTTTTCAATTTTAATTAATTTATATGATAATTTTTTTTATTTTTATTTTAGAAAAGAAATCAGTGAAGAGAGAAATTTCAAAGGCACATTCATCATCATTCGGTAAGACACTTTCTAGACAATAATGAAGACATTTATTTTCATTACATTTTTTGTTGTTCTTAACGCTCTTGTAGCTTTACCTTTTATAGTCATAATTTTTTCTTCATTTATTTATTGCATCCATACAGAACACCTTGTCAAAAGAAAATTTATATACAGGAATATGATGAATAACCTTTAAACGAGTCTGGTACGCCATGAAATTTATGAACAAATTTCTAGACGATAGCAAACTTTTTCATGACTTTAATATACAAAAACCGAGTTGCTCTGAGACAAAAGACATAAAATTTAATAAAAAATGGTCAATTTTAAAGTCGTTTCTCACCCATTTTTTATTATTATATTAAATTTGAACGAAAGTAACATTAAATGAGAAAATAAAATTGAACACGTTTTCCATCTCAGTCCTCCCATTTCATTACATTTTTATCCATTTGACAGGCAAAAATATTTCATTATCTGTATTTTTTTCAGATTAAATCCAGAGTCAGGAGCAATCGTATTATGGGGGTTTGGGAATCGAGATGGTCACGTGTTCTTGTTATTTATAAGGACTTGATTTGACTTTTAATTTTTTTTTTCAAATGAAATCCTGAACATGAAAATAACGGTAATTTAACATTTTTTTGATGATTTTGATAGTTAAAATTAAAAGGCATAGAAGAGCACGTTTATGAGTAATTACTTAAATTTTTCATCTGCAGAATTTTGCCTTGGGCTATTTTTAAAAATAAAAATCAAGTTTGTTTGACCTTTATTTTTATTCTAAATTACCACAATTGTGAAAAGTTTTTTTCATTTATATAAAAAAAAATATTAAAAATCAACTTCATTTTCATTTTCCGATTGATCGTCCCAGAATCGAAAAAATAAAATTTAAATTTGCTTTCCTTTTTTGAAAATTGAAATGGCTGTTTCCTTACTTTTAACTCATTTTGTGAAAATGAAGTGTAGATTTTTAATTTTTCCAATCTTTTCTGTATTTTGTAGCTTCACAACCTAGAACACAACAGGCAAAAAAAATAACCAGCATGACTGCAGCTGCATCGATGATATCCAACAAGCAAAAATATTTTCTGTGAATGAACCGTCCAGTGTTTGGGTAATAAATTAAAAACATTCTTTTTTCTATTTTTCAATATACATAAATTTAATGTTGAAAAATATATCATGTATGGTGTGTGTGTGTGTGTGTGTATGTGAATAGAGCAAAACTGTGATATATCACAGATAGACACATAAAAACGTGCTTTTATATAAATATATTTTTCATAGTACGAGGGCATTGCAAACACTTTGTAAAATGCAAAATAAATGTAATGTAATGCTTCTCTGTTGCTGTTTAACAATTTTTTGTTGTTGTGTATGTGTGTAATGTGAAATAAATATATAAAAAATTGTTTAAAAGACCTACATTTTGTTATATTTGCAATATACTTGAAATGAAATTTTTTCAATATTTCAAAGAGCCAAATTAGAGAGGATTACCAACACCTATGAAAATTGGTGTCAATTTAAAATTAAATTCCCTTTGAATTTTGACGAGAATCATGCTGATAGAGAATTTCCATTGATGACACGTTTTCATGGATGTAAAAACGGTCCTCACTACTGATTTTTACTCGAGTTAAAAGTGATGTAAATTTACGATGTATTCCAATTTCAATTTATTTATGTTCTATAAGAGCACATTGAAAATGATTTGTTGTTACATGAATTTTTGTTGTCCATACAATTTACTTTATCCTACCATTTTATCTTCTACTCATAACAGTGCACATGTGAGCATAAAAGAGACGCCTTTATTTTTCATTCAAATAGAAAAATAGACATATTTTTTTTCAAATTATTCAAGTAATAAAGTGAATGAATTGGTTTTATTTTTAGTTCAATCAGTTTGGAATATTTTTTTTTATAAAAAAAAACTTTATGGGAAATGGATTTTGCTTTGTTGTTATTGAAGGGCAGCACATCATGAATACTGTAGGTAAGTATTAAGAATTTTATGAATTACTTTTCCTCTTTTCAATAATAATATTAATAATCTAGTTCCACTCTCAGTGTAGGCCTCCTTTTATGAACTGAATTGCTTCGCTCTAGACAGTACCTTCAACTTTCAGGTGAGGAAAAGCAGTAACTGCGAAGACATTGAAAGGTAAGTATATTAAAGTTTTGACAGTGAAGGCTTCATTTATGCCCAGAATCTGAAAATTAAAAGTTAAGGTAAGTTAGAAAATTGAATTTCTACAGGAATTCGCCCAGATATTAAACGTTTAGTTCTTGAGCCCAATTCAATCAACACTGTCAGCAATTTCAATCGAGACCTTGTTAAAAACTCAAATATGCAGTTTTGGGCTTTTGTCCTTTTCTTAACACGATTCAAGGAGTAGAGTTGTGATTTTGATACACCAGATGACGCTGAAAAAAGTATGGTACAAAATGAAGAAGAGACCTGTTCAACCTGTTCGAAGCTGTTATCATTGTCCAGTAGTTAAGACATTTGTCTTACATGTCATTTGAGTGAGCCGAGCCCCATAAACTGTAGAAAATATTTCAACACAATTTAGTCTTTTCACACCGATCTGATTAGAATACGGTGAATCTTAAAGGCTTGGGTCCACCTTAAGTTCTTAAGCTTTGTCTCTTAATAAAGAAACCGTGTAGAAATAGTATGAGCTTCCTAAGACACATAAGAACCCATTTGGAAGAACCCATGGTGAATCCTTGTAAGCCCTTGTCTTGTCCACTTTAAATCTTAAAATATGACTTAAGTCTGCCTAGCTTCTTATCATTTTCAGTTTGATAAGTTAATCTATGATATTTTCACTAACAATGTTCTTTGAATTTGCCTTAAATTAAATTGCATTCCACTTCAAATTTTTCTTTTCCTCTAACATCAAATATAAGGGTTAAAAAAGCAAATAAATCTTAAATTTGTGTTGAATTGAACAAATATTTGAATTAAAATCATTATTAAATTTTATTATCTGATGAATAGGATAAAAAATTAAATTGGCTTCCTTTATAACATTATTACAATTTCCTTGTGCATTTTCCTTCTTCTTCCATATTTTCCATTTTATTTAGAACACTTTATAATAAAAGTGCTTATCGTTACAACTTTTTATCATATTTGAACAGAATTTGTCGACAAGGAATAAAAATAATAATCGTTATACAATTGTTGTGTAATCATAAAAAAAGAACATAAAATGTAAGTTAAATCTGGAACAACATTATTTGCATTTCGTTAGCAAAGTTGTATGCTGGATAAGATGCATTTGATTGATAAGAGGAAGAAAAACACAAAAAAATGAAATTGATTACATTGAAATTGGCTAAAAACTTGGTATGTTGAGGGAGTTCAATGACCATGCAAATTTAAATTGTTTAAAGTGTAATGAAACATGCAACACTATTTAATAATTCAGTTTCATAATTAAGTTTGTATAATTTAAAATTATGATTGTGGTGATGCAATGTTTGTTTATGGTAACCATGAAATTACATGGAATTTGGTTTAAGTCATTGTCATCCTATTCAAAATCAATCCTAGTTACTACTGTTGACGACGATATGCATAGACCGCTTTGTAATTATCATTAATTTTTTGTTTAAGTGCTTACTTGTCTTCATATAAGTAAGTTACATGGATAGTCAAAACTTGTTCAACAGAGCACAGGTTGAAGAAAAATTTACATATTAAATCAATCAAGAACATGCATAAAATTTTTCCACTTCATTTGATATAGTGATGGGTGGTGGAAATGTGTGAAGCTCCGTTCACATATTCAAAGCTTATCATATAAGGTCAGGTTTTCAAGGCTCCACTGTAGTCTTATGATGTTCATATAGGATAATATTCGAACCTTCAAGAAAGACTTTAGCTTTGATTTTGTCATTCGAGAACAGCTGCACCTCAGTCAGGATGCCTTGAGTCCTAAATATTCCAAGATAAAGCTGAAACGACAAACCTTTGACCAGCTCAACCCCATTTTTAGCGTTTGTTTCGATTTCAATCAGCTGAGGATCGTTCTTAGACACCTTTAGGCCAACACTTAAAGTTACTTGTGGCGTACTTGACTAACTAAGACTCACAGCCGTAATTAAGAACTCATTCGGCGTTCGAGTTAATGATGCGAAGCTCAGCTTTAAGACTGAATCAGTTTAAGCGCAAAATAGGTCTCAAGTGGTCAAATGCTCCTTAAGCTCTACCGTTCCGTTGTTTAAGGGCATTTTGATTACGCAATTAAGAGGCTTGAAATATTTAAGCAGGTTCTCGAAGCAAATCGAATGTCTTAACTGCTGAACTAAGACAACCCTGAACAGGTAGGGTTACAATATTCTTATATACAACCGCTAGTCTTCACATGAGCACCAGAACCCTTAAAAAACATATTTACCTGTAATTGCATGCTCGTACTTATATCGCTTCATCAACTGAAACATTACATATATTTTGAAAATTAATATGATTAGACTATTTACATTTTATTATTATTAAATATTTTACATCGTCTGACTGCTTCAATTTTGTTCCATGTACATTTTTTATTCATGAGTTTAAATGTAGAAAGACGAGTTATTTGCATACTAACGACGTTAAAGGAATACAGAAAATAAAAAAAAATATGGACATTCATTTACTGAAGTAGCATAAAAGACAGGCAATTACCTGCACTTTGACTTGATTGCTATTTAGCTTATATTTTATATGCATATACAAAAACACAGTAAATGTGTATATTAAATTACGATAGACATAAACACAGTAGCAAAAGGTGAGGGCAAAAGGAAGAAATGTTATTGTTATTATGTAACCTAATACGATTCAATTATGCATGTGATTGCATTAGACTAAATCCTTTGACAGGTCACAGACGATGCGATGAAGACAACGAACGAAGAATGATGGACGGAATTTTTTTGTTCAGTTGCAATTAATGACTTCACGTGTAAAGACTTTAATTTTATAATGAGATTTTCGTTTGACGTTTAAAAACAACTTATGTAAATACGATGCAATTCACAGAGTAACGTGATTTTACTATTTCATTATTTTTTTTTTTTAGTATGAATGAAACGATAAAAGTGCTTCTTTTCATCTCATTTTGCAACTCAACGAGGTACTTCAACAAATAAATTAGTATGATTTTATTCAATGCTCTCGTATTTGAAGCAGGTAAGTTAAATTGATATCAAAAAAAATTGTTTTCATGAAAATTTTTTTTTGGATTTGAATTCTTTTCTTGATTCTTTTAGATTCAATATAAAGGGAGGAATAACAGAAATTTAAAGAAAGACATTATCATTGATTTAAATGAGAAAGTGCATTTTGGAATCCAAGATCACAATTTCGGCTGTTTGGACCCTTCGTAATATTCTCCAGATGTCATCAATGACCAGGCCAGCTCTCAGCCCAAGATTTTGGAAAGTTTAGAGTTTTCAAGATCAACCACTGTTGATTAGTATACAGAGCGATAAAGCACACAAAAATATATTAGTTTATTGGAGTTTTCCGATTTGGCCATCCAGAGGGCGCTGAGAGAGCTTTTTCATTCTCTATCAATCTAAGGGTATAGTCGTTCTGGACAGTTCTGTGTCTGTTAAATTTCTTGCTCTCCCTAATTCTTGTAAGCCTGCATGTAGTTGGCTAAAAAACTAAATAAAGAAAAGATGAACAGACAAAGCGCTCCCTATTGCGCATATTCACTTAAATTCACTTAGATATATTCAAGCTAAATTTTATTTTTACATTTCAATATAAAATTCAATGCATTCAAATGCAATTTATTTTGAATTCAAAGTATACTTGAAGATTTCAGATTGCTCTTATTTGATAAAAGAAGATTTTTATTCGTAATTTAATCAAAGGATGGTCATTTCTAAAGAAAACTTGACCGGAAATCTACAATCACTTGATATTATTTTCGAAAATGTATTTTATAATTAACAAAAAAAAAAAAATACGAAACAAAGCAAATTCTTTAAAAATAAAACACGTGCCCGAATAAGATTGATTGAGTTTGAGAAGTTTTTAATGGAAACAAGGCAAATATTATAAAAAAATTAATGCGTTACATTTCTTGATTACTTTTGAAAATGTCGTTACATTGAAAAAAAAACATAAAAAGAAAAAAATAAAATTCATTATTATTACTAACGACACCCTTGGGAGGAATGAAAAGATTTTTGTCCTCTCCTCACAGTAATAAAAGAAAAAAGTATTAATGTATTTCCTTTTGTTTCCTTGATTTATTCAAATATTGTATCGTTAATGTGAAACTGTTTCCTTATTTTCCTTGACACAACACGATAATGAAAGAATTGTGTTGACGTTTCATTAAATTTTTAGTGTGTAGGCACTTCTATTCCTCCTTTTTTTATTACATTTCATTGAAATACGTAAGTCTTTGCATCTTTTTTATGTTTCTCAAGCAATAAAATTATATTTCAGCGTCAGCAAGTGACAAAATGTTTAAGATGATTAAAGTTTTTATGACTGATTACCTTCGTGAAACGCAATTCTTACCTGTGCGATGTAAAAAAAGTCCAAGTTTCGCCACCCTTTGATGAAATTAATTTCCTTGAATCCGTTTCCTAATTGATATTAATGATTAGATAAAGATTTCCATTCAATAACGTGTGTCATATCGTTGTATAATAGAACGAAATACTTAATGTTCTAAATGCTCTTTTATATTAATTTCATCCAAAAGATACATCAAATCATAGTCATGTCATGTTACAGGATATGAATCAAAGATTAATCTATCAATTATAATTTAACTATCTGTGCAATGCAATGCCAAATTTACTATGAAAGACCGTGCATGCGTGCCGAGTGTGAAGATAAAATATTTATAAATGTATCAAAATAAATTATAGGGATCGAGATAGAGCGAGACACCACAAATAACAACATGAATTATACATTTATTTATTAATATTTCATATCATACGATGTAATTTTTAATGAAAAATTGATATGAATAGTTAAAAATATACATCGATATTCCCGTTTTTGAATGAGTAAAATTAACCCTTTGACTCTATATTACGTTTACGTATCATGTTCAGTAAAATGTATCATATTAAAAAAATTGTGTATGTTATAAATTATTTATAAATACCCTCAATTTTATGATGATATATCTCGATGCAAAGCCTTGCCAATTTAATAGACACAAAATTTGTATGTAAATGAGAATAAATTATGCAAAAATATTTCATTTTGATTAATATGTTATTTAAATATAGCATGTGTGTGTGTTTGTGTATGTATGTTGGTGTACATTTGAATGGAAAATAGAAATAAACTGAATATAAAGCCAAAAATAATTTAACATTTTAATGCAGGTTGATGTTCCTTTAAATGATTGAATTTGATATAATAGATACAAAATAATAATTGAAATAAATTTTATTTTGTTAATTTTATAATTGGTCACTATTTGATTTGAAATACCATTTTTTATCATTTGATACAAATCTACCATACGTACCATTTTCACTTCCGTTACTCATTTTTCCCATCAATTTATTGCCTGTCGTATTCATTACCGCTGATGACTTGTCCTAAACGAATAACGATTTCTCAGACAAAATTACAAATTACCTAACGAAAGCTATTAACTGAGCAATATTCGAGCAGTCCGTTGACTCATCTAACTGAAGGGAAAACGCAGCAGGTGTGGCTTGAATTTGTAAAACGACATCTTCCTCAATGCTTGATCCAATTTGCTGCACTTTTACTAATGTTTCTATCAGAACTAGGAATATGCTTAATTAAATCGTCTATATCCAAATCCTTCAGAGAGATTCCGTATTCTTTAAGTAGACGCAAAACATCTCCCAAGATGGGTATCACTACGGAACTAAGGGCTTAAAAGGAAATACCTTTCTCTACGCTTCGTTTTGCTGCTTTTGCTACAATAAACCCCGCAACATGAGAAATTTTTTGCTTAAAGGTTAGTGGTTCTTCTTGGTTGTTGTTGTTTTTGTCCATAAAAAATATTTCAACTTTATCATTGTCCTTAAATTTTCCCGATGGCGTCGCTAAAATTATTAATTTTTGAAAGAAAAAATTGCAAATTTTAAATGCTGAAGTTTCACTTGTTCTTCTGCCGTATTAATTTCCGACTTTTGATGGATTTAGGGTCATTCTTCGTCTTACATACTATAACTAAATTTGACTCAGAAATTCTCGATTCAGACTTTTTGACTTTTCAAATGAGTGAGAGAAATCCATTCATTTTCTTTGAAAGTTATTAGAAATTTAGCCAAAATGATTTTAAGGTATCATTACCATTAGACATTCTAAACGATCGAACATTGAATAGAAAAAAATGCATGAATGGCAGGCAGAGACGGGTCTATAGGTACCGATTCTCGGAAAAGAAAGATGGCAAGAAAAAAATATAAAAAACCTTTTTTACTCCAAAACAGGATTTCGCATTTTCGGCCTTTATATATATGTAGCATCGACTTGGTCTGTTCTGCAAAGTTAAAGCTTGAAATATTCTCTACAACTTTGTTCAAGGTCACTGTTACTTAAAACTGATTTTTTTCAATAATATTCTTAGGAGCCTGGATAGACCCTATCGCTGAAATTTTTGTATTTTTTTGTTTAGCCTCTAAAATGCCTATTTTCAAAGGTTAACTTAAGAAATTTTAGTAAGCTACCCCGAATTTGGAATCGCAAGCACAACAAATTAATCAAAAAATTCTGGTCAGTCCCCGTCACTAAACCAAGGGTTAAATTCAGTTTTTGAAAGGCCTGTTCGCCAAAAATCTCAGAAAATGATTTCTGAATACAAAACTTTCAATGTAACTACGAAATTTCTTTTTTTTTCAACATTCTCTCCCTTTGAATGCAGGTAAACTTTAATTTCCTCAGTATTTTCATCATTATGTTTAAATTAAGCGACAAACTATAAAACAATTCAGCACAACTAAAAAAAAAAACTTTTCACCACAAAAAATTAACCACGACGAAGAAGAACAAAGCATAATGAACGTATTTTATCCTACATAGTTAAGTGCTAACACGTTTTTTTATTTCACTTTCATAAAAAAAAAATAAAATAATAATAAAGACATTACATAAAATTTAAAAAAACTCTGCACCTGTACATTGTACATTCAAGGTGTGTGACTCAAAAAATTTTATTCTATTTTATTTTAAAATAAAATGCATATAAAACTGCATCAAAGGACAACTTATAACACGCTTTCATCATCTCACGCTAAGATAATTTCTGAGAACGATGATAATAATAAAATAAAAAGTATGACATGAAAAAAAACACCTTATTCTAATTTTGTACAGAATCTGCGAGTGTGATGATACAGGAAAAATATTTCCATGCAAAAATGAAAAATTTTCGTATGACACAGTGCAAAAAAAAAAATAAAGGAAAAGCAGAGAAAAAAAAAAGTTTTACACCACAAAGTTTTTATTCTCTCATTTCCCTTTGTTTTTGTTTTAATCATTGCATCAGTGTTGCATGGGAATACTTTTAAATAAGTGGCATTTGCCATGGTAATCATAAAGTAGTAAATTCATTTTAATTTTTTTTTTTGTATACTTTTTACAAGTTTTTTTTTCCTCCACAAGTTTTAGTGATGCAATAAAATGTGTATAAAGAAAAATGAGAAGAAAAACTTTTCTTTGCATCTTGTTTGGAAGAAAAATATTATTCGTTTCTCAACTTATACTTTATTACACTTTTGTGTTTTCGTTGAAAACTTTTAACTTTTGTAACAATGTATTTTTTTTTTCCTTTAGTTTTAATTTAAAAAAATTTTAATCTTATCAAAGGAAACCCAATCGCAAAGTTATACGACAAGTTTTTGAAGTGAAATTTTTATTTGAAATGTCAAAAAAATGACTGTAATTGCAAAAAAATTTTAAGGAAACGTTGAAATTTAATTCTCGTTGATTAGTTACAGAGCAAAAAAAGATCAATTTACACGAAAAATTAAAAACACGATGAAATTGAACATCTAATAAACAAATAAAGGGGAGAAACCTTGTAACTCTGTTCTGTTAATGAATTTTCTTTGATCTTTCATGAATTTAACCATATTTACTCTTAATATTTAAATAAATGTAATAAAACATGCCACGAACACGCATATTTTCATATGAGTAACGAACACCATTATTTACAAATATCTATTTAAAATAAATATTTAAAATACACACCAAGCTCACTTTAAGCGCTTTTAAAAATAATTAGTTTAATATAAATAGGATCAGATTTTATTATAAATTTCCTTTACTCACATTTCACAAAGGTTTATTTGAATAATGTACGATAAAATGAAAATCAAATACACACATTTCGATGGATGAGGAAAAAAGATGAAAGAATGCAAAAAAGTAAATTAAATTAAGTAGATTAAAACATTTTTTTTTTGCACCACGATTATCATCAAAAATCTGCATTACAAAAATTCCTGCATAATATCAAAATGTTTGTATTTGAGTTGAAAAAAAAGTATAAAATGTTATGTTTTTACAAAGGATATAAAATAAAATGAAAACGTTTTATAACTCACTTTTCACATGATTCACACACAGATAAAATAGTTTGAAAAGTGTAACAAAAATCATCATGACCAGAGTAAAACAATTTCATTCAATTTTATAAAGTTTTCATTTTGTGCTCTTTTTTTGTGTGCAAAAGGATACTTAAAAGTGCAAAATGTAACGGTATAGGATACGAGTCAACTGAATATTATTATAATAATATTAGAAGGTAATGGTATGTGCAGTGTTTCGTTTTTCATGATTACAAAAAAAAAATGAAAATGAGATTTTACGTGAAAATGATGGGAAAGGAAAGCTCAGTCAGTGCTGACTTTAAAGCATTATGGCAGGTAAAGTATCATAATGGGTTCGTGAAGAAACTCGACTTCTTGAATGATCTGGGTTGAATTAGGCGTGAATTTAAGTTTAATTTAGCTTGAAATATTCTCTACAATTTTGTTACAGGTCACTTTTACCTAAAACTTACAAAAAATATGATTTTGTTACTCCAAAACCGAAAGATGAGCTGAAAATTGTACGTTTTGACATAGATTAGATTTGATTAAATATGAAAAGGCGCCCAACTTGGACCTAAGCCCATTTTGTCACTTACCTAACTATAAACCATAGATCTACCATTATGGCAGTGTACCTGTCTATTTCAACGACCTATTCGTCGCAAATGTCTCAGCTACTAGCAGTCCTATCGGTTTTAAATATTTTAGTAACAGTCTTAGATAGTATCCTCCAAAATCACCAGGATCTGGGTGACCATTTATGAAGATGTTATTTCTCAATCTTTCGCATTTTTAACAGTCACATACTTTGTGCTCTATCGTTTCTTTGTCGTTATCACAATATCTGCAGGTATTATCCTCCTTTATGTAAATGTCTTTCAGATGGAATCTTTCCACCTGTGAAATTTCCAACTGTCTATCTAAGTTGTATTTTTGATAAGTTCAACAGTTCCTCCGATCTTTTTGTCCATGGACCATTAATGAACTGTTTTGGACTCGTATCCATTGTTAATTTCTTGACCTGACAGTGCTTATAAAGATACCACATTTAAATTACTCCTGTTATTACTATTTTGGAAGATCCTTTTTTAACTAATCATCTGTTCTTTCATTTTCTTCTATCCCACAGTAACCTGGTACCCAAATAAGTCTTTGATTCTTTTGTTCACCTAGATCATTAAGTGCTTTCAGACATCTCTATGTTTGACGAGATTTTATTTTAGATTGGGATAAGGCTTCAAGAGAAGACTTGCTTTAATGGCTTGCATTTCAGATTGAAAAACAGTAGTGGAATGTTCAACGCTATCGTAAATTGACAAATTTGTATCTCTTCCGTAAATACCAAAACCAGTTCCCTCTTCAATTTTAGATCCATCAGTTAACCTGGTTACCTTGATATCATTTTGAATAACGGTTTCTCCTTTCCAATCTTCCTCAAAAGGGAATAAACATCAAAATTGTGTGAAAAGACATACTTCGTGTTCATTAAGTCTGAGTTTTCCTTTCTATAAACCTCGTTTAGGCTCATGATTGCATATTCAGCCTCCAAATATATGAAATATTGCCTTGGTCAGTTCAGCAAAGTCGCAGCTTGAAATATTCTCTACAACTTTCAATTCCATGTTTCTCCCAGTTTTCGTGGAATCAATATCCAATTTTCCATCATATTATTAAAAAGAAGTAGCAACCCTCTTTACATTTATGCTTAAATTAAAAGAACATTACCTCTAATCTTCATAAGTTTCTTTTGAGAAACAAAAGAATGCAATACTAATAACATTCTAAATATGATATAAAAACTATGAAAGTGAGCGATTTTTTTTTCAAATTAAAATAGTTTTTACTGTTATTTTCCACTTTCTTTTTTTTCATTTTAATAAAATCTTATACGCCATCTAAATGAAAATGCTTTTACTTCATAACTAAGTTTTTTTTTTATACTTTCGAATGTAGTTCAAGCATTATTATTAATACTTTTCTCATATGCAGTATATGAAAACATGAACTGATATTAAAATTTTTATGCAACGTGCTTTTTTATAAAAAAAAAAGTTAGTGAATAAAGTAATCTAAAGTGGTTTTCCCCGCAAATATTTAACAGTGGGAATGGAAAATGTACTTAGAAATTGTTCTCATTGAGATTATTATGTAAAAATATCATTTTAAATGCATCGTCCGATTTTATTTGAATCTGGTTCGTCGTTATATTAGAGGATACGTTAAATTTAAATTGCATTTCTACACGTGGAAAATTTGTATTAAAAAAAATTTAATAGAAAAAATTGTATATTAAAAAATCTTCTTGATATGTAGACTGACATCGTATGGTGATAGAAAGAGAGAAATAGTGAAATTTTTTAATAAAAAAAATTTAGTTAGAACGCAATTTTACTTAAATTACTTTTGAAGATTACATTACAATTGCGTCCTCAGGAAAAAATGCACTTTTTGACATCATTTTGATCGCCTTGTATTCTGTATTCTGGGGAATGGTCATGAAGTACACCAACACGTTTCATGTTTCTTCTCAATTAAAATGGTGCATCGGAAGACATTTTCCAAGACAATTTATTCTCTATGTTCTTAATTTACTGGGTATAAATTAGCAAATTTTACATTTAATTTAAGAAAATGGAAGTTTTTAACATGCTTGAATGATTTGTAATTTATTTTTATTGTCTTTTAATGTAAAATTATTGTATTTTTACGAAAATGCATTTCATTTAAAGTGGGAAATCTAACTTTTTTAAGTGAAATTCCTGCTTTTTTGAACTCAGACAACATTATTATTCGAAGGAAAACCTAAAAACAGTAAAAATAATGTACAATAAATGAAACACTTTTTATTTCAAACATCCATTTATCTTTTTGAATTGCCTAAATAAATAAACATGAAGCACACACACACACATTACGTTTCTCGCAACAAATTTATTTTATTGTTTTCTTCATTTTATTTCATTTCATACATTTAATTTTTTTTTTTGTATTTTTTTAAAAGTAAACACATCATACAACAAACTAATGTATGGCAGTTGCCAGTATTCATGAATAGAAACAAAAAAAAACATAATAAAATATAAAGAAGATAATAAAAATAAAATTATCATCATTTTAGTTGTCAACATCAATTAGGAATGAGTGGCTTTCAAATTATTATTATTACGAGGCAACACAATTAAAATTATGAATGGATTAAAATTTAGTTGCAAGATGTATTTAGATATGGTTATTTAATAATAAATTTTAATTATTACATTGCATTAAATTTAGATTATCTAATTGATTTTAATTTTAATTTTAGGTAAGGGGATTAATGTCGTTAAATTTCAATTCTCACGATGAAATGGAAAATTATCACATCCTACACCGTTAAGGGGAATCCGAGGAAGATGCCAAACGATTAAAAGACAATTCAAAGCTGCAATCATAAGCATCAGAGGCATATGAACTACGAGGGTAAGTATGAAGTTGGTATCCTTACCACTAGACAATATGGGAAATATTACTTTATGATATTAAAAATTTAAAATATGAAATCAGACAAAATATGAATCAAAGTTTCGTCACTCCAGTTGACTCAAAGGTATGGTAAAGGAAGATAAAATACTGTAACTTACATCTTTCTTTTTGTTCAGTGTATATATATTAAACGAACGCCAAATTGACTTACATATATAAGGATAATAATAGTAATAATTTTAACTCCTATTCTATGGAAACATAAACTTATCAGGTCCAAACTCATATGAACACTTTGCGGTGTAGAACACTTTTTCACAAGGGTCTTTGTAGTTCTTTGAAACTTCTTTACATGCATTTAACGCAGCTTTTGCGTGATCTTTCATTTCAAGTGGAATTAATGATTCAATTTGATTATTAGACTTTTTCATATCAATATCTCCTTTTTTTGTTGTTGTTCCTGCCATATCAGCAATGCATTTAATGTAACATTTGAGGTCCTTGTTGTCTTCCAGGAATCCACCGGTTTTGATTCCATTCAGCATGTCTGAAATTGAAATTAATTTCAACAAAATTTTCCGTGAATATAAATGTTTGTATTTACCTTGACTTAAGCTCGGAAATTGAGGAGTGCATGTATTTCGTAGTGTCTCCATTGTCTTCTCCAGTTGTTTCATTGTCATCTGAAATTGATTTGATTTGAAAATGATTACATTGATTTTTGTTTCTTTGAATACTTACAGCAGCTTCATTGAAATGAATCACCAGTCCCAAAAATATTATAATTAAATTGCAGACCAACACTTGACACCCATTATGAAAAAAAGAGAACATATTGTCTCATTGTTTAAATTCTGAGACAAAATACATTCTACTACAAAATCACGACTGAACCTGATAAGATAATTTCCGTTACTTTTATATATTAACCAAAAAATAATAAATACACACTGATTCTGATACTTTTAATGATATATCTGTTAGTTTTGAGCAAAATCATGTCATTCAATATGTATAATTAATTCATCAAAAGCTTACAAGCAATTTAATTACAATTACAGTAATTATTGAAGTGTTTATGAATCGAATATGACTTGCGTGCAATAAAATTGCAGTGCGGAACATTTTTTTTATTGGAAGACTGTTATTAAGAGCTAAAATACTTAGAAAGTTAGTAGAAGAAATTTCTTATCATAAGAGTCAATGGTATGAATTAAAGGATGATAGATGGTATTTGAGCTCTTGTGAGTTGAAATGTAATACTCAGTAGAGCCAATCTTGCTTTATAGAAGAGAAATTGGTATGAATTTTCCTAACAAAGACCAAGCAGCACAAAAAATAGAAAACAAATCAATGAAATTTCTCAACTAACTTAATCAAATCATTCAAGATTGCCAATTTAAAATTTAATAACCCATGGCAATATAACTGGAGACCAATTTAAATAAATATCAAAGTTATTTTCTAAGATAATCTACAAAAAATTCATTAAAATTAAATGACTAAATTTCCTGTCTACTTAAAACACTTTTGTCTTTAAACGTACATTTCATCAACAAATACAATGCAGCAGCATCATAAAAGCCCCTCTCGCTCTAATGAAGTTGTTTTTATGTAGATTAGCACCCAGCAGCGAAAATCTAGTAGTAGTGAGTACACTTTTATTACATTTTAACTACATTTACATTTAATGCACTTTACTTGCATACAAAATGAATCTTTTTTTTATTACTTTATTTAATATTTCCATTTCAACTAAAGCAACCATATGAAACAGGTTATCAATACATATAGACGCACGAGGCAATAATATAAATAAATTTATGTTCAACAATATTTTATTTATAATAAATTCATGTTCATGTGATTTTATATTTCATTATTCTCGTATATAATTTTTAATTATACGTTCTCCTTATACATAAGCACATAAAATTTTATCAATAGATTGGCATTAAATCTCAGATCTGAATTGTTGATGACGATGAGAACGACGACGATGAAAAAAATAAAATTAAATTTATGAGGACAACATGCATTTCTATGCATATATGAACTGATAAAGATTAAATTATCTTCATTAAAGTCTTATCTTGTCACGAAGTGCGTATAAATGCATAATAAATTCACATGCACTTGCAATAATAATAAAAACAAGTGATGACCAGAATTTTAAAATTGGATTTTAGATGGGAATATGATGAAATGATTGCAATCAACGCAAATAATGTGCAATCTATCTTCGAGAAACATGCCTTAATTAACGGGAATTTGCTGCGATTTAATGTTGATGAGTTTGATGTTGTTTGTGTGTGTGCACTTCTTAATTAAACATGTTTTGGTAATTAAAAAGATTCGTTTTGAAATTCTAAATTTCATGAAATAGATGCTTAATGTTAATTTAATGAAACTCCAATTAACAATTATCTCAAGGCCACACTCATCAAAAATTCGTTCCAGTTGCTTGATGTACGAATGTAAAATTTAATCACATTTTTATTGTCATCTAATACTTTAATGAGGCATTGTGGTTTTTTACTGTTTTTTTATTTGTTTTTTTTTTCTCTCATATCATATTATTTATAACAGAATTAAATTTTTAGAGAAGAAATAAAATTATCTAATACATGAGTGCTAATTGATTGGATACGGTATGACCTTTAATTTGTACATCTTCTTGGAGAACAATGACCTTGCATTTCATTATGAAATTACAAGACATTTAACGGTTATGAGTTGATTTCATTAATTTTGATACTAAAATTGCAATTTGAAACTATTTTTGGATTGAATATTTCAAAACAACTTCATTAGCTTCTGTTTCTTACTTCAACTTTTATTTTTAAGACATTCTAGACAAAAAGCAATAAAATCTTTGATAAACAATTTAATTAATTATAAAATAAAAATAAAATCTCTGTTTTAATTTAGATTTTTTTTTGGATACAAACGAGGTTGTAAAAAACAAATGACATGAAGAATGAGGCTAAATAGTGTTAAAATGTAGCAGCAAGTAAAAAATTTAAAGACAAACAAAAAAAGAACTGTATTACCAGAAACAGACGAATTCAATTTACGCCTCATTTAATTTAACGACATCGTAAAATTCTTTTCTTGGCGTTTGATTCAAATCTTTTTAATTTTTATTTGATTCGCTCAGTTGAATTTCAGTTAGTGAGATTTTTTTTTGCATTTCAATGATGATTGTTTGAATTGGACTGATTAAGTCAAAGTACATCAAACAAAAATGTATTGATGGTTAATATAAAAGAGTTGAAACTGTGACACTGATCAAACTGAACCATTTATCATCGTATGAAATAAAGAACCATTACTAGCAGAACATATTGATCGAAAATCAAATCAAGAAGCGATTCAGACCTGACCGTGATGTCAAGCAATCTAAAATGAAGTACAGTATTCTCAGCGTATAATCAAATGAGGCATCCGGTTGCACTTTTGACATGGAGTCGAAAATTCTTTCATTATAGTTCTCAACAAACAAATAAAGTTGTTAAATATTTAAATTCCCATATTGTCTTGTGGTAAGGATACCAGAATTATACTTACCTTGTTTCGCGTTAGATCCTCGCCTCTTATCTCCCTCCAACTTGTATGAGCTCGAAAAGAAAAGCCAAAAGGCTATGGTTTTCAGTGTGAGTACTCTTAGACTTTCTCGCCCTTTAGTATATGAACCAATTTCTCGTCTCTCTAGTTGACTATTCAGATTTAACTTTATTGACCATAAAGTTAAGGTAGTGAAGTTCACTGGTCACTGCACTTTAGAATATCATCTTAGTCATTTAAAGTCCATCGTCCAAATATGCCAATTTCTTGCCTCATAATCTTCAGTGATTTATTAAATGTTTATCTATGACTTTAACTTTGATATCACTTATTCCATAGAAACCTAAAATAACAAAATTAATCATATCATTTTCGTTTAAGTTCATTCTCAATTCAATTGAAAGTAATCTAATTGAAATTCATTTATAACCTAATCAAATCAAATCATATTTTATTGCATATCATATCATAATATGACTCAAGAGACTATTTTCCACCTCATATTAGACACGTATCATATAATCACAAGATGAAGTCTTATTTGCAAATATGCACAGATTATTGGCTATCATTTCTCTCTGATATTAAATCCAATAATAATAATAATAATTGTAATTCATATTCCAAATAACACTCCACATATCATAGCAGACAATCTATGATATCTGATTAAGTGATATCTAACACATGAAGCATTTGGATAAATAATAACTAGATGAATTTCAAATCAGCTTACACCTCTTTTCGTTAAATGAAATCTAGACAACAATCAATTAAGTATTGACCTGTGTTGGTATTTTCATTATCAATTTTCTAGCGTATTTATTATTTTAAAACGTTTTGAAAAAGATTATTTTACATAAATCCCTTTTAAATTGATTTTACTCCTATTTTACTTCCAACTAATCGAAAACTTTCTCTTGCATTGAACTCTAAATAATGATTGCAATGTTACATTGAAGTAATTGCCGGGTACTAGTTACTTTTCAAATATACAAATACAAAATTTGTATTTAAATGAAAAGCCGAATGAAAAACAAAACAAAATACATAATAATCCTTTTTGGATTCTTACAATTATAAATTATTATTATTACTGAAATTGGGTGTATAATGTATAAACCTTTTTTAAAGGATGTGGTGAGAGAAATAATAAATAACAGTGTTTGCTTTTTCAATTAAATCTCGACAACATCGATTAATACTCAAATAAATTGGCTTTTATGTATCTCTTCCTATTTACTGTTTTCAATTTTATTTTGTTTATATGACCAGTGAAATTGAATTCTTGGAGAATTTCAGTTGAATTATGTTCATTTTCCAATACAAATGGCAGAATGAAGGTAGTGCATACCTTTTCATTCTTCTACACCGGTCCAAATACCTTGTTTACTGGTTATTTATTGCATTTAATATCCTGTCTGATACCTTGCGTAAATAAACCAAAGATTTAGAGATTTTTTTTGTTGTATCCTTATTATTTTGCAGCCAATAGATAACATATAAAGGTGTAAAAGGAAAATAAAAGGATAAGGTGTTTGTGTGTGTTTTAATACACAAAAAGATAATAATAATAATGATAGGCGGTGTAATCACTTCAATTTTATTGTATCTTTGTGCCAAATGGTAAGTTCTCATAATTTAAAAGGAAGATTATCCCCTTATTTTTTTCATTAAATCTCATGTTAAAAGGATGAATTTGATACAAAATATTTATTTCATTTAAAGTTATAGTACGAATTATTGCAAATTATTGTGTATTTTATTGCATGAACAGAAGGATTTTGAAGTGGAGCCTTGTCAGATATCAGAGAAGATAACTTTTAAAGTAGGTAAGTACATTGGATTAGGTAAGTTGAAAAATGTATTCAAAATGAATTATAAAAATTATAATGCTTTTAATTCATGTTTACAGAGCTTTAGCAAGTGATATAAGATGACAACGGTCTTTGAAGAATTGAGGCGAAACATGGTAAGTATAATTTTGGTATCCTTACCACTAGACAATATGGGAATTTTAATATCATAAAACCTCAGTAGAGGCATTCCAATGTGTTTGTTGAGCTTTTGGAATTACAAATGGATTTTCGACTCCAGATCCAGAATGCTCCTACTCATCAGTCTACCATAAATTTGAAAATACCATGCTCAATAAGTAGCCTGAGGAAATGTGAACACTTTCTTGAAATGAATAAGGCTTAGAAGGTTTCTCGATTTTCGTTCAGTATACTCAACAGCTGCTATTATTTTATCAACTGATACGACAACAAATAGAAATGCATAATAAGCCAATTGGTACGTCTGAGTGTTGGTTCTCTATGTAAAAGTTGTCAGCCATTATTCAGAGTTACAGTAAAGGTATCATCCCCTTAAGTCATATAAATTTCTACAACCAGTGCTATCATTATCAAAATTGATCTATTTTTTATGAGAGTATTTGCTTCAATTTCAATATGATGATTAAACGTCCGTTCTAAAAATACTCAATCGTTAAATTTCAAAAAAATCACATGTTTCAATGTTTTATTATTGTTTTCTTTGTATATCAACAATCTCTACTGATACAGCATTCAAAGAGAGAAAATCTACTACTATAATAAAAATTTCAGAGCAAGAGCATCACCATGTTTAGTAAATCTAGCTATATTCGAGTTGAACAAAAGTCTCTCTCATATTTCATTCAAATTTCTTCTGAAGAGAAAATATTTTTATTTTCATTCTATTATCATGAATATTATCATGGTTGTAGTTTTTATTCATTACGTGCAAATTTCTGCAATTTTTATTTTTTGCATATTTTATCTTCCAACTTTTATATCCTTTTATAAGAGAAATACAAAATAAATAAAACAGGAAAGAATTTAATTAAAAAACCAATGTGAAATACAAGAAATTAAATATAAAAAGAAAAAAAAATGAAAAACTTACATAGAAAATCTAGTTAATGTTATCACGCTCTAATTATTGCGCTTCCTTTTTCCATTCTTTTCTTTATCCAGTTTATTTTTATATTTTATTTTATATCATGTTATGTATTTGCACTTGCTTTGAATTCAAAGAATTCTCTTATGATATGATGATGCACTTTTCATGAAAAGAAAATTTTCTTTGCCTTTTATTTCTTTTTATATCGAATTAAAATAACGTGATAAGGGGATGTATTAAAATTAACAAGCGAGGTTAATGAAAGTCTGTTTAACTTCCTTCCTGTAATTTTCTTTGAATTATTATTTATTTTAGTTTTTTCCCTTTTGCAAGGAAAATTTTTATAAAATGTGTAAGAAAAATGCGAGTTTGACTGGACGTTGATTTACCGAAGGATTTCCTTGAATTGATTCAAAAAACTTTCTTCAATTAAAACTCGTTGTATAATGATGAGTCATATTGAAATTTTAATTTCAAATTCTTTCATATTGATTTCAAATATTATCTAATCCATTTTATAATCAAATTAATTTCAATTTTACACATTAAATCAACAATAATTGTGACATTTAATTCGATAATCTCATTCTCACAAGGAGGTCCATCGTTATTTCAACTATGATTAGATTTAATATTCAATTTCAATTAGTCACGCGGTTTCCTTTGATTAAATATCTCAACAAATCACTGACCAAATCAAACGTGAAATCGTCTTTGACCCAACATGTTTGATACATTTATTTTCAAATATCTGAATCAGATTTAATTAAAATACTTTAATGAAGAATTTGATGATTATCAGTTGAAATGTATGAAAGATGCGTTAAAATTTTGTATTTACATGCTTGAATGCCTCAAATTTTGATTAATCCTTGATCACCCTTGTAAATGTAAATCGTGTGATGAAGAAAATAAAAATGAATAATTGAAAAGGAGATGCGGTAGGTCTTGATTGATTTGAATTTTTTCATTGATGACTTAACACAAAAATTTTTGTGTCGTGTGAGATTTTTATTCTCTTTTACCTCGTAATTTCGATACACCTGTTTAAAAATTAATTTTGTTATATAATAAAATTTAATGTAACTCGTAAAATAACGCCACAGAATTCTTTTAACGCTCAATGGTAGTCATAACAATAAAATTTGAGTTAATTTTCATGGTGAAAAAGTGTGTGATTTTTGTGATAACACCCCTTTTTATACTAAATTAAAATACTCCTTGAAATGGCAGAAAATATAAAATTTATTTTATTATCAAATCTTTTTATTGAGTACACAAGTCACTTTTATATTTCAATTAATTTGCCTTCTATATTTTCTCTCATTAAATCACAGACACACACAAAGCAAATGAAAACAGAAGCGAGAACACGATTTGTGTAGTAGTGGAATTATAGACACATTTTAAACATAAACTTTGTCTTTATTTGTTGGTTTAAAGTTTATAGTTCGAATGCAAAATATTGTTGAAATTAATGAAAAGAATGAAGAAGAAAAGGCAGAGACATGATAAAATTAAATTAATATCGTACTAACGGGAATATTGAGAGAAGAATTGGAAATTTTTTCCCTTGACTCTTAAAAAGGCATCAATCTAATATGAAATTGTTACTTTTAGAGCATGACAAAGTGCATTCACTGTCATGTCTCTGTATTATCTCATAATAAGGTATTTGAAAGTAGTTCATTTAAAAAAGTTCAAGACGAGGTTAGGTTTTACAAGGGCACCATCGCGGTCTCAAAGAGTCCTTTTGTGGTCACCTCGATATAAATCGAAAAATATCCAATGTTCAAGACGATTTAAGACCACTGACTGTCAAACTGTCCCCTTAACAGATCACATTTTCTCTTAAACCGTTAAAAATAATTTTTGTCAAATCAAATTTTCTTTTTCTTTATAAGGAAACTTCCCAATATGAAACAAACGATCTTTTTAAATTTTATTTAATTTTACTTTATTATTACATTAAAATTGTATATACATCACCCACGTATATAATGTACACGTACAGTAATTAAATTTACAAGAACAGCGATTTATCTAGTTCAGGATCATCTCTATAACGAAAAATTTTTTGATAAGACAAGACGAGATTAAACAAGAAAATCACTGAAGAATTTCATTATCCATGCTTCCTGATTTTCTTTTTCATTTATATTTTATTTTAACATTATTATTGAGATAAGTTTCTTATGAATTTCCTTTGAATTAAGATTTTATTTCATTTTCTTTTGTTTTTTTTTGTTAACTTGTATTTTCCTTTTTAGTAGATATAACAATTTAATTATGAGATAATTGGATGAATTTGCTTGTTATTCAAAGAATGAAGAAGAATGATATTTTATTTTAAAATTTAACATTTTTCTTAACTGTACACTTGATGTAATTCTATTTTTAGAAATTTCTCAAGAAAAGGATAATTTTGCTGTTCAGTCAAAAAGATAATGAAGTTGGATGAACCCATAAAATTTGATACAGTTCAGTTTGAGTCACTTTCAAACTTTGCTTTGTTACTTTTAGCTGATTTAAGCTCTATTTAACTAGTATTGGATATAAAGTTAGTCTTGCAGAATTTTTGTGCTCATTCCCATCACCCTTGGTTGATAGCAAGGGTTAAGATACATAAAACGCAAATGGATTTAATAGGATCTTGAAAATACTGAACTAGGGTTTCTTAGTCAGCAGGTTGGAGCGGAGATTTCTTCTTAATCAATGGACATACCGATTTGCAGTCAAGATTGTTCTTTTAAATTCTATATCGGAATAATTGTCCACTCGTTCAGGTGCTAGCAAGTGAACAAACAACTCGATATATTCAGATCAGATCAGATTTCTAGAGCTACTCAGAAGAGATCCAGCTCTCAGACCTACAGACGGGTCCATTATCATCATATCTGATGAAGAAGGAACCAAATTTAGGGAAATAACTGAAGAAAGAAGTCCAATTAACCTGGTTCAGTTCAGGAAAGTACCACATCTCCTTAGATAGCTAAGCAGGGCAGACACCTTCAATTTTATGATGGAATCAATACTAGGAAGTACTCATCCAGCATGATTGCACTCAATCTGACATGCTTTGGAGATTTGGTACATTACTAAATTCCAGCCATCTCTAGCCTCTTATCGATTATCCAAGCACTTGACAGGCTGATTTGAAACTCATATCGCTCTTTTTTTTTCTCCTTGTACCCTAGAATTGCTTTAAGACTTGGTTTAAGATGATTCATAATTTTTTTTTCACACTTGAAGGATCTCAATCTTTTGGTATTTCTCTTAAACTAGAGTAGTCTTTCCAAATCCTTCCCTGTTTTTCAGATAAATTTCCATAAAATCCTTTTTTCATAACTCATTGAAACGTGAAGCTTCTTTCATAACCTCTCTTAATATTTATGACCATTTTTCACTTCACAATTTATGAGTCATACTTACAAATCAAATGTCAAAAATCCCAGCAATGATACCTTTTGTACTCGAAAACAACAATTTATTATAATTTTTGTGATTATTTTGTGTGTGTTTCTCTCTTTTCATTTAAATATCCTCCTTAAATACCAAGATTGCCCCTCTCATACCATTTCCATTATAATTATTATGAATTTTCTTTGCAATTGGAGTGAAAAGAAGAAAAAACCCTGGAATAACAAAGGAAAACAGTAAAATAAATCGCCTCAAGCAATTTGAAACAATAGATATAAATATGAATGAATGATAAAACTTTTGCTGTATACTCTGTGTGTGTGTGTGTGTATATACATCATTATTATTGTTTGAAGTGTTACTCTGTGTTGATAAGAATTGAAAATGTATCAGATTTTATCAAAATTGACAAAAACATTTTAAAATGATAAAAATTCATAGTTGAGCGAATTTCAGTGCAACCCTACATCAATTGTGACAAAAGATGTGAAATATCAGTCTCAGGAAACAAAAGGAAATGGTAATGCAAACATCTCAACACATTTCTGCCCTTAGGGGACATTGATGTCTTGAATAGATTTATGACTAGACTTGAATCGAGACAAACGAACATAAAACTCAAAACAGAAGGCATAAAAAAAATGAATGAATGAAAAGTGTATTTGTCTTTCCTCCGCATCCACAGCCACATTGTAATGGATATGAAATTTAGATGATGTAATTTTGCTTTTATATGAAAATTAAATATGAAAAAACATCACATCAGGTTATTGACTCTGTCATGAAAGACGACATAAGTTGTTTAAAATTCCATTTTTTTTCACATTTTATTTTATTTTATTTTTGCACAAAAAATATGTGTAATAATATTAAATGAAATTTTTGTTTCAGTGCTAAGCCTCTTATCTACCACATTCACCTATTTTTAGTGGTGATTGATGCTGACATAATCTAGTCTTTGTGATACCATAAAATAATAGGCAAGATGTCATAGCAACACTATATTTCATATATATATATTTTAAAAACAAAAATTTCCCAGAAGACTTTAGACTCATATTACATTGTTTTACTCACATTTTCTCTGTAGCTACCTTTTTATATAAAATAATAATATTTAAAGTCCTGTACGTACCATGAGAGAAATGGGGTATCATGATGGTAAAAGGAATTTTTGCATTTTATTTCACATGTGTGTGTGCATTTCAATTTGTGAAAATTTAATGAAATAATTTCTAGTTTGTAACCTAAAATTGAGGGATATTAGTTACACTGTGTGTGTCGAAAAATGTGTCCTTTTAAAGTTTTGTGTAATTGAAGTCAGTTGTGACTGACATAGAGACACAAATACAAAAGAGAAGTGATACCTATTTTTGTGTAAAACTTTTAACCTAGAGTTGAAAATAAATTGGCAGAGGTGTTCATTTGAGAAAATTTCTTTTACTATGAAATTTCAAAGGAAAATTTTACATTGAAAGGACCTGATTACATAAAAATTTGTGCATTTTACAAATTAATATTTACAGTTATGGGCACAGTCATAAATATAGAGAGTTTAAAATTTGCTTTTAAATGACAAAAATGAATGTTAACTGGAATTTTCATATAAAAATTATTTTGGCATAAAGAAAGAGGTACTATGAGAAACTTTCAGAGGCACACAATATCAATACAGTTTGTGAAACAGGATTCTAGTTATATTGGTGAAAATTTACTGTTTTTACCACACAAATTTTACGGTTATTTGAATTTTACTATTACAAAGAAGGTATTTTGCAACATGACACAATTTTCATAAAAGATACAGATCTGGAAATAATGAAACAGTTTTTGCATGAATAAAATTCGATCTTGTTGCTGGGAATTGCTTTAACGAAACCACTGGACCAATTTGACCGGCTTCGATACCATTGATATGCTTAAACTCCTTGCTTAAGTTTTCTAG
The DNA here is from genome assembly GCA_900002565.1 of Culicoides sonorensis. Taxonomy (NCBI): domain Eukaryota; kingdom Metazoa; phylum Arthropoda; class Insecta; order Diptera; family Ceratopogonidae; genus Culicoides; species Culicoides sonorensis. The sequence continues at coordinate 899,156 of LN483450.1, read as the reverse complement.
CCAGAATATTCAGATGAAGATTGTAGTGTCAATCAATTGTCGATGGTATACGAGTGACAGCCAGGGGCGTATCTACCAGGGGTAGCTTGGCTACCCCTGAGATTTGGACAATGTATGGAAATTTGATTCAAAATTTGAAAGATTTTTTTTTTACTTAGCCGGCTACCCTCACCAAATAAATCTAGATACGCTCCTGGTGACAGCCTCATTTGAATCATAATAAGTTGAATTAAAAGAAATTTGCAAAGGTTCACGTTTCCTTGCGTCATTAAGACTTGGCCTTGTGCATTACTTCAGGAACAAGAATAAGACCATCGATAATTTTGCTTATGATTTCAAAGTTTGCAGACACGAAACTATATTTAAAAGAGAGAGAGTATCCTCAAAGGGTAGATTAGTTTAGATTAAATTAGATATGACAAAGCTCCACCGCGGACTCAAAGGTCCTATTATGTTCCTTATATTTTAACCTTAAATCAAAAAATGTCTATTGAGATAAGAGCAAAACTTTAAACTCTTTAACAAAAACAAATTCCTTATATTAAAATGCTCGACTTGAATCAAGTCCATATCAATTTCAATTTCCCCAAAGATCTAAAAAACATTATTTTCTCCATACAAATCTTTTCTATACATTTCATATACTAATAATAATAAATCTTTACTTGAAAAAGGAAAAGTCAAAAGACATCAAATATGCTTTCTGATCACACACACATGCAAAGACATGAACAGTAAAAAAGAAAATAGACAAGAATTTTACTTGTCAGTTCTCTTGAGACACATAAATTCCTTAAACTTCAATTACACTCAATAAGACAATTGTAATCCTTTTTGGTTTACCAAACTGACCATACAAAATTTTATCTTGTGTAACTGAAAAAAAAATTGTATCTAGAGTAAAGATGATATTGGATAAAGATGAATTTACAGCATAAGATTAGGATTATTTTGTGATATTCTGTTACGATTATTATAATTGACAATATTCGATTTCATGTATAAAATCTGGTGTATTTTCATCGAAATTCTATAATATTCTTAATTTAAATTCATTTTCAATTAAAATTAATCTGTTGATAAAATGAAATTTCTTACGAACAGAAAGTTTTATAGCGCCGTTTCCTGAATAAGCATTAAGTGATAATAATAAAACTTATGAATGGATCAGCAAAGGTGTGTCGTTGTGTTATAATAATATTTTAATTTCATTAAATTCTAAATAAATACGCGACACATAATGATTATGAAATTTATCAAAAGTTTGCATGCATAAATGTCATTCTCGTCTCTCACTTTTTCAATTTCAATGTTCTTGGTGATGATGATGATGATTATATGGGACATATATTAAAATGTGAATGTGGACAAATGAAAAATTTATGCAAAACACGATTATTATTATTAGTATTAAAATATAGCAATACACATTCATACTTTCATGGTGTGCAAAATTAATATCCCTAACACTAATAAACTCTTTTAATTTCATTTTAGCGAAAATAGATGCAAATGTGTTTGTTCAGGTGATATGATTATGAGACACTCCTTGACGTGAATCCGTTGATGATGATGATGATGAAATTAAATTTATTTAAAATTGAAATGTAACAGTGAAAAATTAACATGAGTGCATTTAACGGTTCAATTGCGAATACGCCATATCACTATAGGGCAGTAGTGTATAACTTCTTGTACCTCTTGTAAGATGCTGGAACCTGGTCTAAAGTATTTTTTACACTTTTTAAATTTTATTTGTCTTTTAGAAAAACAGCACTTTATGGAAATCAAGACAAAACTAACGAGTGTGCACAGCGGGTTTGTAATTTTCTTATGGAAATAAAAATGAAAACAATTTTCTCAACTTACACTTGTAGCAACCCATCTTATTTACTGGTCAAAATTATTAAATTATATAGTCAATTTCATTCATCACTGTTTGTATCAATTTTTACTTTTCCGGAAAAAGTATGGCGGATTTAGCGAAGGATTTCAAAAAAGACAAGTCAAGTCAAATACGAAGCAGAATGTTTCGTGTCAAAAAAGAGCGAGCAAAGGTGTTTCGTACAATTTCTGCTAAAAAAAAACTTGGATCATCTGTTTTTTTTTTCAAAGTAACCCAACTTTTTCATACAAAACTTTTCAGCGTTCAAAATTCTGCAAATGGATATAGGTCTATTTAGGTCACTGGATTCAACTCCAAATTATATATTGGATGCTGATAAGAACGTTTTTTTTCATCAAATGTTTATTTCTAATCGAGACAATTATGTACCAATTACTGATTAAGTGTCTAATTTTCACAGGATGTCATGAGTTAACTGTCAAATTTAACTTGCTTACTTCTTTATTTAGTACTACGAGACGTTAAAATCTAACTGAATAGAGACGGACGTGACAAGTACTCACCATCATCGCATTTTGTTTCAATAACTACAAGAAATGTCTTTATAAAATAAATATGAAGCATTTTGATTATTATAATAATAATAATGTGAACTTTAATCCTTTAACACTAATTATATAAAATTTCAGGACCACGGATACGAATTCTTTTCATTGAATTTTATGATGAAATGTATTTCTTTCATTATTATTTTTCATAACTAAATTAACAAAGTGGTTCTTTTTTAATATTCAAAGATATACGAAAATTTATTATTATAAAATTAATGATAAATTTTAGTAAAATAATGCAAGGAGGCGAGGCACAAAAGACATACAATTGTGTATGAATCATGTTTGCAAAGTGTATTTAATTATAGAGATTAAAAGTAAACATTATGTATTAATAATAATGATGAAACGGTTTGTTTCGTTGCTTCTAGCAATTATGATGGCGAAGATGAATTACAGTCATAGTGAGCTAAAATTTATATAAGATTTCTCTTACCTCTGAGTGTTAAAAGAAATTTTAATGGGACAAGAAATTTCGGGATATCTCACTGTGTCTTACGAAGTTGAAAAGATAATGATGAAGAACAAAAGGAATTTAAAGAAATAATATGAAATATTTAATCACAAATTAATTTTAAATTCAAAATATTTTCCAATCAACTTAAATTCAAACAGAAAATATCCGTTTCTCAAATTTCACTTTTTAAAGCATCAAGCATCAAAAGTTGATCACAATAAAAAAAAAAATTTCTCAAACTCTTTTAATTATTCAGAATAATTTATAAACTAATTTTTCACTTCAAGTTTTCCCTTGTTTTCATTCCATTTGTGTCTCATACATAATAAGAAAAAAAACAAAGACATCATAATTTCCATATTAAAGAACACACATTAATTTTTTTCCTTATCTTCGTCTAGAGTGTTGAGTGACAAAACATTCCATTCAAAAAAGGAAGAAAAAAGCAACAAACAACAAAATACTTATTCATTAAAATTTCAGGTTATTACACGTCTTTTGATAAATTTTCTCCCTCATTTTAATTTTTATTAAACATACGAATACAAAATACAACAATAATGAAAATTTGTCTAGAAAAAAGAAAATAACATCAAATACCGTATCGCACAACCTGTTTCTACATTTTTGTTTTATGTCTCTCATGTGTGTTGTGAAACATTAAATGTCAGACGATGACTCGTCTAGAGGGAGTCATGTGTGAATTTTATAACTAGTCTATGTGTGTATTGTTCTCGCGAAAATGTCATTATTATATTAAAGTGTAAATTATTGTGTTTGTATGAAAAAACTTTTCCATGAAAAAACAACATAAAATATATTTTATAATATTCACCTTTAAAATGAGTGACATGACAACCGTGTTAAGTGTCTCCAATGAATTTAATGATAAATGTGAGTTTGTTTAGTAAAATTTTAAAGTTATCTCACTCATTTTATTTTATTTAGATTTTAAATTAAAGGATGTTTAAAGGTAACAAGAAATGGTCGTTTTCTTGTTTAATTTTATTCAATTTCACATCCTTTCATGTTAATTCAATTAAAAATACATGTTTCGGTGCCATAAAAAGGATGATAATTTAATTTTCACATATTTGTTCTTAAATTGTGTGTTTCTTATGAGCACAAACTTATTTTTGGGTCTTAAGTAAACTAATTATAACTAAAAGTAACCTCTTATCATTGATTAACTTCGTTATCTTTTTGAGATTCACCACATAAATGTTTATTTTCTTTTCATTATATTAACGAAAACTAGGGAAGTTCATGCATAGTGGATTCAATTCAGTCAAAATCAGTCATTTATTTTAATTGTCATTACATGTCATTTTAAAAAGTTGAAGGAGCGAATTTCCAGTAGTCGTGTAGAAACTTACAACAACTTGCTAAAGAATGACATATGTCAAAGAGAAGCAAAATTGCGTGTTGGCTTGTATAGTCGAAAACTTAAAACTTTTGTAAGGAAAAGTTTCAACTCGTGCTGAAAAACAATCTCACCGACTCCTTCCAACAGTTTCCTTGGCTTTGCTTTATCCATGATAAGAAAATGCATGGGGTAAAAAGTCGAAGGCATCTAAGAAGCCACCAAAGAGAACGCATATGGATGAAAAATTTGAAAAATTGTTTATCAGTTGTTTTTAAAAATAAAGAGAATAACGATGACACCATAGTAACAATCGATTTGTGTGAAACAGAAACTAGTAAAATCGCCGAAAAGGTAGTTTGTATGTCTAACTTTAAAAAAGTTAGGAGATTTGAAGAATCTCATTTTGTTGAGGAAAAAGGTTATTATAGGGAAACAGACATTGTAGCTGAGTTAGGAAAAAAGCGATTAAAAATTAGATTTTTATTTAAGCTGTATGGTTAAAAAGGTTCTTCAAACCTTAATACCATTCAGTGCTATAGGAGGTCGATCAGGAGGTTTTCATGTTGATGTTAGCAGTCTTGTCCAATTTGTTAATTTGGACGAGACAATTAGGATTTTTAATAAGAGTCATGGTTGTAATAATATAGAAATTAGTAAACGGTTTCTTTTACTGACAATATTTAGTGAAAAACGCTGTCACTTCTTATTTCTGGTAGCAGATACTGTTAAAAAGATATTCTACTGTTTCGAGCCCTTTGATAATTTTTTTTTTGTTGAAATGTGTAAGTCGTTAATATTTGGACTATTTGAGACTTACTATAGAGAATAGACCTACCGAATGGACAATTGATTTCCGTGAACGTCCCAGACAAATAGATGCATACAGTTGCGGAGTTTTGAGTTTGGTAACCAACCAATTCTTTTGAAGCAATTCAAAGTGCTATGACAGGGCATGTCTTCGATAAAAAACTTTATTTCGCATTTTCACAGCACTTTGTGAACGACCATAGACAATTAATGAGGATTCAAATAGTGCAATTTTCAGATGATACGGAACATTTTTGCGTAAAATGTTCAACGAAAATCAAACTTGATCATGAGTTTTCTACTTGTTTCTCTTGTGAAAGAAAAACTCATGACAATGGTCTGATTGGAGAATTGTAGAGCCTTGATCTTAAGGGAAAGACGTTGTGTTACATGAGTGTAAAATTTTTTGAATCCACTTCTTCAAAGCAATAATCCATCATAAGTCACTTTGACAGTTTCCTTAGGTTTGACCACTTTACATTTTTTTTTAAAAGGGTCACAAACGACAATAAACAAAATCAGCTACAATCGACAATTTTCGGCCAAAATCGGTTTCCCTTACCTGCCCTAGTAAGAAAAAAATGATAGTACCTAAAATTATTCTACTAGAAATTTATTGAATTATGTTGTATGTGTTTGTGTGTGATTTTCTTTATTAGCTTTTTGGAGTTTCGTGGACTTCCAACCGACTGAATTTAATCATTTTATTTAATAACTTTCGATTTGAAATTCATTTTTCTCTCTTCTTTCTATTTCACTGAAATACTGAAAATTAAATAAAGCTGGTAAACTAAAGTAAAAGAAAAACTTTTGTATAAATATAATTTTTTACTTTCTTTCACAGTATCTTTCAAACAGAATTAACTAAAAATAATATAAAATACATTTACAGATACAAACTTAAGAGAAGAAGTAAAGTAAAACACAGAGAATATAATATAAAAGTTTAACTCAAGTGAAATGATGAAAATAAAATGTTTGAATTGAATTTTATATGCCAAGAAAAGGAAACTTTTGCTAAAATTTTTTGTATTAAACTCAGTTGGGTGTCTGTGTCCATCCAGATGAAAGTCATGAACCAAAACATATGGACTGTGTATGTGTGTCTGGGTAAATTGAGAGGAAGTAAAAGTTTTAATGATTTCATTTATGGAAGAGCAAAAGAAACTTTCTTCATTTTCGTCTTACGTGTCTTGTGTGTGTTTCAATTTTTTTTTGTATTCATTATTGAATGGAATTGGCATTTACAGGAATTTTATGTTGAGTTTTTCACTGGTTTATTGTGAAAGTGGGAAAAGAGACTTATGGACGAACGACACGTTTGAGAATGACATGGAAAGAACAGAGGACTATCGTCAGCACCCACGGTTCGCCAGAATCGACGAAATTCAAAAGTCGCCCACCATAAAAACTGTAAATGCAGCATTGCCAAGCATGTTGAGGAGGTTCATAATCCAGAATATTAAAATCCTGCATTGGCAAAAAAAAAAGTTAGAGCGATTTTTGTGTTTTTCCCTTTTATTTCCTTGTTTCTGATTAACTCTTCTACTTAAAAATTGAGTTTTCATAAGAAAATATTTGATTCCAATGTACACTATCTTCAACAAAAATGTAGGTATTGATTATAGCTAAAAATTCTTATCGAGAGTCAATTTACAATGTAGTGCACAAATATAGTTTTGCATGCAAAAACATTGAAATTTGAAGAGAACCCGTATTTTGCGGTCATTTTTCATAAAACCTCATGAGTTTCGTAGGTTTTTCAGGTGTACTTTGTTCAGAAAAATTGTAGTTCTTATTCAGAGGTACAATTTTTTCATACATCATATTGGCCATTTTCATACAAATATTTTGACTTTTTTAATCAAAATCGAGAAAATGCTTGCAGACATCTTTGTTCAAGTTAGGATAAGATTTTATCATTACTTCTGCAAAAATAATAGAAAAATTCGTTTGCTAATCAAAATTCGCGGATTTTTTTTTTGATTTGAGTATTTTAAAATTTCAGTTAATGCATCTTTTGGGAGGTTACTTAAAAGTGTGTCACAAAAGTGGTCAA
>LN483450.1:627485-891910 GCA_900002565.1 Culicoides sonorensis | reverse complement strand
GTTTTAAGTCTTAAAATTATGTTTTAATACGCAGTGATTTTAATTCTGTTTAAGTTATTTATTGTGTAAAAAATTTGATCCAAACAGACGATCGAACAGCCCGAGTGCATTCAGAACTTGCAAAAGTTTAAATTTTTATTAATGGTCTATTTTTAGTTATTTCGATTTCAGAAAAAAGAATTGTTTTATTAAATAGATCAATTTTTATTAACAGAAATTGAATTTATCATGAGAAATAATATTTTAAATTATATAAAAAACCTATTCTAATTTGGTTCCTGATAATTTTTTTTTAAAAGTTAGTTTGAATCAGTTTTTTATTAAATAAGTCAATTTTCATATTAAGCGTTACGATGGAGTTGTTCTTATAGTATTTGTAAGTCAAACTTATTTAAATCCATAATTTTAAACTTGAACAAGAATTAATATGAAAAAACAATGTGAGACAGATTTCGGGAAAAGAAACTTGAGTGATTTAACTGCAGAATATCACGCGTTTTAAGAAGATATAAAGAATTTGACCACATTTGTGACACACTTTTAAGTAACCTCCCAAAAGATGCATTAACTGAAATTTTAAAATACTCAAATCAAAAAAAAAATCCGCGAATTTTGATTAGCAAACGAATTTTTCTATTATTTTTGCAGAAGTAATGATAAAATCTTATCCTAACTTGAACAAAGATGTCTGCAAGCATTTTCTCGATTTTGATTAAAAAAGTCAAAATATTTGTATGAAAATGGCCAATATGATGTATGAAAAAATTGTACCTCTGAATAAGAACTACAATTTTTCTGAACAAAGTACACCTGAAAAACCTACGAAACTCATGAGGTTTTATGAAAAATGACCGCAAAATACGGGTTCTCTTCAAATTTCAATGTTTTTGCATGCAAAACTATATTTGTGCACTACATTGTTAATTGACTCCCGAGAAGAATTTTTTGCTATAATCAATACCTACATTTTTGCTGAATATAGTGTACATTGGAATCAAATATTTTCTTGTGAAAACTCAATTTTTAAGTAGAAGAGTTTATCAGAAACAAGGAAATAAAAGGGAAAAACACAAAAATCGCTCTAACTTTTTTTTTTGCCAATGCAGGATTTTAATATTCTGGATTATGAACCTCCTCGACATGCCTGACAATGCTACATTTACAGTTTTTATGGTGGGCGCCAAAAGTATTCTGGCGAACCGTGCACCCCCAATTTTTTTATTAAGAAGTTGTCACGATTTTTTAAATCTGATTCTAAAACGAAGCACACTCAAAAAGACACGATGAGCTAAAAAAAATTTCAAGCTACTCGACCTGAGTGAGGACCTTCCTCATTTCATCAATTGACCCAACTCATGTACTCACTTTGATTAAATGGAACTGTATTAAAAGACAAAAGTGTCTTGTTGACTGATTATAATTATTTTTCTTTTCATCTCTGTATTTACTATTATTCTTATCGAAATTCACTCACACACACACCCATGGATGCAAAAAAAAGAAGAAAAAACTTTCTCTACAATTTCTGGATTATGTTCAAATTATTGCTATATAATTTCATCATTATCATGCGCTTTTGTTTCTTTTCACATTTTCATCCATGATAATAATTAATTAATTCGAAGTTTGAATGTTTCACATGAAATTAAATCTATACACAGGACGACTAATTGAATAAATTGAATGAGAATGGCTTTTTATATTAGATATAAAAGGATTTTCTGTATTAGTTTGTACTTTTTTTTACCTATTCAATTTACTTGTCTTTTTGTATTATTTAATTTCTGGATGATGAAAAACAGGATCAAGTTGTGCAATTGACTGTTACAAGTTTATTTAATTTAAGTTGTTTCTTGAAACAGAATAATTAATATGAAGAAAAAAAATTAAAAATATGGAAATGGGATTTTTTGGTATGATGATGATGAAGATGAAAAAAAATGAATTACGGAGAAAGATGATTAAATGCCTGAAGCATATCAAATTTCATGTTTGAATTAAAATTCAAAAGATTTTCTGGTTTGACTAAGGATGGTTAATTATTAATTGTCCTCGTACTTTTTTGTTATCATTGTAATCATAATTTCCATTTTTTATGTATCTCGAGGCAAATCATCATGAAAATCAAAGGGAATTAAAAATTAGAAAAATTGTCTTCAATTCATTAAGAGCGATTTTCGCAAGATATCGAACAAAAACCTTAGAAAAATGTTCAAAAATTCCAAAACACCACAAATGATCAACGCCATAACTCAAACTCACATTTCACTTTTAAAATAAACCAGTTAAAATTAATTAAACAAATTACTTTTTATTCAAAATCGACATCCAGATAAATCACAAATCAATTAACCCATAAAATGTTAAACATTATTTCAATTATTTATCAAACATACACACGCACACACCAAAAATATTTTCATACCTTCCATCGTGCGATGGCTGCAAATTATAATACATTCAAAAAAACACACACACAAATAAATTGGTATCAATGTTTAAAATGTGTATTTTTCTAGGGGGAAAAATAAACGAAATCAGTAAATTGATGATAAAATTAATGTTTTAATTACTTTTTTTAAATTTTCATTTTTTTTAAGAGAAAAATGGATTCAATCCAAATCCAAAGTGATCAAATGGAAAAAATATCGATTAAATTTAAACAATTATTTTTAATTGCGTTCATTTAAGAATTGAATTTCAATTTATATTATCCTGGAATGTGTTATCTGATGATGTGTGCGTGTGTGTGTGTGTGTGTGTGTGCTTTTGAACAATAATTATAATTAAATTTATTATGTATTCATAAAATCGAATCAAAACCAGTAAATGGTAAAAATGGTAATAAATTTTTTTTTTTTTTTTTGATTCATTGTTATTAAATCAATATCGGAGAAATTTCATATTAAATTTATGTTGAAATGTATTAAAAAAATGAGATTTATATACAAAAAATCCTTGAGAAAGTCGATACTTTTCTTACCCCATTACAGTTCAAAATAAATCATAAATCACATTTAAATAGATTAATTCCTTTCCTTAAAAATCAAAAAAAACGTCAACAAGAAACACATGTTCAATAGTGTTAACTACATAATCATCATTTGAATAACATCACAACACAAATTTTTCATGTTTCGTCATTTGTCGTGTTATCGTTTGTGACACTCAACCGGGATATTGAACCAGATGATGAAAATAACTAATGGTGTGAGATGAGGATTGGATTACATGCACTTGAACACGTGTTTTTGTGTGTCATTAAAAATTTTATTTTTAGGCAAGTAAGGTATAGGTTGGATGGATAGAGCATCAGGAGGACAAACATCAACATTGTCAGATACAATTAAATTGCTTTTATAAAATAATAATAATAGTAAAAAAAAACACCAAATTGGTATTGGTAACAGAGAGTTTTCAAACTCTAAAAATTACCCAGTTAAATCAAAACGCACTAAAAAGGAGGAAATAAGGTTTAAAAGAAAAATCTAATGAGAAAATCAAAGTTTAACTCTTAACTGGCCAATTTTTAGTTTAAAATTGGAGGAAACCCTCTATCATTTCAGATATATAAATCTTATCAATCTAGAAAACTGCTTAGAATGCCAATTTTTCTCTTGCAATCATGATAGTTTCTTCTATTACTCTTCACTTTCTCTTGCACCTTTAAATAGATGAAATACTTTAACTCAATCACAATGTATTCATGTATGAATTAATTAAATTTCTTTGATTTAAACGACTTTTGTGTCGTAAAATTGATTGCACTTCTAAGAACTTATTCAATTTTTAAAATAATGCATTAAATAATTAATCGCATTTAATATTTTTAGATAAAAAAATCATGATGGTAATAAGAATAAGTTTGGTTTGGTGGGTGATTTCTTACTTTTTTTATGATTTTAAATAAATTCCTTGAAAATAGACACTAAACGTTAGTGATATTTTATTTATTATATTCAATGAACTTGCGAATTTTTGTGATTTATCCCTTTTTCAAAACAAAAAAGAAAAATTAACACAAATTTGAATGTTACTATTGATACGAATTATTGTGATTTCAAATTGTAATATTTTTAAAACAAACTTTTAAATAATAATGTGACTTAGAACTAAAAATTGGCCAGTTAAGAGTTAAACTTTGATTAGAATATTGTTACGATGATTTTTGAAACATGCAAAAATTATCAATTATGTTACAAGAATTGGATAAGAGATATCATTTCATGTTCAAAATTCATATATATGACCTACATTAAAGTTGTTCAGTTTTTTGAACTGAAAATTTTGTAGAAGAAAATTTTTACGTACAGCTCCATACGTCTATAGGGTTGTACGGTAGGTCCATTTTTTTGTATGGGGACCCCAATTTTTTTTGAGTGTGGGACCATCAGCGTCAAAAATGATTAATATTTGCAGAAGAAACTAGGGGTCTATCTTGAATGACAACGGAGATATGGGCGTTACCGACAAACCCACGAAGAAATATGAAAGGTTACAACATATTAACTGTATTAAAAAAAGAGATACAGTAGAATACTAAACCAAACCACATAATTCATGTTTTATCGTCACATTTCTATGGATATGTCAGGAAATCGATTTCAATTTTTTATTTAGAAGACTCCTTTTGATAAAGGGGTTCTAGAGACTTTTGAGATGAAATCGGGAGATCGAGAAACTGGGATTTTTTTTAATGCAAGCTCGATATCAGCATTAAACAGTGTTATCAATATTTAAAAAACATCTTAAAAACTCTTCAAAAACTTCACAAAGCTTTTCAAAATACTCCAAAAACTCTTTAAAGCTTTTCAAAACTCTTCAAAAACTTTACAAAAACCCCATAAAACTTTTCAAAACTCTCAAAAAAATTTCAAAACTCTTCAAAGCTTTACAAAAACTCTTCAAACCTTTTCAAACACTCCAAAAACGCTTCAAAACTCTAAAAACTCTTCAAAGCTTTTCAAAACATTCCTAAAACTCTTCAAAACTTTACAAAACCTCCACAAAGTTTTTCAAAACATTCCTAAAACTCTTCAAAACTTTACAAAAACTCCACAAAGCTTTTCAAAAGTCTCCAAAAACTCTTCAAAATTTTTCAAAAACCCCATAAAACTTTTCAACACTCTCCAAAAAAAATTTAAAACTCCACAAAGCTTTTCAAAACACTCCAAAAACGCTTCAAAACTCTAAAAAACTCTTCAAAGCTTTTCAAAACATTCCTAAAACTCTTCAAAACTTTACAAAAACTCCACAAAGTTTTTCAAAACATTCCTAAAACTCTTCAAAACTTTCTAAAAACTCCACAAAGCCTTCAAAACTCTGCAAAAAAATTTTAAAACTCTACAAAACTCCACAAAGCTTTTCAAAACACTCCAAAAACTCTTCAAAATTTTACAAAAACTCCACAAAGCTTTATAAAACACTCCAAAAACTCTATAAAACTTGAAAATCAAATCTGATAACTGAAATTGGAACTACTGAATTGCAAATCTGGATTTGACTCGAAAAATCGGGATTTTCCCGCTCAAAAGTGCGTAAATGGCATACCCACCTTTTAATACGTTAGTAGTGTGTTGGTATCTATGTGATATAGTTTCAGAGAAAATAAATTTCTATTTGATATCTGTTAACATCAATTTAGATGAGTTGAGGTGAAATAGGATACAATTCACTTGTGTGTTGATTTTTCATATTAAATGTGTAGAAAAAAAAACGAAAGTCAATGCACGTAAACTTATGGATAACGTGATGACAGATGAATTCAATTGAATTTCTAACACATTTTAGTTTTATCATTTTCGGATACTCTTTGTCTAGGAAAGAAAGAAATGAGATACAATTCCTCAAATTTATTCAGATAAAAGAATAGAAAACCTCATCCGCAAATCATCATCATCATCATTATGATTAACACAATGCAGATACACGCAAATAAAAAGGATCTGGTTCGTTTATTTAACAAAAATGATCACGTGCGTATCCATCATTAACAAAAAAAATAAGTGAAAATTTGCTGATGAAATCTAACTAATGATCCCTAATGAATCGAATAACATTCAAAATCATACACGTACTCTCTAACATACACACGTGTAAATAAAGGGAAATGTTGCACCAAATCAACTGTTAATAATTGCATTAGTTACCCAATATTCAAACATCATCCTTGTATGATAAATTATTTTTAATTAATTTCATTGTATTTTAACCCTGATTTTTTTCGCATTATTGAAAGTCATTCCAATTCTCATCTACCTCAAATGAAATTTTTCAATGTAATCACAGCTCAATATATTTCATGTTCATGTAAAAGTTCTTTAAACCCATTATTTACCCATTTACGCATCATTTACCTCCTTTTAACAGTATAAGCATGTAACTAACTCTTATAAGATAACTTATCTCAACTCTGTAATTCCACAGACTTGAGACAGGAAAAAATGTGTATTGATACATTGATAAATAATGTATTTTGTATATAAAAATGGAAATACTTGCAACTTTATATACATTTTTCATGTCGTGACTGATGACACCTTTTCATGTTACCTTAATCGCTTTTCCCATTTACTCAGCTACAGCTGATTATTGTCGCATAATAATGTGTGTGAAAAGATATTTCACTCTGAAAAGGATACAAATTTACATTTGACATTTACCTCTGATAAATAATATGATAAAAATATTTTCGTTTGAGAGTTGTGGATTATTTTTTTTTTGTCATTTATATGGTTTAGATAAGTTTGCCTTCAATTTGCTCTTTTTTTGATGTCAATGGACATTGATGATCTGCAGTATTACAATCTAAAATATTACAAAGCTATTTGAATAAATAGAATTTTGCAGTATTATTTTATGTTTTCAGTATCAAAATTGCGTGTAAATTGCGTCAAGCAATTTATCCTTTTTTTAAACTAAAATGGTTTGAATCAAGATGAAAATTTGACACAAAAAAGAACAATTTCATTTTTTGGGATAAATTCGATTTTTTTTTTATTTTTTTTCGTTTTGTTGCCTAAATTGTTTTTATTGACAAAAGAAAACTTTCAAATTAGATTTCCAAAAATATGTAAAAAGAAATCTGAATAATAGAATGTCATCATTTTTTACCAAGTATACCTATGAATTCATATATCTAAGAAATTAAAAGTACAATTGAATCGAGATTTAAGATGACAATTTTAAAAGACAATTGGCTTCATAAGTTCGATGAGTGAAGTCAATGTAAGAATTGAACTAGAAAATTTTTCATGAGGCAGTTCAATTCTTGATTCTGGCTTCTCAATTTAAGCTTAAGCCTAGATAAAGGTATTGCTAGAACCTGATGAAATTGATGATAATAACATTTATGTATAGTAGACTAGGCTGATGACCTGATAATAGTATTTAACAGGTATTTAATAACCTCATTTTAAATCTAAATCTAATGAGGCGACCATAGTCAACTATAACCATAGTTTAAATCAGTTAAGCATTGACCTTATTCAAAACAAATTTTGTCAAAAACTGTATAAAGTTTTTATGAAAATGACGAAGATTAAATTTATCAAAAAACAAGTACCTCTAAAAAATTAGAGAAATTAGACTTACCACATGTTCAAGTCTCTTTTATGATTTTCCTGCTTCAAGTTAGTGCGTTTATTTCCATTCTAAAAATAGTGCAAAAGTTGATACGATTACTGCACTGCTCATTGAATCTGATATGTTTCTTCCAATAAGATTCAGTAACATTAAAGTGGAACAATTTTATTTTCATTATTTTTAAAACAGTTGATGTTATTTGAGTTATAATTCAAATTTAAACCTCTTGCTTACAATTTTAAACAGCATTTTGGCGATTTTAACGATCAAAGCTAACAATAAACTTATTTTTTCAAAAATCACGATAAAATAATTTCATTTTCACTATACACAATGAACGGATTTGCAGAGCGTTTCTTCCATTTAGAGCATTAATCTCGTATATTGAAGTATATTGTCCACATATCTATTTTCTCATATTGAAGCTTAACATTTGACAATAATATATTTGAACAAAAACCAATATTTTTTTTGTATTCTAAGTTCCTACAATAACTGTTTTGCAACCCATCGATTTGAGTCTCGGGATACCAAAATGTAGCTTGCCTTTCCATATAATCGATTCCATATAATTGCGATGCAGTGTATGATCATCCCAGCTTCATTTTGGTTATTTAATTTGGAATTGATAAGGCCCTTTTACCGAATTTCATGCATCTTACCAAAAGATATCTTGGTATGGCAGAAAATTCTGAGAACTCTTCTTAGGCATCTGTTTACGAACATCTTATGAAAATGAGAAAAGATTCAATATTGAGTGAGATCAAAGTATTCATGTAGATATGGTATACATACAAATGTATGCAAAGTATTTCATTGTAATACTCACACATTTAAGCAAAATTACCTTGGATTTCAAATTCACTCCTCAATTACTTCAATATATGTCATCTTCATATTTCTTGTATTGTAATCAAGGTTGATAAAAATTCTTGTTTAATATTTACTTTAAACATTTTAATCTTCTCCATGCTTTCAATGAAGTTTTTCTTTTAAAGTGTTGGTTACAATGTAAAATGTTTAGCTCATCGTCATTTATCTATCAACTCATTCATTCTCTTTCATATTTATCGTCATGATGATGATGATGATGATTTGAAAAATGTTACAGTTTTCCTTGGATGTATGAAAAGAATTATAATAATAATAAAAAAGGAAAAATAAATCAAAATAACAAAAGAAATCTTATTGACTGGAAAAATTGTAATAAATATCTTACATGCTTTCTTTTGAACAGCAACAGAGCATAACCTTCCTCTACAAAATTATGTTTGAGCTACTCTCTGGAAAAAAATAACAGATTGTGATCCTCAAAATGATGACTCATGACGACAAAAACGCTTCCCCTGTTTTCCTTGCAATTTTTCAAAATATTAATCAACCACAACTAATATTTTGACATTGTGTAAATTTAAAATTCCAAATAATACTCATTTAAATTCTAAGCAAATCTAACCGCAAATATTTGCACCCATTTTGCACGTTTATCACATTTATATTTATTTAAAATTTTCCTTTTTTCAATGAAATAAAATTAAACATAAATTTATGCTTCACATAAAAATATTTTTCTCTTAAAGTGTGTGTATGAAATCAACAAAACATAAAAATATTTTTATTAAATACACACTTGAGTCGCATGTTTCACTCTCATGATAAATAATTTTGTGTCACACAAGGGTCTTTATCTAACATTTATCGATATTAATGAAAATTTTTTCCCTTTATTCATATTAAATTCAATGCAATTTATGATTTTTATTAAAATTATGAGAGTTTCTATTACGGCTTCGATGTCATAAGTCCTCGATATTTTTTTTTTAATAATAATATTCATAAAATCTCATATTAATTTTACATGTTATTTTTTTAAATTTAATACCTTGTCCTTATACAAACACAAACATCAAATTATTTTTACACATCTCATTTTTTAAGAGGGTGCGATAGATTTTTACTTTTGGTTAGAAAAAAATACAAACAAAAATATGAGAAATAGGGATTTGAATCGTATCAGCTGCTTTCCCATATAAAAAAAAACATAACAAGTGAAATCCCTCGGGCAATTTATTCCAATTCTAAATCCAACATAATAATATGTGAAATTTTATATTCAAAAATTTATGGATGTATCAACAAAATTGATATTTGTTTTTCAACAAAAACTCTGGTATTTTCGCAATGTTTTGATATAATTTGTGTTGAAATTTTACAATTTTAATATGAGGTGTGATTGTTGAAATTTGAACAAAATCAATATAAAATATTTTAAAATGAGGGAGTTTCATAGCAAAATTCAAATTAGATATGAGTTTGTTGTTTAATGTTTAGTCACATGTGGAAGGGATCAGTTTGTTTTTTTAAGTCTTTTGGGGATTATAATCAGACATGTTTATTTTTGTGTATGGAATACAAAAAAAAATATTTATGATAAAAAATGTTTGGATGCATTTTAATTTTCATTGAAATATTTTTGTTATTGTTTGATTATAAAATTTTGTGAATTCAGTGAAATTCAGTGAATATCATTAAAAGGTAAGTGTTTTATTGAAATTATGCACCATTAAATTATGATTGTGGTGTTTTTTTTGTTGTATGAATTGAAAAGCAATTAAATGCTTGATGAAAAGCAAATATTTTGTTTGTGAAGGTAATAAATTGAATTAGATTTGATTTTCAATTAAAATTATAGTAAATGAATTTAATTTCAGTCGGTTTGATATCAATTATCATTAGATTCAGATTTAAAGGGTGGCTGTCAATGTATGTACTGATATCTGCCTGCTATTTTCTGGCATGAATTAGTGGCAGCAAACCACCTCAGACGTACGTATTATGCTCTCAGGGGTAAATACAGGCTCTCTTAAGATAATCAGGAACCTCAGTCTCATGAAGACTTTGGTAGAAAGGATGCGGTATATTATATATTCATTGTGTAAGAAAGAAACAGAAAAAGAAGCAATAGTTTGTGAAGAAAAGAGAAAGAAATATAAGTCTTCCCTGAGTGAAAATATTAAAGGATACTTACCATATAATTTGGAACTTGATCCCCGTCACTTTAGATAACTGGTCAGATTGAACTTTACTGAGCTCAGAATCGTTGTTAAGATGAATGAGATTCCCTGAGATAAATGAACTACCATGATCATGATTCTTATAGCTCTCTTCTTCTTTTGTTATTTTTTTCAAATTTTAACAGTGTTATCTGATACTGTTGATTGTAATTTTAAAATCACCTTTCATACCATAAAATATAAAACTAATGCACTTTATCCTACTATATTAAAAGTTTGTGCTTTTTTCTACTCACACAATGCATAGACCAAAATTTAACATAAAAACTCACTCACATCCTCATATTATATAAAAAATTACATTTGTTTGCTAACTAAATGACATCCTAGCTTGTTTGTGTAAGGCAAACCATCAAAAAGAAGACATACACAAACATAATTTTGTGGTTCTTTTCCTATGATGATGTTCTCGCTGATTTTCAAGTTGATGATAATAACGCTAGAAAATTATTTTGTTTTGAAATGGGTTTTTAAAATAATTCACAAAAAAGAAGAGAATATTAATGTAAAATAAAGACATGCACGCATACACTTACATTTTAAAACAAAAAACCCTTTATGTGAAATAGTTTGTTTGTTATAATAAAATATTATGTAACATAATTGAATCTGTACATATTATAAGGTAAAAGTTATACAAAAAGCTTTTAGTTCCTCATATTTATCTTGATTAAATTTTTCAATGTTTTATTCTGAATATGTGTGTGTGCTTGTATTTTCGTATGTATTGTATATGATAGTGGAAAATTAAAATGACTTTGCATAAAATTTTTGTTGTCTCAGTATGAAGTGAATTTTCCTTTTATAACCTACTTTGCTATTTGTTTTGTTTTTTTTTTCCTTTAACTCTGAATTTAATACAAATAAGTTTTACATTAAATCAGGCATTTTCTTAAAAGTTTCATTAATTTAATTTGTCTATTTGATTCACATTTAATGGATGTTTTAAAGAAAATACAAAGTTTACGTCAAAACGATGCAAAAACAAAAATGTGGTTTCCTATTTAAACTTATCTTGACATTATATCTTAATGCATCGTCAAAACTATAAAATTTGTTCTTTTAATTGTTACCATAAACATTTCATTAACCCAGTTTACAATTTAATTTAATTTATAATGTAAATATCTTGTCATATACAGTGATGGCATGTTATGATAGCAATGGGTTTGATGAAACCGGTAGAGAATGTTATGAGATTCAAATTAACATTAAAGACTCATTGCACATTTTATTATTTAACGTAAGTCAAATAGTATGATGCTGTGCACATTTCTAGGGCGTACTCAGAAGAGGCCTCACACCTGCATATGATGATGTTAATTTGGTTCAAGACTAGTTGAAGAATTTTTCAATGATTATGATGGTTTTACATTACGATGATTTTTGGCACATGAAGAAATCCAGATACCTCTTTTTAGAAATTCCTTATAGTGCATTTTCATTATTATGGCATATATTACGTCAATTAGTTGGTACACAATATAACAGTTAACTCATGACATGTGTTTATGTTTATAGAACCTATTAAACGGCCCTTCCTGTTTTGTTTGTTGTTTAAATTTGTAGCTGGACCAAGTCCAGGCGACTCACTTTTTCTTTTGTTTGAGTCAGCTTAACTTTCATTAACTATAGGTACAGATTCTTCAAAATCAAAGTCTTTGTCCGATGGAACAACGAAAAGTGACTGGAAAGCCTCAAGATTGACTGCTAGTTTTTTACGGTAGGTCATTTCATATGTTATTACTGTTACACAATATTGGGTATAACCAATCATTTAACCAATTATTTAATCTCAATGTGTTCAAGTTTCGTGCTTTTATACTTAAATTGATTTTTTTTATGATTTCTATCGGCTCACAAATGTTGTAAAATCTTGTTAAAAGCTGTAATTCGTCGTGTGAAAGTTGGTAAAAAACGTTTTGTTTTAAGAACTTGGTATTTAAATTGGAAACAAGGGCAAGTTGAGAAAATTGTTCTTCATTTTCTAGTGTCATTAGAAAATTACAAACCCGCTGTCCACAGTAATTAGTTTCGTCTTGGTTTGAAATGTTTTCCAAAAAGTGTTATTTTTCTAAAAGATGGATAAAATTTACAAAGTCAGGAAAATATTTTATGTCAGGTCCTAGCATCTTTAAATAAAATAAATAAATATTTATGATTTTCCTTGTTTTTTCGGAAAATTTTCCTGAACTCAATTAAATTATTATATCTAAATTATTAAATTAAAAAAACAAAATCGAAGTTTACGATCAGCGCTTATATGCTGATTATTATTAAAGAGCCAACAAAAAGTTTTCTTATTTATAATGAATGATGACCCATTTTCATCTTTTAATTCAAAACAATTGTGGCTTATTTCATTCCCTAATTTTGATTTTTAAGGGTTAAGAATGGACGAAAATAAAACTGCATATATTTTTAGAAGAAAACTTTTGAACGATTCTAATTCTAAAGGCAAATCACAACCTTGTGAAAGTCGGATTTCATACCATTACAAGATAGTAATAGAATATATTATTTAATTATAAATTAAAATAAAACAACAGAACATTTTTAAGAAGTCATTTCAAGTGAACTGAAATTGATGTCTCAAAACACTCATTTTTGTCAAAGTTTATTCGATTGGTCTTATTGAACAATTCATAAATTGTGGATTTATTGAAATAAACACTAGACAAGAGTTAATTTAAAGTTTAAATATTTTTAATTAAAATAACATATTTGTTTTTGACGAGGTTCAATTATTTTTCTTGTCTAAATAACGTCATCAGCTGACAAAATTAAGACTCAAGAAACAATAAGCCTTAAGTTAAAAAAGTTGACAAATCTACTTCAATGATCATATTTTCTGTTTTTTAGGCATTTTTAAAATCCTCTGGTTATAGAAAAAAATGTAAACCGGCTAATATGAATTTTCATATTCCATCACTGTTTTTTTATACATGCAGAGAAAAACACATATTTACCTTATCAAATGAGTCTCTGATGGAAAATTATTTATCTGTATAAAATTTTCACATTTATTTTCCACCTCATAATTAAAGGAATTGCAGCAAATAAATGAATGCACCAAACATGCAGAAAACTAATTAAATTAACTTACATTTATCCTTTCTGGTGACGAGATGTTTTTTTTTCGAATTTCCCATAAATTTATGACAAATAACATTAATTTTTATTTAAAAAATTAATACCAATTACATATCGTTAATTAATTATTTATTATTATTAGTAAAGTGCTTTAATCTGATGATTTTACAAAATAAATTTAAATCTAAATTAACATTCATATCCATAATTATGTGGACAATCGATTGATGTCATTTCATAATTATTTTGATCATCATCATCATCAGGTCCATTGAGTATTGAATCAGTGTGTTCATTTTTGTCATTTGACCAGCAACAGCAAATTTTTCCAATTCGATTTCGCCAGGCTAACATATATGATTTTATTTTATATTTATGGGCATGTGCTTAAATTATTAGTGTTACTTATCATTATTTTTTGAGAGGATTTTTTTTTTGTAAATTCAAAGATTATGCAAATTGAATTAAAATAAAAAAGAAATGGAAAATATATTACAAGGAAATGATATTCATTGCATAATCTTTGAATTGAATTTAAAAATGAAATTTTGATTAATATAATCCCGAAACAATGTCTGTGACTCGTGTTCCTAAATTACTTGAACTAGCCCTACTTGTTCCTCTCGTAGTAATTGGCAACCCATAATGAAGTGTGCCGGGACTGTATTTAAAATTGGAATTATACGCATTTGTGGGTGATTGCTGTTTACCTGAACCTCGAGCAGAGGGTTTTGTTAATGCAACTGGGGGCAATGGTTGTCGAGCACGTTCAATTATCTTACTATTTATAGATGTTGGTTCGACAACATCAATCAAAGAATCAACCCCACAATTTGCCATACGATCAAGACTTTTTGAGACCTGACGTTGACGTGGATGATGAAATTGTAAATCAGAGTCTCGTGGTATTTTATCACGACCTCGATGATGTCTCATTGTCTCACCATTATGAGTGGACTCACTTGCTATGAAAAACACTCCGTTATATTGTTTTGGTGGTTGTGCAGGTACTGGCAATGTGATATCTCTCTCAAGTGAATGGGCTCGACGTTCTTTTTCACGAGCATCCATAATTACATTTAATATTGCTCTATTTGTGTTATCTCGGCTATGGCGGCGTGTGTTATGAACGATATCTGGTTGTGGCAAAACGTCATCTGAGTATGTAACTGGTTCGTCAATATAAATTTTACGGGCACGATCTTGAATTGGTTCCTCTGGTCGATAAAATGGATTTCTTACTTGTGCCGGAGGATCAACAATCATGTAATCAGATGAATCAACATCAGACGGATTACAAAAGAGATGAATAAGAGATTTTGATTTTTTGGGAGGTGCTGGCAGTAAATTTGATGGAATAATTTCATATTCACTGGAATATTGCTCCAAACTACTAAAGGCGTTATTTTCACTGGACTGCAATTCATTTTCATTTGACAAGATATCACGCTCCTGATCACTTACGATATTTTCCAATTCTTCAATGACATCCTCAATTGTCGTATCCCTTGAATTATATAAATTTTCATTGTTATCCTTTTCCGGTACGGGTGAGTCATCTTCAGTCAAAATGATGCTGAATTTATTTGAACTCAAACTAGATCCTTTTCGAACAAATCTTTCTTCACTTGAAGGATCTGGACTTATACTTTGACCTGTATCTGAACCACTGATTCCCTCGTCCTCGTGCTCTGAATTGAATTGCTTTCCGTTTGTGTTTTCTGGGCTTTTCTTCGTTTTAATGTTCGTTACCGTTAAAGCTTGTCTTGGAAGTGCAACAGGACTCTTGTGTGGATTGTTATTCTTTTCATGTTGAATTTCCCTTAATTTTCTCACTTCTTTCTGTAACTCAGCACATCGTTCTTGAAGTCTTCTCTCCATCGTTGTAAGAATGTTTTTCTCATCCTGTAAAATTGAAACACGTCGTTCCAATGTAATAAGTTTACTCCTTAATTGTTCTGCATTCAATGCGATCGTTTGTAATGATTGAACATCAATTTTCTGCACTTCCCATCGCTTCAACTCCTCATGTAAGTTTTCAAACCAAATTGAAGTTGATGCAACAGTTTTTGTCATAAGTTGCGGATCAAATCCAGCTTGATGTAATTCTGCTTGCAAATAAAGTTTGTCTTGTAACGTCTCAGCACTCTCCATAAATGTGTTGATGAATTTTAATCCAAATGTTTGGAGTTCCCCTGAACCTCCACCACTATTGAACATGCCAACCATGATACGGAATCGAACCGGTTCGCCACATCTCAATCGAAGCGTTGATAAAGCATCTGAAACAGCTGAATGGCCATTTGAAGCAACACGATGCGAGCCATCGGATAAAGTTTCCTTGTCACATGCAACAGTTAAAAGTTGAATCGCAAGAATACGCGAACGGATTCCAGAACCTGTCGCTGATACTGCAAGTGGAAGTAATCCAATCGGAGTTGTACCTAATCGAGTGCCGGCTTCGGGGGTGCGAGAACAGCAAATGCTTAGACATTGTCTGTAAAAAGTTAAATTTGAATTAAAAATGAATAAAATAATTAAATGAAAATATCTCACAAGCATGCTAACTCGTCCAATAAAGCTCTTCGTTGAAACGCATGATTTCGAAAACCATTCGAGACTGACGAATTTTTATCAAATGAAGCTGATTGACTCAATTGAAGTGCTTTGAGTGCTTCCAACAGTAAACTCACTCCATCAACTGGACTTGCCACAAATTCTTGGACGAAGCTATGAAATTATTAAAATTTAATCATTTTTATTCTATTAAAACTCAATTCAATACTTACCTTAAAAAAGCACATCTCAAATCCGACCGTAATTTTGTAAGTAAATCAGTTATCGACCCAAATTGTCTCAAGGTCATTTCAGAAGCATCACTTATGTCATTTGACGAAACTGAATTTGTTTTACTTGCAGATTTCTTTGCTGGAAGTGTCTTTGATCGACTCATTTGCAATTTATGCAGCTTTTCTGTGTCAGTACTCGATTCATCTGAATCTGACTTTTCATACACTGACTGACAGTTTGAACCAGAACCACGTTTGCCATATTTCTTGAGAGAGAGTAAATAATCTTCGGGATTGTAAATTGGTGGACGTTGATTTTCCTGTTAAATGTAAATTAAAAGTTTAAATTAAATTAAATTGAAATTTTTGTAAATTTTACCTTTTCAACAGCATCGCTACTAAATTCAGGTCTCACATCTTTGATATCGTATGACGACGTGGATCGTGTACTACTTGGAGGACTTTTTCCTGCACTTGGTGCCATTGTGTCGTCGTAACTGTTATTCTCGTGCAACAAACAAAATGTTATGTATCTGAAAAGTAGATAATGTGAAAAAAAAAATATTTTATTATATTGTAACATTAATTTTGTTCAATAAATAACAAATATGACACATCTCGTTTACTGTCTATTGAATTGAAGTAGTCATAAATCATCACTATTATTCACTTTTTTTTCCTCTCTCATTCTCATCAAAGATTTACATTGTTATGATATGATAAAAGCTGTATTTCATCACGTCAAAAAAAAAAAAATAAATGAGAATAATGATAGAAATTGCATCAATATGACTTTGAATCGCATTAATATTGGATTGTAATTGAAAAAACAAATCAGAGAGACACAATTACAGTAATTTTTCATTAATAATTAGGTTAAATTTAATTTTTATGAGTTATTGTAATAATAATTTTAATTCAAAGTATTAATTTAATGCAACTATAAAAAATCTCACATTGAAATGTATTTTGATTGAGATTGCAACTTTTTAACCCTCATATTAATGTAGTGGGACTTTGAATTCTTTTCGAAGTTGATAAGTCGAGAAATTTGCTCTCTTATGATTTCTTTCCAAGAGATACTGAAAAAAATGCCAAGGAGAGCGTAAGATGGGCAGGACATCAATGAGCCAATACCTTGCCTAAGTGACACTTTTCAAAAACGATCCAGACGTTTTTCGTTGTGTGGAGCAACCTTAAGTGATTGATGGCGTCAAAGCACAACTTAGGGGGCTTCGAGCAAGACGCTGGAAAAAGAAAGTGCAAAAAAATGGAGCTGTGAAATTCAATTCTTGTCAAGGCCAAGACAAGGAAATGCTTGAAGGGTGAGTTAAGTAAGCAATCACGTAGAGTGGGGTTTACAAGGCTCCACCCCTGTCCCAAAGAGTCATTTTTTTTACTGAAATTTCCATAGCAAACAGCAAACTTTTAGGCTAAGAGTGTCACTTAGCTTTGAAATTGTCATTCGGTAGCAACAAATAAGTAATATTTTTGGTTCACAGGGTTTCATAAAATTTTGTCAACGAAGGGTTAATGACAATTCTCACCAAAAATTTTTATTTTGTCTACAACTCCACTGCCACCAACAATTAAAATGTGTTAGATGATTAAAATCTTTCGACACGTGAAAATTACATGTCAATAAATAATATAGCTCATAATCAAAAGATAAATCTCAAAGCAATAATAGACATTAAAAAAATTGTTGGCAAGTTACGTCAAAACCTCATCTTAAACGTTAAATGAAAACACAAAACAAAACAGCTTCACATAAGAAATAAAAAAAATAGCAATAAATAATAAAAATAATAATTTGTTACATGTTTCTGTTGGACACTATGAATAGAGGAAATACAAAGAAAGAAAGTATAAAATAAAAATTATGATTATTGTATCACTTTGCATAACAACATTTATAGCTTAATTGTTTAACAACCGCCCGTTTGTTGTCCATTTTAGATGTAAGTTATGATAAACGTAAAATTTGAATTTAAATGTAAAATAAAATTTAAATTAAAGATGATTTGATCAGTGCTGACAAAATACAAAATGTAATTGTTTATTCAAAGAAATAATCAAAAGAATCAATGAATGGATTGAGAAAAGGTGGTTTAAAATTTTGATCATGTAAAAATATTTTGAAAGGTGAGCGTAGGTTTTAAAGGTGAAAAATTTAACACAAATTAACTGATAATTGTAATCAATTTGGTAATTTAATGATTTTCACTGATTTTAATCAAATGATTGGGTTTTATTTAGAATCGCACTTCAATTTATGTGAAAAGTAAAAGCTGTTTAATTTTAGTGAGAGGGCTTTTAAGATGATGGTTGTCAGAACAAAAGTGATAATTGAATTTTCCTTGCATAATGATGAAGATCAATTGCGTTGTTTTTTTTTGAAATGTTCTTCTGAAGTTTTCGACGATCTGCTTAACGAAATTTTTTTATCTCTGCTTTCACATTTAATTTTGTATATGAATTGTAACGGACATTTCTCGTTAATTATTTGACTGTTATTTTTTTTTCTTGACGTGCACTGTTGACTTCTTATTAGTACCTAAAAAAATATTTCGCTCTGGTGGCGCTGCGATCGCTTACATATATTTAAATATTGAATAAATTTCACTCATCTATTTGTAGATTTCTATTTGACAACATTCCGGACCTCTTTTTATTAAAACTTTTAATAAAAGGATCAAAAAATTAAAATTCAAAACATATCTTAAATGACGCACCAGATGGCGCTGAGAGTTTTTTTCAATGAATTTTATCTGAAGCCTACAATCTTGAAACATTTTTCAAGTACCGAGTGACTGTGAATTGCGCAGATGACCAGTGAACGCAATTTTCCAAGTCAGTCTATTTGAGCTTTTGAATTGGAACTCACTAGATGGCGCTGAAAGCTATTTTTGTCATTTACACTCAAAAACGATTAAGAAACAAGAAAAAAGTAAGGTTCAGCCTTAAAGTCATTGATAACGAGTTGAGTGTGACAGGTAGGATCCAGTTAGCTTCAAAGTTCCTCTCCAAGGATACCAAGGTCGTTGATAAGGTCTTTGATACCTTCAGTTAAATTGTTTATTCTCCAAACTGCATCAAAATAACACCTTATATTAACAATGCAACGATAAGAATGAAAATTAACCTAATTGTGTTAATTACTACACATGTTTATTTTCTAGTAAGAACAGAAATTGTGTGAAACATCCAATAAAATTGATTTTATTGCATTTTATTAGCTGAGTTTGTTATCGATTTTATTTAAGATCACAGTTCAAAGTAAATTTGTATTTAATTTTTTTTTTTGAGTAAAATGATTGTAAGAGTTTTTTCTAGTAAATTTTTTAAACAATAAGAATGTAATTTAATTTTAATAATATTTTCAGAAAATAAATTTCATTCTCCTGATCATTTTACTATCATTTTTGTCACAATTCAGTGGAGCACCATTAAAATTTGATCTTGAACACATTTTTCAATCAGAACTGAAATTCAACGATAAACGTCAGATTCGACAAACGAATTCTGAGGTTGTATTTGAAGAGGATGAGATGCTAAATGTCGCTGAATCACACATTTTCATTCCAAGATTCAAATTCAAGGAAATTAAAACTAAGAAGAAGGGATCTCGACAGTATTACGATGAATAAAATTTGATTAAATTAAATTCATTGCACTTCCCATGTTATTGTTCTTCTTTCAAGTTCAAGGTCACTTCAAATTTTCCACTTGTCCTTGTTCTTATTCAATTTAATTTAAACTAGAATAAAATTACACACACTTGAGGATAAACTTGTTCACGACTCGGTCGATGCCGATGACACACTGAAATTACATCAATAGCTAAAATGCATTCTCTATAAATTTCTTCTTACTTTTCTAGTTTACACATATACATATTACATGATTACATTTAACACAGTAAAATAAATTTTCTTCTTGATTGACCCATACCCTGTAAAAAATTTTACTGTAAATTCCACAGTCACTTTTCGGTTAATTAAACCGAAAAAACTGGTTGAATTTACCGAAAAAACTGGTAAATTCAACCAAAATATTGGTTAAATTTATCAGTCAAATTGGTTGATTTTACCTATAAAAATCGGTTTAATTTACCTAAAAAATAGGTTGAATTTACCAATAAAATTGGTTTATTTTACCGAAAAAAACTGGTTAAATTTACTAATAAAAGTGGAGAATGTGTTTTTAAATTCGTTATTTCGATCAAACTCGATAAAATATGTTGGTATTTAACATTTTGATCGATGTGATAGTATGGTATTTGAGAAAATACTAAAATATAGTGGATTTTTACTCAATGTCGTCCGTTTGAAGTATGGATTTTTTTGGTAGTTAGGAAAATCGAAATAATCATAAGTTATTTTTTTTAAAGTTTTTTAATATTGTTTCTTTAAAAAAAATAAAAATTCATCGAGAAAGATCCCTTATGATTAGAGTATTTTTTATAGTACAGTTTGGAGTTTTTTCAAGGAAGATAAGGGAACACAGAAAATGCTTGCGATGGAAATTTTCAAGAGGAAAAATTTTAAATTCTTTTTTTGTTTTTGAGTCAAAAAATCATGTTTCCGTAAGTGACTTGTTAAAAGTCAGATATCACTGGGGAAAAAATAGTAAAATACAATAATTTGAGCTTATTTTAAAATTTGAGTTAAAAACTCATACTTCCTTTAAGAGACGTGTGGAAAACTAGAGAATATTTTAATGGATCTGCATGCAAACATAACAATTATTTAAAAATGTAAAATTTTTTTAAAAATTGTAAAAACAAGTTTTGAATTGTCTGAATTTTTTCATATTCAAGCTTTTGTTTCAGAAACATTCACTACAAAACATTTCCCTACAAAATTGTTTATATTGCCATTTATGGCCTCTTAATATATGAAATATCGACTTGGTCAGTGAAATCACTGGTAATATCTGAAAAATGAGCCCAAATTGAGTAATTTTCCATTTTAGGGCTCTTAACCATTAACCACCGCTGGTCTATTTTACGACCAATAATTTTGGCGCCGGATTTCTCCTAACATAGAACATATTTTTTTTCAAATTTTCAATATAAATAATTAAACATGTTTGAAAGATGTTGGGCTAGTTTTTTGATTTCTTCGATTAAAATAAGGAAATTCTTAGCAGAAATAAAACAAGAAGTCGTCCAAGTTTTACCTCTCCGTACAAGAATTCTGTACGTATTTCTGTGGTATTATACGACACTTTCAATCGGCTCTCCTGTAAAATTTTTGTTTGAAACTCAAAATTTTTATCGAAACGAAAAGTGATCACCTTTGCGCAAAGAACAAATTCTAGAAGAAAGTTTTGCTCTAAACTCAATATTTCTAAGAGAGACGGTTAATGGGTTGATATTTGAAATATTGACTTTAAGCAATATCTGAAATATTCTCTACAACTTTGCTTTAGGTCACTTTGAACTAAAACTTACGCAAACATGATTTTTTTACTTATTATTTTTAAATTTTAAACGTAAGAACGCAAAAAAAATCCCGTGGTAAACTACGACCACAATAGGTGTTGATCCCATTGTAAAACCTAACCTAATTGCGACGGGAATGGCTTTTACAATGAATGGTATCGTTTTTTCGTTTAAATTATGATTTTACATTACCCGATTTTAAAGATTTGGTGCTCTTTGAAAAACTAAAAGTCCCCGCTTTTTAAATATACATAATTTCTCCTTTGGCAATTGACTGTGAATAGCTCAATTTTTCAATAGAAAGTTATTTTAGTTTTAAAAACGCACTATTAAGGGTATCATTTGAGTTGGTTTAACGAATTATAGGATTTTAAGTGGTGTTTATTCAATTTCCATGACTTTCCTGTAGGAAATACTAGAAGGCAAATACTTGATGATGTATGGCAACGTTGTCAGATAAAAAGAGCTAGATTTTTGTCTTAACGCCTTCATGTGTTTATAGCGAGTTTTCATAGAAAATTTGCATTTTTCAAGAGGGGGCTTTTGGTTTTCCAAAGAGCATCAGAGCTTTAATATCGGTTAATGTCAACACCCGTGGATTTACTGCCCGAATTTGGACGAAAAAACGATGCAAAATCCATTTTGTCGATTTTCATAACTAAAATCCGCTATTTTTTAGTTTTTTCTCTCAATCATTTTCGAAAAATCATACTCTCGCATCTTCCAAAAAAAGCCATACTTCAAACGGACGACATTGAATACAAATCCACTATTTTTTTTTTAGTATTTTCTCAAATACCATACTATCACATCGATTAAAATGTTAAATCCCAACATATTTTATCGAGTTTGATCGAAATAACGAATTTAAAAACACATTCTCTACTTTTATTAGTAAATTTAACCAGTTTTTTTCGGTAAAATCAACCAATTTTATTGGTAAATTCAACCTATTTTTTAGGTAAATCGAACCGATTTTTATAGGTAAAATCAACCAATTTGACTGGTAAATTTAACCAATATTTTGGTTGAATTTACCAGTTTTTTCGGTAAATTCAACCAGTTTTTTCGGTTTAATTAACCGAAAAGTGACTGTGGAATTTACAGTAAAATTTTTTACAGGGATATTTTACTGGTCTATTATTACCAATCATATTATACAACTGGACTCGTTATGTAGCTTCATAGCAAAAAAATAAAACAAGAACAAACAGTTATTTGAATTCATTCATTTATTTACGTTAGATTTTAACTGTTGCCGTGTTATAATAATAATAATAAGATGCATTTAAAATGTGTTTGTACGTTGGCATGAAAAGTGTGCTGATTGTTAATATTTGTTGTAATCACAAGAGAAATGCAATAAGGCAAGTATTGAAACTGTATGTTTAATGAAGCCGGTGCAAAATAAAAGTAATGCGATAAGTGAATGAGATTAAAATGAATGTTAAAATGCGTTTAATGTTAGCTAAAAATGTGATCAGTGATGGTTAAAATGAGATTAACACCCAAAATATCATTTGCCGCGTTCAACTTTAGAATATTTTAAAATGTTTGGAAAATTTATGTTGTAGTTTTACCTTTACTGTGACTTCAGGTGCTTAACTTTTAGCTATGCGCTTCGTGTACACTAAATAGGTTAGCGTTGGTTAATTTTTATTTTGTGTGAGTGTATACGTAGCGCATATCTAAAAGTTAAGCACCTGAAGCCGGCCTTAATAGGTCAGTTTTAACTCGTTTAAGTCAGTTTTAGCTCGCTTGAGTCAGTTTTAGCTCTTTGAAGACAGCTTTGGCTCTTCTAAGCCAGGTTTAGCTCGCTTAAGTCAGTTTTAGCTCGCTTAAGCCAGTTTTAGCTCTTTGGAGTCCAGGTTTAGCTCCTTTAAGCCAGTTATAGCTCGTTTAAGTCAGTTTTAGCTCGTTTGAGTTTGTTGTAGCTCTTTGAAGACAGCTTTAGCTCTTTTAAGCCAGTTATAGCTCGTTTAAGTCAGTTTTAGCTCATTTGAATCAGTTTTAGCTCGTTTAAGTCAATTTTATTGCTTATATCTATATTCAAAATTTTTGTAAGTTAAATTTCAAATCATATCTTAACCTACACCTCTGAATATTAATGTTCACATAAATTTTACCAGTAGCCA
This sequence comes from Culicoides sonorensis, assembly GCA_900002565.1. Lineage (NCBI taxonomy): Eukaryota > Metazoa > Arthropoda > Insecta > Diptera > Ceratopogonidae > Culicoides > Culicoides sonorensis. The sequence goes on along the minus strand of LN483450.1, from coordinate 867,786 downwards.
CTCTTCCACTATTTTATATCATTATTTTACTATCTCATTTCAGTTAATGCCTTAGATACACATAACATCACATGTTGTAATATCTTTCTCATAATAAATTCAATTTGTGATGATCAGAATATAAAAATTAACGCAACTGTATCGTGTGCTAATAAAATTCAATCAGCAAAACAAGTTTTCAAAACAAAACTAAAATATAGGTAAAGGAGAACAAGAGTTCACAAGAAAAAATTAACTTATCATATGTGTGAGGCTATTAAATATATTCTGTGTGAATTGTACAAGGAACCGGCTTTCAAGAATTAGATCAATAGTGTCAGTAATAAATTTAATCTTAATGTAAATTAGTTCTGTAAAGTTAAATGGAATTAAGTTGGCAAAGAAAAGAAAAGTAGAGGAATGAACGGAACTTTTACATTTTTTTAATTTTTTTTTTTTTTGCTTCATTTAAAACATTTTTTTTATTATGATGATTTTAACATCAAAACAAGCAATAAACCATAAACACTGTATAAATATCGACATGATGCCAATTAATGTTGTTTTGGGTGAAAGACAAGACCACATACTGACCTTAAAATAAATGATGTTTTTCGTTTATTTTTATTATTATTGTGTTTTAAATGTTTTTACTTGAATGTGAGTATTGTTGCTAAAAAAAATGTTTTTTAATGATATTTGTTTTATTTTGAATAAGTTTAAAATTTTTCTTTCTATTTTTTTGAATAATACAAACAAATATGAGAGAACTGAATTAAAAGTAATCATAATAAAAAATGAAATCGTCTCTAATTATCTTTAAATGCTTTAAAATGTATTATAATGTGTGTTCCCGATTTATTTACATTTTTATAAGTGCAAAAGTGTGGTGTAGGGTTATAAAATTAACATGAAAAATGAAATTAAAAAAAAAAATATTGGAGGTATCATGTCATTATGACCGTGAAAGTGGTAGGTGACATTAAATTTTACTTTTATTGTTATGATGATTTTATTTAAATTATTAGAACATTAGTCTATTTTTTGGTAAGTTTTTAAAGGTCTATGACACGATTACGATTTTGATTTCTAATAAAGTATATTTTTTCAGTTTTCTTTAAACCCCGGGGGTTACTCTGAGCAAAAGCCACATGATATTTCAAATGAGTATCACTGTAGGTTTATGGGCAAATGCAATTGAAGAGTCTTATGATAATTTATTAATAGTTATGAATTATCAGCTTCAATAACAGTGTCAATCAATGTATTCTTGCTTTGATTTTTTTGAGTTTTTTTCGAGAAAGTGATCTTGCTGCTAGTTGGCATTACTACATAAGTCATTGAAATACTCAAATACTGTAATTGATAATACTGCTCAATCCATATATGGACCATGTGAATTCTCTCTTGGTAGATTCTCTCTTCCGATAAAACAAAATTTATATTTTTGTCTTCATCGGTTTCAATTCTATCAACGTTTAGGCTCGGCAGAATTCAGAATTTTGAACAAGCAGTTCTCCAATATCTACTGTGACTTTGTCAATCCACATTATTTTTGGTCGTTCGACGCCACAACAATCGTCTAGATTGTTATTCATGATGATCTGGGTTGATGATTATCCGTCCCACCTTGATCTGCTTATTTTAACAGTCCCAAATGATTTAACAGTTGAAATGATCCGCTAAATTTCGTTCTAATTAATAATTGGCTACGTCTGATTAAGCCATTCTCACATTTGGCCCTACATAGTTCTTACATTTGAATTACAGGAGTAGTTATTTCCACTCTTTTTTCAAAACAAACAACTTGTTACAAAAATCGATAAATCTCTCGTTTCTTCAACTTTTTTGCATTTTACTTCCCAGTAGTGATACCAAATTTAATTGTATACGAAAATGTATTACCGCAACGTAATGCAAATGCTCCTTTACCGACAATGTGGTCTTAAACTCAATTTTCTCAAATTTCATCTCCAGAATTTTCATAGCAACCAGAAAATTTTTCTCTAATTTTCAAATCTAATTTCCTTCCAATTTGGGTCAATCACATTAAAGTTTGTTCAAATTTGAAATGGCCTTTCTTTAAATTAAACATTTTTTTCAGCGCCAAACCACTTACAATTGGTCTTATTTACTTTTCTAAAATCAAACATAATTCAAATTCACAATCACATAAAATACAACAAAAAAAAATCATAATAAAACCTCAAAATTTAATCCAAACACTAAATTTATACACAAAAAAAAGTGAAACATAAGTTTTTTTTCACGTGTGCATGTGAAAAGTTAAATTTTTATTTTAAATCAACAACTTTTTTTTATTTTTTTTTTCTTTTGCTACTTAACTTCGTTTTTACAAAAAAAATGTAGATGTTTGTTTGATTTTCTAACAATAATAACAATAATTATCAATTCATTTTAATTTCAAATTATAATCGTTTTCAGTAAGTAAGTCGATTGTTAAATTCATGTTGAATTTTAACAGTTTTTTTTTCTTGCTTTTATTTAAAAAATTAAAACATATTTGCACTTCTTTCATGCAATCACGCGTGATTTGATATAATAATCAGTAAACATCTTTTTTTGGTGTGTGTTATTTGAAATGTATAAAAAAGAAAATTTTTTAAATGTAACACGAGATTTTTGATTTGATTTAATTTAGTATCAAAAAAATGTATGATTATCATATTATTTGTGTGTTTCATTTTATTTCATTTCATTTTCAAGCAAAAAATGAAAGAAAAAAAATTTCAATGGAAATATCAAATTATAAATGATTTAAGGCCACGAGCTATCGTGTTTGATAAATTCTTTTCAATAAATTAAACTTTTTTTTTATCATTTTTTCTTAAAAGTTTATCAAAAAAAATCATAATTAGGCCCCAATTGAAACTAACATTTTTCTTGTAACATTTTTGCAGGTTACAATTTCAAAATACAATTAATTTGTAAGCAATTTGTCGATCATACGGATAAATGTATTATTTAATTTCAACTTTGGTCACGCGAGTAATTGACGGTTACTTTAATTGACATAATTATAGTTGTAATACCATGTTAAAAAAAAAATTAACAAAAAATTAGAGTGAAATTTACAAAAATAATTACATAACAAAAAGTTTATGGAAGTGAAATTTTTTTCACAGACGCCCTCAACGCAGGACAGCACTTAAAATGGACATTTAATCTCTTTCATCGTAACATTTCACCTTAATCCGATTAATTTTAATGAAAATTAAATAAAATTGATTTATTGAATCAAAAATTATTAAAAAAAAATTCCCTGAAAACTATTTTTTTAAAGTTAAATTGAAACAACAAAAGAATAATGTGTGATACATTAAATGTCATATACCTTTGTCAATAATATCGAAAAAATTGAATTGAATATCAATAATAAAAAATAAATGAACAATGATATATTTTGTTTTTTTCTTCATTGTTATTAAATCGCTCGCTCTTTTATTCAAATTCGTAGTAAAATTCCCACAATATGATATTTTTATGATTTGTAATTATTTATTTTTTGAATTGTCATTGTTGTGAGTGTTACAATATTTTTTTTGTTTTTTTATTTAGCGGTACTAGACCTACTGCTCGATTTTGGATTTTGAAGGCGATGAATTTGTATCTCACACCCAATGAAATGTGAATTAAAAAAAAAATTAAACAAAACACATATGAAATGGATTAAAATAATAATAAAAATAATAAATTGAAGGTCTTTAATGTTTTTGATACAATTCAATATGAAAAAATGAATTATTGAATTTTATGTCACTGAAACCAGTAAAGTTCCGTTTTTATTACTTTTTTTGGGATGTGATCCAATTGAAATGAAACAAGGTCTGTTAATCTTTACTTGATTAATGGAAAACGACATTTGATTTGTAATTAAGCCGGATTTTTAACAAATTTTGATTAATTGTTATGAGATATGGGTCCGGATATTACTATTTTTATTACGTTTATATCCATTTTTGCAAAATTTTGACGTAACTGTTGTGATCAAACCCTGTTGCTCGTAAATGCATAGAAATAAGGCGTTTAAAACCTTGACAATTTTCAGGAAGGGATTTTGATGACCCTGAACTCCTTCTCTGTCATGTCCAGGTGTCATCAACCACTTTCACCCTGAATTTTTATTTTTTTTGCTGTTTTTTAATTTGTATCTCCATGTAAATCATTTTGTTCGCTTTCAGCGCCCTCTGAAGGGCTCAATCAGAAAAGCCAGATACAAGACGATGTATTTTTTGATTCTCAATCGATTTTTATACTCATCAACGATTTTTTCCTCGCAAAAATTTTCAGGTAAATCTTAAAACCCACCTAATTTTCACAAAAAAACTCCTTTAGCGCCCTCTGTGAGGTCCAATCGAAAAACCTTGATGCAAGGCGATGTATTTTTGATTTTCTATCGATCTGTATACTCATCAATGTCCATTTCATTGAAAAAGTTTTCAGGAAATTCTTAAAACCGATCTAATTTTCATTAAAAAAAACTCCCTCAGCGCCCTCTGTGGGGCTCATTCGAAAAACCCTGGTACAAAAAATTGCATTTTTTTTATTCTCTATCGATCTGTATACTCATCAACGACTTTGCCCTTGGATTTTTTTTCAGGAAAGTCTAAAAACCGATGTAATTTTCATAAAAAAAACTCCCTCAGCGCCCTCTGTGGGGCTCATTCGAAAAACCCTGGTTCAAGGCGCTGTATTTTTTACTCATCAACCACTTTTTGAGTAAAGTCAAGCAGCATGAAGATGAAGCTGCAGAAAATTAAAAAATACAGGTACTTGAATCTGGATTTTTCGACTGGATTCTTCAGAGGGCGCTGCGACCCAAAAAAATAAGAAGTCAGGATAAAAGTCATTGATAACACCTAGAACATGGCAAAAAGGGTCCAGGGGGTCCGAAAAAACCCTTCTCCGAGAAAAAAAGCCTTGTAATCTGCAGTTCGCTAGAAAATCAAAAACTATAGACACTTGTATCTGGGTTTTTTGATTGGATCCTCCAGAGGGCAGTGAGAGCGAAAAAAGTGATTTACATGGAGAAAAAAATTGAAAAATAGCAAAAAAAAACTCAAGGTAAATGTCGTTGATAACACCTGAAACATGAAGAAGAAGGTCCAAGGGGTCGAAGGTCATTGATGAGGTCTTTGATAAAATCTTCAGTCTAGCAAATTTTTCTGAATAAAAAAATAAAAATGATTTCAAAACCCCTCAAAAGAAAGTGAAAGGAAAAATTAGTGAAAAATTCCACTTATGATAAAAATTTGAATATTGCGTGATACAATTTAAAAATACATTTTACACATTTTTTATGCTAAAATTTTAAACTTAATGATGATGTTAAAAAAATTGATGAAATGTGTTTAAAAAAAAATACAAATTCTCATCAACTTATTTTAGTCTGAGGAAACCAAACCAGTGAGAAACGAATCAGCATGTAACACAAACAAGAAAACTACCAGGTAAAATCTTAATTCCGCATGCTTTTCCCTTCAAGTCAAATTAATGGTCATGTTTTGTTGTTATTTGCTTTAAAATTATTATTAGCAACTTTTTTTGTTAAAAAAAAAAATATATTTTGAGTGCAATATGAGATGTTTCAACGTCACACCGTGTTCCAATCTAATTCGAGTCCATTTAAGGTTGTTGTTAATTTTCATTGTTAACCAAGAAAAGAGTTAACTTTAATCAAAGTGATTAGAGTCGCTAGAGGGTGCTCTTTTATTATAAAATTATATTTATGGTCATGATTTTTTTTTTTATTTTCACTATTTCGTATTCTTTTTACATTGAGACGAAAATTGATAGTGTTTGAAGGCGCTTGAACTTGTATTTTACAATGTAATTACATGTAATTGATGGTTGATGAATGTGGGAACTCCTTCAAGGCGTGTGTGTTTGCAAATTGATCATGATATCAATGTTTTTTGATTAAAATATGTGTCGCTTCGAATTAATTTAAAACTGTAATCTATTTGAACAAGAACTTGCATAAATTTACGATAAAACACTCGTTTCCTCTTTCTTTTTGTGAAAATTGTAAATCTTTGCATGAATATTAAAAAGAATAATTTACTTATTTAAATGAGTTAAGAACAAACACCGCAGAAAAAAAATGCCAAAATAACTGTTACACTTCCCGTCACACACATATACAAAAGAGACGACGTACAAGCATAAAATTTAATTTGATTACAAAAAATACCGCGATATGCTAATGTGTTATAATATTAAGATGAGATTTTGTTGAAGTTGAAGAACTTCAAAGTAATTTACTTTTTATGAGATTCATTAAAATTCTAAGGTTATGTGTGAAACTTTGGCTTATCTTAATTTGGTGTGTATTTAAATTATAAAGACACCTCTCAAACCCATATCTGAATTAAAGTGAGAGCAATTTACCTTGGAATAAATGTATGAAAATTCCTGTAACGATCCTTAACCATATCAGTTTCAAAGTGTCTCCAGCTACGAGCGAGCTTGTATTTTCCATAAGGGGAGACTCGTTTCATGATTTTGCTATATTTGAATATTTCACTTCAATTTTTTTCAATTTTTTTTTATTTTCAATGAAAAAATTCACAATTTATGTCACGATTCTAATCCATAAAACGGTAGCCATTTCAATAATAATAATAATCATCGTCATTATAATTTGATGTATTTCTTTTTTATTTCATCGAATATGGTTTCAAATTGTTAAAAAATATTTTTATTATTCACATATTTTTTTTATTCCCTTAGGACATTTTTACTATCATAAATCACGTATTTTTTTCAACGAAAAATTTTAAAAAAATTAAAATAATTTTCTAAAAATAAAAGTTTTGTTCTTTCAATTCTTTCTATTCAAGATAACGTCCAATTAGGTACTGATACGGATGGTGATTGTACATTTTTTTCAATGATTTTGATTTTATTTTTCTTGTTTTTGGATGAGTAGAAAAGTGCACCTAAGAGTGGAGAAGTAAACAGTAATGTAATCGGTCTAATAATTTTTATTAATCGTTGTTTTTTTTCTTTTCAGAGAAAATTAATTTAAATTGATTTTGAGATTTAATTGAGATGATCATGATTGGAAATTTGAGATGCAACTATGTTGCATGAGTTATGTGAAGCCATTGAAGGAGGAGTTTTCTTCAATTCAAAGGATTGAATATAGCTTGAACGCGTAGAGGCCTATCAGTGAGGGTTCATTGAAAATGCAAAAATTTAAATTAAACAACGCTGAAGAGAAGTCTAATTGAAGAGAATTGTTTTCAATTGCTTCTAAGACCCATAAAGAGGGTGTTGATCATAATCTCTCACTAAGTAAGTAAGTAATTAACACTCTCTAACTTTAGCATTCAATATTAAATGAAAAAAATATACAGTGAATATAAAATGAAAAAGAAAATTGAATCAAATTATAAATAATCATAATAATTATTATTATTACAATTCAAACACGAGTCATTAGAGCATAAAACTAACATGAAATTAACGAAACGTTTCAATTGAAACACAACTTGCTAAAAATGAACTGAAATATTGATTTTAAACCATCCCTGTAAAAAATTTTACTGTAAATTCCACAGTCATTTTTCGGTTAATTAAACCAAAAAAACTGGTTGAATTTACCGAAAAAACTGGTAAATTCAACCAAAATATTGGTTAAATTTACCAGTCAAATTGGTTGATTTTACCTATAAAAATCGGTTCAATTTACCTAAAAAATAGGTTGAATTTACCAATAATATTGGTTGATTTTACCGAAAAAAACTGGTTAAATTTACTAATAAAAGTAGAGAATGTGTTTTTAAATTCGTTATTTCGATCAAACTCGATAAAATATGTTGGGATTTAACATTTTAATCGATGTGATAGTATGGTATTTGAGAAATTACTAAAAAATAGTGGATTTTTACTCAATGTCGTCCGTTTGAAATATGGATTTTTTGTTAGTTAGGAAAATCGAAATAATAGTAAGTTATTTTTTTAAAGTTTTTTAATATTGCTTCTTTAAAAAAATAAAAATTCATCGGGAAGATACCTCATGATTAGAGTATTTTTTAAAGTACACTTTGGAGTTTTTTCAAGGAAGATGAGGGAACACAGAAAATGCTTGGGATGGGAATTTTCAAAAGGAAAAATTTAAAATTCTTTTTTTGTTTTTGAGTCAAAAAATCATGTTTCCGTAAGTGACCTGTTCAAAGTCAGATATCACTTGGGAAAAATAGCAAAATACAATAATTTGAGCTTATTTTACAATTTGAGTTAAAACTCATACTTCCTTTAAGTGACGTGAGAAAAATCTAGAGAATATTTTAGTGAATCTGTCAATCAATTATTTGAATATGTAAATTTTTTTTAAAAATTGTAAAAACAAGTTTTGAATTGTCTGAATTTTTTCATATTCAAACTGTTTCAGAAACATTCTCTACAAAATATTTTTCTACAAAATTGTTTATATTGCCATTTATGGCCTTTTACTTTTAATATATGAATACATGAAATATATGAACTTGGTCAGTGAAATCACTGGTCATATCTGAAAAATGACCCCAAATTGAGTAATTTTCCATTGAGTAGTTTTTTGATTTCTTCGATTAAAATAAAGAAATTATTAGCAGAAATAAAACCAGAAATCGTCCAACTTTTACCTCTTCGTACAAGAATTCTGTACGTATTTCTGTGGTATTATACGACACTTTCAATCAGCTTTCCTGTAAAATTTTTGTTTGAAACTCAAAGTTTTTATCAAAACGAAAAGTGATGATTGCGCAAAGAACAAATTCTAGAAGAAAGTTTTTCTCTAAACTCAATATTTCTAAGAGAGACGGTTAATGGGTTAATATCTAAAATATTGACTTTAAACAATATCTGAAATATTCGCTACAACTTTGCTTTAGATCACTTTGAACTAAAACTTACGCAAACATGATTTTTTACTCATAAACGTAAGAACGCAAAAAAATCCCGTGATAAACTACGACCACAATAGGCGTTGATCCCATTGTAAAACTTAACCTAATTGCGACGGGAATGGCTTTTACAATGAATGGTATCGTTTTTTCGTTTAAATTATGATTTTACATTACCCGATTTTAAAGATTTGGTGCTCTTTGGAAAACTAAAAGTCCCCGCTTTTTAAATATACATAATTTCTCCTTTGGCAATTGACTGTGAATAGCTCAATTTTTTGCATAGAATGTTATTTTAGTTTTAACAACGCACTATTAAGGGTATCATTTGAGTTGGTTTAACGAATTATAGGATTTTAAGTGGTGTTTATTCAATTTCCATGACTTTCCTGTAGAAAATACTTGATGATGTATGGCAACGTTGTCAGATAAAAAGAGCTAGATTTTTGTATTAACGCCTTCACGTGTTTATAGCGAGTTTTAATAGAAAATTTGCGTTTTTAAAGAGGGGGCTTTTAGTTTTCCAAAGAGCATCAGAGCTTTAATATCGGTTAATGTCCATGGATTTACTGCCCGAACGATGCAAAATCCATTTTGTCGATTTTCATAACTAAAATCCGCTATTTTTTAGTTTTTTCTCTCAATCACTTTCAAAAAACTCATTCTCTCGCATCGATTAAAATGTTTTAGTGGAAATGGAATTTGATTTCTTGGTATAATTACTCTTAAACTTTTAATTATTAATGAAGTTTTTGTGTATTATTTTTTTTATAACACCGTATAACAAATATAAAAAAAGTATTTAGACTCCAATATAGTTTTGATTTTGAAAAGTAGAAAAAAAAGAAAAATTTTGGCGTTTACAGTTTTTCAAAATCAGGCTAAATAGTTGAGATATGAATTTTTGAAATTTTCCATATAAATGACACATTTCGTCATCTCTCAGCACAGAGATTGAAAAAGATGCTCTTACTCATTTTGAGTTATCTCGAAAACTACATGAGCTACAATAGATCGTTGGAAAGAAGACGAATAAAGCTAATTGAATTTAAGGATTTGGATACTAGATCTGCCAAATAAATTGGGCTTTTCAGGCTCACAAAATAAATTCTGAATAAAATCTTTGATTTTTTCATAGATTTTGATTTTTTTTTTTAGTTTTAGACCAATTTTATAAGGTTTTATAAGGATTCTAAATACTTTTTTTATATTTGTTATACGGTGTTATGTTAAATCCCAACATATTTTATCGAGTTTGATCGAAATAACGAATTTAAAAACACATTATCTACTTTTATTAGTAAATTTAACCAGTTTTTTTCGGTAAAATCAACCAATTTTATTGGTAAATTTAACCTATTTTTTAGGTAAATTGAACCGATTTTTATAGGTAAAATCAACCAATTTGACTGGTAAATTTAACCAATATTTTGGTTGAATTTACCAGTTTTTTCGGTAAATTCAACCAGTTTTTTTGGTTTAATTAACCGAAAAATGACTGTGGAATTTACAGTAAAATTTTTTACAGGGCATATAATGATGAAAATCATGGTTTATAGTGGTAAAAAAACGTGATTTTGGTTACAATTTCATTGTCACCTTTTTGTATTTATAAAGTATGACTATGACTATATTTGATATTCTTTTTCTTTTCAGATATTTTTTTCAAGTTTTCAAATATCACTAAGAGACAAGTCCAGTTAAGGTTCAAAAGTTGGCTTTCTGCAGAGTGCAATACGTTGATAATGGTGAATGGATGTCTGAACCATTTGGATTGAAACTGTTGTGAAAAGGATGAAATCAAAGAATTTCGGAATCTGAAAGTTCTTCTTTCATTATACTTCGCGTTCGTACGATCTGTGATGGAGTATTTTAGTGTGATCAAATCGCCTCATTATCGACTTTTCAATACACAAATAGAGAAAGTTCAAAAAAGATTTTTGCGTGCTGTACTACGTGATCATTCGAACCTTAATTACAAGCAGATGGGCCAGACATTCAACCTACAATCGCTTTGCATTCATCGTTCTATTTCAGAAGTTGTAGTTTTACATGACTTATTCTCTGACAAACTGGACTGTTCTGATATTCTTGCCACATTAATTTTCAACTGCCCAGCGCGAAACACGAGAAACAGTCTCTGTTTTATTGAGCCATGTGAAGGTGTCTGTCCTGTTTAGCTTTCTGAGAAAGTGTGATCACTTTTCTGAACCGAACCAGGTCTAGTGGACTACTTTCTTTAGTTGTTTCTCTACATTCGGTTCCTTCTTCATCAGATATGATGATAAATGGGTATGCACAATGGACCCGTCAAATACAGATTCTCTTCCATGAAGACCGCCCTAAAGATCTGATCTGATTGAGCCATCGCACAGAAGAATTTACTTAAAAATAGTATTAAGAATAGTTTTATTTAAGGATAGTATTAAGTATTTATTATAAATTTTTATGTATTTCTTGGCCTAGGTCGTAAGTCTGTTGTTTTGTACAATATATGAAATGAAATGAAAATAATCATCCATTTAAATTAATTCAAAGTTCATTATCATTGTAATCAAAAACTTATTTTTAAAAAAACTTTGATTACATTTATTTGCAAATATTTACTCCACATTATCTTACAAACTTTGAAACAGTTACATTTGGTGTTGATTTGGCGAAAAAAGTTAATAAAAAATTAAGAGATTAATATGGTAGGCAATAAATCAACAACTAAAGATACAGATGGTGATACAGCACCAAGCGAGAAAAAAAATATAAATAAAAAAAAGAAAGCATGGTGTATTAATAATAATATTTATACTTTAATTGAATTTTTATGAAGAGAAGAAAATAAAATTATGATAAATTGTAAAATTATTATTTGTTTACAAAATTATAACTGTTTCACTAATTATTTACGGTACATTTGCTAATTTATTTATGATTGTGTGATTAGTGACTAAAGCATATACAAATATAAACATATACAGTGGGTTATAAGAATTTATGGGGAACTGGGATGGATTTACCAAGGGGGAAAAGGAGGGGGCTCAGCGCCTTAGCGTTTTAACATTTATAGATATTAATTGATTATCGAAATTTCCTTCTCCCCCTTAATAAAAAAGGCCCTGATAAGGATTGATTGAAGTTTTTTGAGACACACTGTACATAAGAATATTTAAAGGTAGCAAAAAAGTTAAGTAAGATTCATCTTTAGGATAACTTAAAAAGTCATTGAAACTCTCTGGAAAGTGCGCGCTTGACTGCCCAAGAAGACGTCTTGCCCACGAGGCTTAAGATTGAACGTCTAAAACACTCGCAAAAGTAATTTTTTTTAAAATTCACTGAAAAAAAATTCCAACATTTATTTGAATCACTTTTGAACTTTTTTCTAGCTTGTACATAATACAAATAAATCAAATTTTACATTTAAAATAAAATATTAAATAAAGAAAAATAATATAAATTCTGCAAGAAATATAAATAATTTTTAATCAGCTTACAAAATTCATAAAATTATCTTACTCTTACAAATAGGAGACAACTGCAATCATTTTGATTGTTATTCACTTTTGTCTTCTTGAAATGCACTTTGTTTCATATTTAAATTCAAAAAATAAATGAAGAAAACAATACTTTTGCAATTTAAAGTATAATTTACATTTTATTATTAATATTATTAAATATAAACATAAAATAAAGCAGATTTTCTAATTGTGAGAACTTTTTCATAAGCGAACTAACTAACGAACTAAACTGTTTTTTCTTTTTAAAATGAAAACAAAAATAATAATAATAATAAAATTAAAATGCATACACTTCTATCATACACATCATCATTCATTTTTCACCTTCTCTCTTGTAGTTTGTAGATATAAAATTATAATAAAAATACAAAGTCTGCATTGCAGAACAGCGCCAAGACAGAAGCTGAATCAGCATTATAATTGGTATGTTATGCTAATCATCATTTTTTTTATTTAACTTTTAACTTTTTTTTTCTTCTCTGCCATTATTTTTCCATTCAAAACTTTTTTTTATGTAAAGACAATAAAAATTATGACTATATCATGATACCTTATGATGTTTTGTTATTTGTTATAGTTTATAATATGAAAAATTATAAAAGGCTTATAAATATAAAGCGTTATCTTTGCACTGAAATATATTGGGATAATATAATAATAATAATAAAAATTTTTTATAGACAATGTTGTGATGCTTTGTATTGTGTCCGAGAGATTTGAACATGAGGAATTTTAAATTAAAAAACTCCTAGTGCCGAATTCGACGCTTCAATTTCAAAAGCTAAACATCGAAAATGAAAATTTGGCATGTTCGAGACTTCAGATTCAAAAGCTAGACATTGAAAATGAGAATTTGGCATATTCGAAGTTACAGATTCAAAAGCTGAAGATCGAAAAAGAGAATTTGGCATATTCGACACTTCAGATTCAAAAGCTGAACATCGAAAATGAGACTTAAGCATATTTGACACTTTAGATTCAAAAGCTAACGATCGAAAATGAGACTTTGTCATATTCGACACTTCAGATTCAAAAGCTGAACATCGAAAATGAGTGTTTGCCATATTTGACACTTCAGATTCAAAAGCTGAACATCGAAAATGAGACTTAAGCATATTTGACACTTTAGATTCAAAAGCTAACGATCGAAAATGAGAATTTGGTATATTCGACACTTCAGATTCAAATTTCAATTCGAAGTGATCTCATCTTAGGACAATCCACTTACCCCACAATTTCAATTCAATTTCAGTTAACACTTCATTAAAAATAACAAAGCACCATAAATACCATCAGACAATGGAAGTGAAAATTGCGTGCATACTTTTCTATAACGTGCATTTTTTTCTGTACATTTTTTTTGTATCATAATTTTCATAAATGCATTTTAATTCCTGAACTTCACTTTTTATTATAAAAAAATGCACATCATAACATGAGATTGCACATAATCATAATTTAATTTCTATTTCAAGGAAAAATTATAAGTAATAGTAATTAAATTCATTTTTCTTTTTAAATTAAATTCATTAAAGTAAAACAATACGAATTTCTACGCATCACGTTATAATTTCACACACATATTCAAAGTCTCTCATATGTGAGTTATTTGCATAAATTATCTTTTAATGGATTTGAAATGTATCTGAGAATGTTATAAAAAAAAATGAAAAAAAAGTAAAATTAGTATTAAAAATATGATTTATTTTAACAAATCACTTTAATAAATAATCTTACTTAGTAATAAAAGGAAATGTGATGTGATGTGAAAAAAACATTGAAATAAATAAATGATCGTGCTTAGTTTTGGGAAGTTTAATTCAATTAAATTTCTTAGTAATATTTTTTATGAGGATATTAAAAGTAATAATTTTTTTATCCAAATATTTTGAAAGGAGATTTTAACAGTAAATTATTATTATTTCACTGTTACATTTTCTTTTTTTTTCTTTATTAATTTTTAATGAAAAATAACATTGATTGTCACCAGTAAACTTGTCAAAAAAAATATGAAAGTCATAACTGGACATATTACTTCATCATACACGTGCAGAATCCCACATATTATGAGTGAAATTACACTTGACAGAGACAAAAATTTTTTTATAAATTAAATAAAATGCAGATAAGAAAATTTATTACACTTTCATTACGACTATTAACCCATTAAGTGATGGTAAATTTTCTCACATTACATGAAACATTGAAATAGACATCAATGAGTTAATATTATGCATCATTTTTATCAATTTACAGTCATCGTAATAAATAATTAAATGAAATTAAAGCATCAAATGTGATCATCATGTTTCAATATTTTACACATTTAAAAAGTATTATTGACATAAGACTTCGAGACTCGATTAAAAGTGCTAAAAAGTGAATTGAACTAGTCTTATCACTGTCATTCCATTATAATATTCAAAGTATGTGTAGAAAGTGATGTTTTTTTATTAATTACTTATAATTTTTTTGTTATCATCAAATACATCGATTACTGCAATAATTTGATGTGAGAAAAAAATAATTGATGTAATTAGTAAGTAAATGTGTAGCATATTTTTTTTATTTTAAAACTAGTCACTAGAGATTAAAAAAAAATTAAATCAGTGACGAACCTTTTTTTATGGGAGTAAAATTTTCTTTTGATAATTTTTTTTATTTCAGATATAAATATAACATTAACGTAACATAACATTATAGCTGTGTTTGGAGAAAACCACAATTGTAAGTATAACACATTATTTTAATGTTATTTATGGTTTTGCGTTCATGTAATTTTTTTATTATATTGATTATTGTTATGATTTTTTTTTAAATGATTTTATTGTGTATTTTCAGTATAATACAGAAAAATACCACATTAGGCATGGTTGGCTCATCGTGTTTGACATCTTAAGACATCAAGAAATACCGTTACTAAGATGAGATACAACAAAACCACATAGTTTCTGCATTATTGGTTTCACAAATGATATTTTATAGTTTTCAGGCCCATGTTTTTGAAAAACTCTAAATAAAAAATTGAACAATTATAGTTGGTATTTAATTTATAAGTCAGATGGTGTTTAAAAGTTTGGAGCCGTTGTTGTATACAGAAAAGAAGTCTCATATAAGTAGGGAAGTCAGAGTTTTCCTAGATATTATATGGTGGTATATGTTCTTGAAATTCTGAAAATATAATCCTTTCTGAGTTCAAAAAATATATTTTCATTAAATTCCTTGGCTCCTCCATGGAGCACGATGTCGTTGAATTTTTGACCTTTTTGTCTGAAAGTTGAGAAGCTTGATGATATCCTATCGAACACACCTTGTCTTAGTTGTCAAACAAAAATGTAAACAAAAACAAATTCAACAAAATATTAACAAAAACTCCAACAATAAACTAACAAAAAACTTAACAATAATGCCAACAGTGGGCGATACGGTGCTAAAAGTGTTAGAGTTAAAAAAAAATAAAAATATTAAAGATCCAGAAGTTTTAGTTATAAGGCACTAAGTCCATAGTCCAGAATGATAATAACATTTCACTTGATAGACAAATCTTTTGAAAATGGGAAATTTTATTTAATTGTTATTATTCCTGCCTCTGCACTTTATTCCTTATTTAAAATGGAATCTACCAAAAAGCAGAACTAAACAGTATTAAACCTTACCTACAAATTTTTAAATTAAAAATCCTTATCAAGACAAATAACAACGTCTGGCAGATAAAAATAAAGAATACATAAGCATTGGGTCCACTCAATCAATAAATTGAGAAGCAAAATTGGATTTTATAGTATTTTGGCCCTATTTTGATGAAATACCAGGATAAATTTAAATTTTGCTTGAACGTGGATATTGAAATTTTTGATCACATATGTGACGAGGATACGCTAGTCTTGTAATGCAAGAGCTTCACCCCCAGGCTCTAAGCTTACACGTACAGCTATGAACTATCAGAGTTTAATATACAGCTTTCAGGTATAAATATTGGTTTAGGTGAATCTGTCATCCTACAATTAACAAAAATCTTTTTACACTAGATTTCGAATTCTATTTTGACAGCTTCTTCAATTCACTTCAATAACAATACAAGTTGTAAGTCAGATTTAATTACAAAAATACCAAAATTCGGCTTAAATGTAAAATTATACGTAGGAAAAAATTCAAAAAAGAGAGTCAAATCAAAATTGTGCTCAGGGTCCTTATCTGTCGTAACGCTTGAAAAGTGTGAAATTTCGCACTATCATTGTTTGATCTTCTTTCATAAAGGAGAATACGCTTCCTTTTCTAGGAAACTCAAATACGCTCATAAATAAATTTCAAAAGTACTTTTTGCATTTTTATAAATTTATTTGGTTATGTAAAAATGAGCAATTTCTGTTAAAAGACAAAAAAAAAGAAAATATTGATGCAAATGTTTTTTTTTTCTTTTACTCCAAAAGACAGTGAACTCAATCACTCAAAAACATTCAATGCAATAAAATATTACATTAAATTTTTCTTTTATAAATGTATCAGATTCCAATTTTTGAATGAATTTGTTTTGAGGTGATCCAATTTTTCTGGTTCAATAAATTTTTAAGTTAAACGATTAGTTCCTGTTCATTTGTTCATTGATAATTTGCTTACAACAACAAAAAAATTACAAAACCATTTCTTATTTGATTTCATCATTCATCATTGAAAAAAAATTCAATTTTAATTTCAAGGCACTCATTAAATTTTGAACAACGATCACATTTGAATGTTAGCAATATTTAACATAATAACAATACGCTCATCTTCTTCACCATAATCATCATCATCATATTAAAAACCGTTCAATTAATGTGACATCCGACATCTCATATATTAATAGAAAAAAAAAATACCATCATTTAAAAATCCATAAGTACTTTCATAATAATAATAATAATGAGTAGGATCATAACAATTTCATAATTTTTATGTCTATTTAATGTAAAAATAATACATTAAAAAATTGCTTATCTCCACAGTTATTTGAGGTTTTACAGGAAAGATTACATAAAAAATTTTATCTCTAAATTGTTTTAAGTGCCACTGTTGCTCATTATTAATTTTTTTTGGTTATGAATTGGACGCGGGGAAAGGTAAACGCAGATGAATTATGTTCGTTCTCTTTATTTAAAGAAAAAAAACGTGTAAGAAGACCGTGACAATCAGCGGCTGTTTGTGTGTGGTTTGGTTTCATGGGTGCCAAAGGTCATTGCATAAATTTCTATCAACTTTGCATTGTAATACAAATACACACATACTCATACGAAGCCCACATACATTGAATGGAACAGAGAGAGAGACGAAAATTAACAAACAATAGCTAAATTATGAATAATGAATGCACATAAGTATGCGATTAGTCACAACATAACATCATAACACACATCAATAACATTATTTGCAATGTCTCGTCTCAAAGTAAAAGAGCATCGAATGGATAATTTTATGCACAATGAATCTCATTAAAAAATATTAAAAAAATATCTTGAGAAATTCAAATTCTATCAATGATAACAAAAAAATTAAATAAAATGAATGCAATTATGTAAAAATTTATCATCATCATCATCCTAAAATGAAGAAGAAAAACGTAATTTAACGCGATCATTAAACACTTTTTAATATCACGATTTATGATCACGATGCGCTAAGTCACAAAAAAATTACATCAAATGTGTAATACTGGCAGCTACTTTTTTAAAGTAAACACTGCAAATCATTGATCATCAAAATTGATAATTAAGGTTGTGACTTCCATAATTCCATCATATTGCACAAATGAATGATAATTTCAAGAGAAAGACGGAAAAATACTATGAATTAAAAAAAAAATTGAAAATCATTTAATGGTATTGAAATTGAATATGAAAATTCATTTAAAAAGTAAAAGAAATGCAAAATAATGATTTAAAATTTATTTAAAGTCATTACAGCATAAATAATTGAAGTTAAACTGTAACATTTTGTTGCGTTTTTTTGATTTGATCAAATAAAGATGATGGTTGAAATAGTTTATTGTTTTCTTTTTAGCTATTCTTGGTTTCATTCATTCAATGTGGTTAAGTGTGTTTTGAACCATAAATGACATTCGATTGAAGAAAGTGATTACAGTTTATCACGATTTGTGGAGTGCTTGAAAAGGATCGGTTATGTAATGATTTTGGATCTAATTTTATCATGAATGTGGTCATTTGAAGGTATATCCTCATAAAATGAAGAAGTACTGACGGAAAATTTTGTGCAGATACGAAGGCTAATGAATACAAAAAGGGAAAATATGAATCTAGGGTATGAGACTGTAAATTTAAAGCTCGCCTGTTTCACTAACAGATCGCATCTAGACGAAATTGCTGCAGCTGGTTTTACTGTCGGAGATTGGTAGTTTGATTTTCGCTTCAGCCATGAAACTTTACAGTCTCAATTTTCCCTTTTTCTGGCTACTCAATTTGAGTTAAAGGCTAGATAAAGGTAGCGACTGCTTGGGATGACAGGATAAAAACTAAGGCCCTCTAATGATGATAACGGATATGCACAATGAGCCCAACTGATGATCCGACTGCAGGCTTATTTTCTTACAGATAAACTCCATATTGCTTCTTTGCTGCTTATCTGTACTTCAGGACCTCCACATACGTCACACTTACAAGTCCCGTTTTCACGAACAAATTACGGTCGAAACAGTTTTCTACATCACAGGATTAACCTATTTAATTCCTTCCTAGGTCATATACGACGAAGCCCGAACCTGATGCTTTTCAAAAAGTCATTGAAATCACATTTGTGCTCACAATATGAATTATCTGTTCGTTTGTAATTATCTGAACTTCCATATCACTGAAATTGATTTTGTGAAAATCTGAGTGAGGTGGAAGCTTACTGTGTTGATAGAACTGAAACCGGACTTAATCTACAACATTGCCATGGACCGAATATATAACAGTGTGCACCAAATCTGAGATTAATTGGAAGTGGAACATTCAGTTATATCGTGGAGGTTAAAATTTTCATATAACACTGTCTCTGAAGGTCACATACAATCAACTCGAGATCAAATCACATGTCAATTTAATTTTACCTGCTCATGACCTTTAACTTTCCTACTAGTAAAAAAAAATTATTCATAAAATTAATTTCTTTTTTAATGAAGAGCCCTCAAAACAATGACAGTCACATTACATTTAAACAGTTATTATTTTTATTTCAAGCTAGCATCACAAGTGTCAAGTACCTTTCGAACTTTAATTTAAAATTTAAAACAACTCATATTATTTTTCTTTCTTAATTACTTATCACATGAACTTTCGTTACCATGCAACTCACAAATAAAATTACAATATTATTAAATTAATAATAATTATATTGTATATTTTATTTATTATTTTTATTATTAATATTATACAATTACATTTCTCTCGAGAACTGATTTTACTACGGTCTACCAAACAACTTGTTCACCTATTTTTTCCCAAGTTGTAAGTTTATTAGACTTTTATGATTGTAAATTTCATTGAAAACCACATGTTTTAATAATAATGGTTAAAATCACATACATAAAATTATCATTCATTATTATATTGTTATAACTTATGGAATGGAATGGAATGGTCTTTATTTTTTTTCTTCTATTTCTGTACATGTAATTTCAAGATATGTTGTGTTCATAACGGCACAAGTGTTTTAAAAATACATATATGAAATAATTCTTTTTAATATACGATGATCTGAGACCAATTTGTATATAAAATAATAATATAAAAAAAGTAGAATAATAATAATAAGAAGAAATAATGATAAAAATGTAACTGTATCAAAATTAAGTCAGTCTAACATATATGACCAAATGCCTGTTCTAATCTTAATTATTCACCTATTTCTTTGTTTTTTTTCTTTTAATGTTCTATTCAATTCTGAGACTGAAACTGAATGAAAGGTGGATGAAGAAAAGGTATTCACAGAATTTAAAAGTTCAAATCCCTTTAACGATTAAAATGTTGTTGTTCTTCTCACATTCATCAAGAAACAAACAACAACATAATCATCATAATTATCATCATCAAAGTACAATTTAATTTAGTAATGTTTTGCATAATATAGTTATGTTGTCTTTTTTTTTTGAAGAAGAAAAGAAGACGAAGAAATTTGCTACATTTAAATATACGTACAAAACTTAAATTGTATATATTCAAAATGAGACACGAGAGAAAGAGATGAGATGTTAATAGTTTGATGAGGTACAAAACATGTGTCTTGTCGAGCTTTTTGTTTGTTATACACTGTAAAATGAAAAATTAACCGAAAATTGTAGATTTTTGGTTTAAAAGAAGACTACACTTAGATGATCCCTGAAAATGGATTGATTTACGTTTGATCATAAACAGATTCAGAACTCTTGCCATTTGGCCAGAGGCCCTTAGCTTTTTATTTTATTATAAGCTTACCTTGTTCTAGCTTTCAACTCAACACGAAAAGCTAGAGACAAGGGTGCGTGAGCTATAAAGTTCCAGTGACGATCATTCCTGATTTTGACTTGTCACGTTTTTGTTCGAAGATTCGAAGATTGAGATTGAAAGCCTCAGAAAGATTCGGAGAAGAATGAAAATCTGAGGCTTTTGGAATCTTTTGGATTTTGACACGTCACGTTTTTGTTCGAAAATTCGAAGATTGAGATCAAAAGCCTTAGCAAGATTCGGAGAAGTATGAAAATCTGAGACTTTTGGAATCTTTTGGATTTTGACACGTCACGGTTTTGTTCGAAAATTCGAAGATTGAGATCAAAAGCCTTAGCAAGATTCTGAGAAGTATGAAAATCTGAGACTTTTGGAATCTTTTGGATTTTGACACGTCACGTTTTTGTTCGAAAATTCGAAGATTGAGATCGAAAGCCTTAGCAAGGTGCTGAGAGCTATGAAAATCTTAGGCTTTTGGAACCCAATTTTTGAAAATCCTTGAGAAATAATCGGATAGCTTATAGATCTTAAATGCAAATTTTCTAGGTTTTTTTATCATGTTCATCACAATTCCGATCAATTTTCTCATTACAGTGAAATCAAGATTCAAAATTAAACGAAAAAAAAGGAAATACACTACAAATGAATGAATTACATGGAATTTAAGAAAATAGCGTGCATGTCAAACAAAATCAAATCAAATGTCAGTCTCGAAACAAAAATAAAAAAAACGTATCTATACAATTATCATCTAAACGGAATTTTAATGTAGCTCTACAAAGTATAACAAAATATATGAGTAATAATAATAACATTTAACTATATTAAATTATAATTTTTTTATTATGGTATAGACAATAACTACCATTCATTTCCAAAATATACACACACGTTTATTTTCTTTTTAAAGTTAATTTTCGAGTATCAGCATTTTAATTTTATAAGAAAAGAATGAGTTAATACTATTATTAATATTTCGCCTTATATACTGAATTGAATTGGTAACTTTGTTAAACAAGGTCACGGTTTTCGTGAACTAATATCAATAATTATGCTATTATTTATTATCAAAGCGTTGAAATTCAGTGTGTATAGAGACTGGAACAGATTTAAGGCTGAAGATAAAATAATCACATGGGTATGTTATAATTCATTTATTGTATTTAATAATTAATGGTTTTGCAAAACTTGTCTCGATTTTTGGCTTTGTTATACAAAGGTTATTTAATTTTAGATATATGAACAGTGGCTATTACGGTAGTGGACTAAATGTCAAATTAAAAGGCATATTTGTAATTGTAATTAAATTGAATGAGCTTGAATTGGAAGTGAAATAAAAAGAGATATGGTCCTGACGAAGATAAATTCAATATTTCACCATACCCATCTAGGGCAGCTGTATGTAAATAAACAATTAATGAAGAGCTGATCTGAAGTCTTGCAACTGGCTTCTCTTATGGGTTGGCTATAGATGCCATATGCGTTAATTGGGGCTCTACGTGGGTTTTTTCATTTGTACTTGCAGGGGTGGATTGAAAATTATTAACAGCCCTGGCATTCTGTATGATTTTCTTTAAAATTCACGCAAAGATTAATTTTTACAAGACGATCGACTGCAGATTTTCTGGCTTTTGCCAAGGTGCCCCTATGACCAATCCGCCACTGTGTAATTGGGATTCTACTTCGCACTCGTTCTCGGCTCTCAGTTAAGACTGACCACTTCAATTCCCCTTCAACTCGTTCACATGATCATTCCTCCAAACACTCATTTTTTCATAGAAACGCACGATAACCACAAAAATAAATTAACGCAACCAAAAAAAAACACACACACACTTAACATTAAAACACCTCTTTTAATCCATCATAATTTTCATAAAAATAACACTTTTCAATTATGATTAATATTATTATTACAAAAAACTTACCTGAACTAATTACGATTATAATTATCAGCAATATAATATTTTTTCGATGTTGGTTGAAGTGTAACACGTTACAAGAATCAATATAATCAATAAAAAAAATAAAACTACTGCTTTCACACAATCAACGAATTAATAAATTAATTGCTTCAATTTCAGTAATAATTAAATTATAACAAATTACATCATTGATTGCCCTCTTCACTTGATAGGGACTAATTTCATTTTAATATCCAAGTGGATTATATTCCATTTATTTGGTGTTTTGCATTAAAACATATTTTTACAAAATATTTTTTCGTAAAGTACTTAAAAATACGCATCAAAGACATTCACATGTGTGTTATGCATTTCCGTTGATTGTTTATTTTATGTGTGTTTTTTTACTTCTTTTAATTATGGTTAATTTAATTGTGTTACAGGTAAATTTGAATATTGGTGTCCTACTTTATGCAAATTCTTCACCACAATTTTTATTTATATTTTTTTAATTAAATGTCCAGTTAAGTGCACTCAATCTGTACAAACGTACGAAGAGATTTAATTTCACTAATGAGATGTTTATTTGGAGTAAATTTTCGATTAATAAAATCTGATAATATCCCGCTATTTTTAATACATCTTTTTTATATTAATATTGATAAACAAATGAAACAGTTAAGAAACGGAAAAAATGCGTCTTAATAGTTTCACGTTCAAACCTAAACTGATCAAGTGTGTTTTGTTTCGTACCATGCCATTGTATTATTTTTTGTGTTTATTTGCGGTTAATTCACTCAAAGAAAACGCAATTTTATGCGCGGTTCACTTACTTATTTTCTTCTTCTCTTTATTTCTCTTAAAACGTTTAAGTGTCTTGTGGAAAAGGTGCGAATACAAGAGTAAAGCAAAAGTTGTAAAATGTTACTATTTCTAGTCAACATGAGTGTAGTGTAAGGTGAATGAGACACGATTTAACATTTGTATTGTAGTAGATACAAATTCATTCACGCATCAACCTCTCTTTGTTTACTTATATGCTTTGGAACTTCAACGTATGATATGTTCTACATGAAATGAATTTAAATTCAAATTTAAAGGTAATTTACTTTAAAACAGCTTATTTTTCAATAAAAAATCATTTTCAAATCCCTTGAATTTTCCTGTAAAAAAATTACTATTAAGCCTTTTCTTTACCTTTTAAGATAAAACAACCGTTACTCTGTTAACAAACAGTTGTGATTGCTGCCTTTTAAAAAATATTCATTTAATGTAGCAAACAGTTAAAGAAAGAGAATAATAAAAGATAAAATTGAATTGATACTCGAGAGAGAGAAATATGCGCAACTTACTTATATCATTGTTCATTTTGCGCTTTTCTTGTATTTAAAATCACGAGTAAAAAATTAAATTTATTTCATTTAAAAAAAAGTAACAGAACAGATACATTTATCGTAAATTAAGTTTTTTTAGTGTCTGATTTGAACTGATGAATGAATGATTGATAAGTTTTTGAAAGAAAAATACTTTATGAACAGATTGACACAGTTTTCATATTCAAAATACTTTGATTTCTGTATACAGGTGGCCAAAAGTCTAAAGGGAATGAGAAAGATTTTAGCCGGTAACTGAATCAAGATCAAATTATCAGATTATAGGCAAAAGTTTTTCTATGAATTTAAAACTACATACTGCATACTATCCTATTCCTTTAAACACTTAGGTTTGATGATAAACCGCGTTCAAAGGTGTCTAAATTAAATTTCTTTAAAATTTTCTTTACTGAGCACTAAAATGGCTGCGAATGTCTACGTCCATTTTCTTTCTGAGTATGTAAGGCTATAATTGTAAGGACTGATAAAGAACAATCATTTTGAATATTTTTAACTGTTTCTGTAGAAATAACATTTCTAGAAAGCGAATTTTTCCCTTTTTCTTTTTACACTTATTTGCAAATATTTCCACTTGCCAGAGTTCAACTCAATATAAAATGTTTCTCTCTCGCTTTCTTTCTCTCTTATCACTTCAGTTACAACTTGTTTTTTTACATTTTAAATTAACATTATTTTTAATTTTATTTCTTTTGGTACATTGATTGAGTCCTTTTTTTTATTGAACAATTATATTTGGAACATATTTTAATCACTTTTGGTTTTTTGATATTCTTGGCCGATCAGCCGGCTTTATTGAAGTTTTGTCATTAGCATTACTCCTTGCAATATTTCAAATCGTATAACCACAGTTTAATTTATCACGGGAGGGTTTACTTGTATTTTCTTCATAATTAATTGATTTTATTTCTTTGTTTTTGATTAATTTCATATAACAAGTGGAGCACAAACCGGATGGAGTTGAAATGTCTTTTAATGAAAATGTAGAAGATGGTGTTATAATATTTTGTTCAAGTTTTTCTGTAATTTTTGTACTATTAATATTTTTCGAAAACAAAAATAACACACTTTCTCTAAAGCCTCTTAATGAGTCAATTTTTGATTAGGCATGACTGAAGGCTGATTTTAGATTTTGATTCCAGTAGTTTTAGAGTCCTCAGGGGTTGTACTTTAAGACTCAATAGTTTGATGAACTGTGAAAGCACTGGAACAGCTATAACGATAAATCAATCCAGCTCCTGTCATCTCCTTGCTTCCGTCAACCTATTCCGACTCTTCAGTTAGAATTTAGTTCTATGTTGAGTCGTTCTTAATTCTTGAATTTTTAATGAAATATATACGTACACATCCTTTAAGATATAAGTCATTCGCTATTTCAGACAGTTATATCGTTTACTATATAAAATAAGCGAATTTTCATTTCATTTAAATAAGTCAATTGGATATCATCCAAGATGAACTACTTTAATTTTATCATCGAAATAATATTTTCTTTTACTTTAATTGACCAAATTGTATCTGAAACGGCTACAGTACCTTCAGTTCAAGTCCAAAACCCTAAAAAAGCTTCCTTCAGTGACATTTCACCATTATTCTGGAATCCTGAAAAGAAAATTGATTCATTAGCTGACAAACAAATCAAGGAATTTACAGAAAATTTTAGTAAAACACCATTAAACTCCGATATTGTTGATAGAAAAATATTCTCCGATTTAAAATCAAACCATAGTATCATTGATGAAATGGAAAAATGGCTTACGGAACTTGATCTTAAATTTGAAAAAAAATTAGAATTAATCAAAACTGGAAAAAATATCACGGATGAGGAAATTAAAAACATTCAAAATTTAATGGAACCCGAATCGCTTGAGAAATTAATTGCAAATTTATATGAAAATGGAATCAAATATTTGGATGAATGGATTGCAATGTTAAAAGAAAAACGTGAATATTTTTCCACTGAAATGGATCAACCGGAACAAGTTATTTTGTATAAAATTTTAACTAAATTTTTATATAAACTGTATAAGGGAGTTACAATGCAAAAGTTTGTGAATTTAGTTGAATTTAAAAATGGTGAAAGTACGCTCAAGAATTCCAAAATGAAACAGAAAGCTTTTGAAGAATATTTGGTTAAATGTTTCCAACACATTAAAAACGCATTCTTAAGTTCAGGCCATAGCTTGTATAAGCTGGACCCAGAAAATCACGTTAAAGGAGTGACTTATGAAGAAATTACGCGATTCGATCAAATTTATTTTACATCTGAAATGAATTTTGACCATTGTAACAATTATTGTGAGGATTATGCAAAGCCAAGACATAATTTTATTGAAAAATATGCAAAAAATCAAAGAGTTTGTGGTGGAACAATTCACGAATGTGTTAGTGAACATACAAGTAGTTACTATATCTGGCTCGCAAATTCAACTGAAGATAAGCGGTATGATTACGTGGCGAGTCGTGTTGCATGGGATCGATGGGTTAACTTTGCTAAATACGGGAAAGAATCAAACACAAGGAAAAATCAGCGTATTGAGGAGTTTAAGGGATGGACTTATTGGTTTTCGCATTGTGATGTTTGTCGTTGTAAGTGTGATGAGGAAAATGATCCAGCTTCAATCAGATCATTTTCATTGGAACCAGTTGAAGCAGATGTCGAAAAAAATATGGTTGTCACGGGAGTTCAATTGAAACAGAAAAATAAGATTTTTGTCCTTGAAATTCAACAAGCAGAACTCTTGCCACTTGGTAAAATCAAAAATGAGAGTGCTGTTTGGAAGGAAGCAAATCCACCGAAAGATCCAAAGCAAATTTTCAAACTTAAATACAACAAAAACAAACTTCATATTGGCTCGGCAAACGTTGATGCAAGGAAAGATTCAGACTTTGTTGTCACAGGAATTCAATTTATCGTTAACTCTGAAAAGCTTGCACTTGAAGTTACATTGACTAGGTTTGACATTCATTCAGGAAAACTCTTGGATCAAAATCAGGATAAAAATGTAAAAAAAGTAGCAAATTCTTTATCAAACAACGAAATGACTTCAATTCAACATGATAATCGACCAATTTTGTACAAAGACAATAAGAGGTACACTCGGCATAAGCATGGAGTTGTGAAATTTGTTTATACGAATTTGCAGGATGATATTGGACAGTCAACAGTTCCCTTTTTGGATGTGAGACCAGTGTCTTCGGGCTATGCAGCGTTGACTGGAGTAGGACTTGAAATACGCACTCGTGAAAATAGTGGAGGATTCATAATGCCAACTTTAACAACTTATCCAATGTATATTGAAAGCATTTTAGCAGGAAATAAAGCTTAATTTTGAAGTTGGGAAAATTGAATTTCTAAGAGGGTTTTTCTGATACCTACTTTAATCGGAACTTAAACCATTTTCTATTCTTGATATGGTTAAGATCTGAATTTCAGAGTTGGCTAATCGGCGCTTTGATTTTCGAGGTTCTTTTTTGTGAAGCCCTAAGAAATGATTCGACGCCTTCGACCTATCTGATGTCCTACATCATAACGACCTTTTTTCTGATAGCTTTCCAAAATTTTTAATGCATTTTGTGAAAAGCAGCACTATTGAAGGCGGTCATCAGTTTAGGGTTTTCTAAACAGCTATTGATGGCAGGTCTGTGATAGAAAGAGGATCTCATGAGACATTACTTTGTCTAGGGCCTTTAAATTAAGGCCTCTGACCCTTTTTTATTGTAAAGTCAGTTACTTATTTTCAACAAACATAGGAAACGTGACTAATGTCGGAGCTATAAATCCTCCACTGTCCTTGCGATCTCTAAATTGAATCCCAACTCCAGATAAAGCAACAAACGTTGAAGTCACGGGTTGTAAATCAATGAATGGCACAGTAGATTGTCCCACATCATCTCTCAAGCTACTTGATCGGAACTGAACGATGCCTGATTTCGTCTTTGACTTGTTATCATTATATTTGATTGGAAGATCTCTGAACTGACGATCAGTATTTATATTATTTTTAACAATATTTAATGCTGTCGTCGTGTGTTTCTTATCTGATGAATCGAACAGTTTTCCAGTAGTTAAGTTAAATCTTGTTAAATGAACTCGAATACCGAGATTTCCATCCTTTTGATCAAATTGGACAGCAGTTAAAACAAAGTCTGGGTATTTTTTAATATCAGCTTCTACTGTTCCAATAAAAATTCCTTTTCGATTGTATTCAAGTTTGTGTAATTTATCACTGAGATTAATTTTTTCTTCCTTCCAAGATGTCGTATTAACATTAATTTTCCCTAGCGGCATTAATGGAGCTTGTTGAATTTTCAAACAAAATATTTGATTTCTGAGGATTATTTGAACACCTGTCACTACCATATTTTTATCAGTGTCAGATTTAATGGTATTTAAATTGAAAAATCTAACTGATTTTTTGTCATTTGATTCATCACAAAGACATCGACAAATATCACAAAAAACAAAGACACGTTGCCATGCAGTGTATGTTTGTTTAGAAGTTTGTGTTTTGACGTGTTTCCAATTCCCATAAGTTTTATCAGCATAATCAATTTCACCTCGATTCACATAGTAATACCTCTTATCCGTGTCTTGATTTGGAGTCCACACACTATAAGTGGTCCCGTGTTCACCCACACACTCACTTAAAGTCCCTCTACATTGCCTCTGCTTATATTTGTGATAATTCTCTGAATAATTGTGTCTTGGTTTCGAGTAATCTTCACAACGGCTATAACAACTACCAAAATTCGATTCTGAAGTGAAATAAACTTGATTAAATCTTGTAATCTCTTCATATGTAACACCTTTAACATGTTTTTTCGGGTCATTTACATACAACATTCGATTTGAATTGAGAAACACCTGTTTCATGCGTAACAGTGATGCTTCAACACGTTCTTTGAAGTGTCTTTCAATCAATTTCGTTTCCGCTTTAAATTTACCACGACCCATTTTCTTTTTCATAAAGTACGCAATTTTTTGTAATAAAAGTGCCTTGTACTCAAATGCAATTAATGTCATATAAAATTGATGCAGCACAACATTTTCCGACTCACCATGTTTTGTCACAAAAGTTTCCTCATTATCATGTATATTCTTGATATGACTGTCCAGATAAACGGAATCATTTCCAAAAATTTTCATATGATATTGTTCAATCAGATTTGAGACTGAATCAGAGCCATGTGACAAGTCATACGATAAATCTGTCATTGTTTCAATTTCTAATTCGTTGATAAACTTCATGTAATCGATGATTTTTGTGAATTTAGCATCAATTCTTTCTCGTATATCTTGAATTTTGGTTGATCTCAATTCAAGTGACACATGATCTTTGACATCTTTCATTGATTCCTTGAAATCTAATGCGAGTGCATCAAGTTTGCTTATAACTTCCTTCAATTGTGCTCCTGTTGTATCATTTTTTGATTGAACGAAGTCCGTCATTGGATCCCAGCCTGAGCTAAATACTTTATCAAGCATAAACGACATTAACTCGGATCCAATGAATCCAAGGAAACAATCAGCTGGTTTCAAAGTGGTACAAATGAGACAAAAACTGATGATCAAAGGGATTGCTCGCATATTGCAAATAATTCACTACGATACTGTTCAAATTATGAGTGTGAGTTAAATTTATTGCAATTTATAGACTCTGAATTGTGGAAAAAAATATTAAATGCAGAAATCATGTTCTACTAGATTTTTTTTGTGTGTAAATGTAATTTATCAATGAAAATGACATTGAAGTTAATTTGAAAGGGATTTCAATTAAATGAGACAACCTCGATTTCGAATTTTAACAAAAAATTTTTACCAATAAACAAGGCTGAACTACATAAATCTGTTTAAAAAAACTTCTCAAATGAAATTTAGAGGGAATTTGGCGCCACTATCAATTTTCAATTCGACCGATAGGTGCCGCTTCAAAGAGCAGACCGAGAAGCTTCAAGATTTGAACGCTTCAAGAGCAAAATAGAATACCTCAGAATTTCGATACAGTACCCTGAATTGGGCCAAAATTTAAG
Source organism: Culicoides sonorensis (assembly GCA_900002565.1). NCBI lineage: Eukaryota > Metazoa > Arthropoda > Insecta > Diptera > Ceratopogonidae > Culicoides > Culicoides sonorensis. The sequence continues at coordinate 837,605 of LN483450.1, read as the reverse complement.
AAATGATTGCAGAGCCAATATTTAAGTAGAAGTCAAGCAAATTAAATTGCGCTTATAAAGTCAAAAATCCTGATTTTACAGTCAAAATCCCGATTTTCGTTCAACTTACCCCTTAAATATGTTTCATTTTACTAGCTTTTGATTAATGACCCACAACTGCTCTATTAACCCAAGTATAAGAGCTCGAATTTCCATGCCAACCTTTATTTCTTTCCTTACATTTGCTCTTCACAGTTGAAATCAAGATGCGACCACCAATTTTCATTATTGGAGTTTTGTTAATTTCCTTCGCAACCTTACCAAGCCACGTTGACGGTATTGCTTGGAGCCTCAGCTTTATTTTAGATCAATCTCTTATGTTCCTATTGAACAAAGTCTTCGTAACAACATGGAATCCAATAGCGGACATCTTGTTTCCTTCAGAAAGCTCATCAGGTGGAGTAAAAAATCAATTAACAACTATCATCAGTAAAATTGAACAACTTGACGAGGACTTCAAGCAATCAATAATGAATTTAACGCATTTCATCTCAGTTGAAACAAAATCAAACAAAATAAAGGATTTACGGGATACCATTGAATCGAAATTTGATGAAATGTTGATCTATTTAAACTATACTGATAAACTCGAAAATCAGACAAAACTGAATTTAATTAGCTCACTGTCGGAAGTCGATCACTTAACCACCGAATTTCATATCAAACTATTTGGAAGTGATAAGACGTATTTGAATAGTGTGATCAATGAAATTCGTGATCATCAAAAACTCTTTTCAACCAAAACTAGTGAATCTGAAAATGTTGTTTTGCATAAATTTTATTTGACACTGCTTTCGGTTGAGTATAAGGCACTACTACTACAAAAAATTGGATGTTATTACAGGAGATTGATGGGACAGGGAAATTTCACCACAGAAAATGAAGTTTATGAGACACTTTTTAAGAATCGTGTTAGAGAGTCATTTGAATTCATGAGAGGTGAATTGGTCAAAGCAAATCGTCAGTTATACAAAAATGATCCTGAAACTTACGATAAAGGAGTCACATATGGTGAAGTGACTCGATTCAATCAAATCTATTTTACGCAAGAAGCGAATTTCAATACATGTAATGGGAAATGTGAAGATTACTCGAAACCAAGACAAAATTTTAATGAAATCCACGGTTATGATTTTTCTCAAAGAAAGTGTGCTGGAACGCTTCATGGTTGTAAAAGTGAGAGTCCGTACTTAAGAAACGTTTGGGTACCTAAATCTCCGGATAGTGATAGACGATATTTTGCGTTTCAGTCAACCAAGTTGAATAGAGGGGAAAGTTACGGAAAAGTGCTAAGAACAGATGAAAGCCAAATAGTTATATTTAGAGCTTGGCCACGTGGTTTCGTCAATTGCGATATTTGTCGTTGCATGTGCGATGACTCTGAAGATAAAAAATCAATTAGATATTTTTCACTTAATTCATTGAAGTCTGATACTCATGATAATATGGTGGTATCAGGGATCAAAATTGCCCTTCAAAATAAGACATTCCATTTGAAAATACATCAATCAAAATTACTTCCATTAGGTAGGATTGAAACAAACGGATCCAATTGGAAAACCGACGGAACTCCTGAAAAAGAAAGATTTACATTGAAATATAATAAAAATGGAATTCACATTGGAACTGCTCAAGCTTACATGCATAAAAATCCAAATCATGTTGTAACTGGAGTCAAATTCATTGAAATTAAAGATCATCTTGCATTGCAAATCACATTGAATGAATTTAATTTCACCACAGGAGAATTAATCCCAGGAAAAGATTTAACAGAATCAAATTCATTCACGACTCATCACATCAAGGAAGGTAAAAATGGTGATCGTCCAACAAAATACAAGGACAATGAAGGTTATGACAAAGAAGGTATCATCCACTTCGGTCCAAGCAGTTTAAAGGAAGACGTTGGACAGTCAACAGTCCCATTCATTGACTTACAACCCCTCATTTCAACGTATGCAGCTTTGAGTGGAGTCGGATTGAAATTCAGATTTCGCGAAAATAGTGGTGGGTTCATTACACCAAGCATTTTAACATACCCAATGTTTTTAGATAAAATTGAGAAGAAAATAGAATCCACTTCAGAGAAACATTGACCTTAATATGAAAAATTTCAATGTTTAAATAAAACTGAAATACAAAGCACATCTTTCATTAAATCATTTTTTTTTGATGATTTTTAAATAAACAATATTTTTAAGCTAAATTTTTTCTTCAAAGATTCAACAAGATGTTTTTGAACTTATTTTAAAATAAATCATAAAAAATAACGAATATTCAGTGCGGAACAATACCTTCACTATACAGTACGAGTACATTAAAAGTAAAAAAGTAAAACAAAACACTCTAATTATGTATACCAGTCAAGTATGCAAGTAAACATGAGACGTGTGAGAGTGAATCTCAAAGAAAAAAAATTCATAAAAATATAAATGAATGAAGAAACGTGTTTGTTTTTAAAATTATGATTAGAAATTGAAAGCGCATCGGCTTCTTTTACTCATACTTTGTAAGTTTGGATACACCACGTGTGTGTGAAAATAAATTCTGTTACAATTCAATTGAATTGAAATTGAATTGAATCGAATTAAAAGCCGAAAGAAAATATCAAAGAAATTTTAGTTTAATTCTAATTAGTATTCAATTCAAGATTTAACGGCACGAGTCAAATGGTGTCCTTATAAGGATATGATACAAAAAAATGTGGTTCATTGACCTCGTTTTAAGTTAAAGCATTTTCACTGAAAAGATTCAGACAATTGATTATGTAACAAAATACTGTACATAGCAAAATATCCCCCAAATAAAATTAAATATTTTCTAGACATTACATTTCAACAGTAAAATAAAAGAAAAAAAGGAAAAAAAGACAAATAGAAAATAAGAACAAGAGACTGAAAGTAAATATGCCTGAGTTGAAATGAGATAAGAAATTTTCTTTGGGGAATTAAAAGTTGTTAATGGTGCAAGAAATGTATTTGTCTAAATTTCCTCAAAAGATACTTACGTGATGATTTATGGCTTAATGGTGGAGTTAAAATTAATTTCACTTGATGAAAATGAAAATGAGGAGTTGGGAAAAATCTCATTAACTGATTTTGAGTAATCAAAGATATACAGGGTGATTTGAAAACCCAATTTACTCTTACTCTTAATTACTCTTTCATGCACTTTTTTACTTTTTCATGCACTTTTATACCCTTTATTGCACTTTTTTGCTCTTTCATGCACTTTTTTACTCTTTCATGCACTTTTTTACTCTTTATTGCACTTTCGTACTCTTTATTGCACTTTTATACTCATTCATGCACTTTTATATTCTTTCATGCACTTTTTTTCTCTTTCATGCACTTTTTCATTGCACTCTTTATTGCACTTTAATGCACTTTTATACTCATTCATGCACTTTTATACTCTTTCATGCACTTTTATACTCTTTCATGCACTTTTTTGCTCTTTCATGCACTTTTTCATTGCACTCTTTATTGCACTTTAATGCACTTTTATACTCTTTCATGCACTTTTATACTCTTTCATGCACATTTATACTCTTTATTGCACTTTCGTGCTCTTTATCCAGTTGAGATAAGCGGTTACTAGCAACTTCAAGTGTCTTGTTTTGAGTATTATGCAATAGTTTGTAGCTGAACGAAGTCTGACCTCAAAAGTTCAATTATCTAGAAGACTTTAAGAGGGATAAAGCTTTCGTATACACTGTACAGTGCTGTCAGAGAGTGTGATACCCTTTTACATAATAGTTCAGTTGAAGATCACGATGACCTCTTTTTTCAATAACCGCCACTTTTTATATGCTCGTGAAAGTAATTCCGCAAAATGATAGCAAAGTGACTTGAAGATGTTGAGTCATCCAACCAAAATTTTCAAATAATTTCACACTTTTATGTTTATTCTGAAAACACAGCCTCTTATCTACTAAAACAGTGTAGGAGTCGTTTTATTTAACATTTTCTTTGAATAACTCTTCTAAATTTAAATTGTTTGAAATGATATCACTTGTAAATTAATGGTTTGTCTACAAATAAAACTATTCAAAACTGATATCATTTAAATGTAGTTAATTTAAGAGCTTAAGCGTCAAATAACATTAATTTAGCTGATAAAAGGAGAAATCCATTTAACTTATGTCATTTAAGATGCTACTGTTCATAAGACAGAAATCGTTAATTTTCCTTGAAAGTGTCATCGAAATAATTTCATTTGAGAGCTAATTCAAATTTACTGTAGTTTTATTCTATTCTATCTCCTACTACTATTTATTAATCATCATATCAGTTTCATATGCTTTTAACCCCACTTCTGTTTAACGTTAAACTATCATAAGTGAACACACACACCAGCTTCTGTTTACATTACCGTTTTATTATCGTAAACAAAGGTAAGTGTTTTTGTTTGGATTGAATTTCAACAAACAACAACTCAAAATGTTAATCATAATCATTTGTGATATCTAACATAAAATGGTATTTCAGTAGCAAGAACGCAAGAAAAGGCAGGTAGAAAATCTCATTTAACACAAATGAAAGGAGACAAGCAATTTATATTTCCAAAACAATATGACTCATTTATTAATTTTAAATCCTTTTCTTTTGAAATAATTTTTGTTCTTTGACAATATCAAAAGAAGTACAAACTTATAGTGAAATGAGAACGATTAAAGTATTATCGCGGTCGATTAAATGTAAAATGAAAGGATTTATCCTTTTAACTGCCAATTTAATTTTATACGAAAAACTTTAAATATTATCATAGTAAACCGATATTTTTATGACATATTTTTAAACAGTCTTGATTTTCATTTAGGTAATAAAATTCTAGTAAAATGGCTTCCTTACAAGTAACACCACGGTTTATCAAACCAACGACATCTGATGCTCCAAATGATTTGAAGCTCGTTAAGTGTAGTCACTGTTCACGAACATTTTTTGAAGATCGTATCAAAAAGCATGAAGGAATTTGTAAGAAAACTCATCTTCCTGGTGCGAAGACTTCACTCACACCGAAAAAGGTAGCAATAAATTTTTATTTTTACCTTAATTTGATTAAACTTTCATTTAAAACCATTCAAAGCTTCCTGGAACTAAGCCACATACATCTTCAACTGCCACTTCAAATCCAAAACCATTCAAAAGCAATTGGAGACAAAATCACGAGGAATTCATTAAAGCAATTCGTGCTGCAAAGAAAGTCCAAGAACATTTGAAAAGTGGTGGCAATTTACGAGACCTACCACCACCAGAACCATCCCAAAATCCAGATTACATTCAATGTCCTCACTGTTTACGCAGTTTCAATCAAAGTGCAGCTGAACGTCATATTCCGAAATGTGCTCACTATGAACACAACAAACCACGAAATGTATCAACAGTAAAAAATTCACGTGGAACTACAAATTCAGTTATGACCAGTGTTGCCAATAAAATTTTAAATCAAAAAGGAAAAACAGGAAATCGCAACAATGGCTCAAAATAAATCAAAATTCATGAGATTTTTTTTGTATTTATCAATTTAAATTTATTATATATTTTTATATCATTTGAAGTTCAATTATTATTATGAAATTCCATTATAATTAAAAATTTAATTACATTTTTATTTTTTATTATTATATCAAACAATTAAATTCTTTGTCAATTTAACCTTAATATACAGTATTTTTGTATCCTTATTCCTAGCTAAGAGTTTTAGTTTTATTTATAATTCTACAGAAATTTAAAGTTAATTTTACAGAGAATAATTTTTTTTTTCAATTTTTAGAATTATTATGAATAATTTGAATATAAAAATCAATTTTAAGTTTAGTTTTAATGAAGAATTTTGTCTGTACATTGAAAATTCTACAGTAAAGTAAAAATTGAGTAGTAGGCAAATTTTTCACTGAGTTGTTAACTTAATCAATAATTTTTTGTTTTATTAAAAGACGTAAGTTTATTTTAATTATAATTTTTTTCATCATTTAATGACTAGAATTGCTTTTACAGTGTATTATATTTTGTAGTTTTTATAGAGTATTTACTGAAGTTATCAACGAACTTATTCACTTATTATAACTTTTGGATATTTTGTGGGACTGTAGAATTTTGAATACTTTTTCAAGGAAAGCGTCTGATCTCTCGTCAAAAAGTCACTTCTAATCTTATAAGGAAATGAGTCTGAGTTTTATGGTCCTGTTTGATGTTACAGTCCATAAAATGAGCTTTTGAAATTCAACCTATTAACATCAGGGAAACGCTCCAATCACCTTGCATTGTAGACTAAATGAGTTGGTTTTGGATCTTATTAATATTTCGAATTATATTGTCTCGTTGTGGTAGGTTTTCAATAATCTCTGATATAACTGATAGAGTCTCTAGTTAGGTTAGGTTTTACAAGGGCACCACCGCGGTCTCAAAGAGTCCTATTGTGGTCAGAGTCTCTATCATTGGATGGTCTGTTACTTTTCTTTTTATTGCTCTCATAACATCGTGCACAGCTATTTCTACATATTCGTTCATGGATATGAGATTTACCACCTCTCATAAGAATACCTGACAATAATCATCAGATAAAATTGATTTAAAAAAATCAAAAACACACAATCTATATCAATGTAATGCCTGTTCAGGCCAATTTTCAAAGATACAGCCTTCTGATTTTAAATTAATGCTATGCAGTGCACTACGTTATTTTTCTCATTGAAATCGATAATGATCCTTACAGTTTCTCAATAGGATCTACTGATACTGCTAATTTTTTTTAGCAGGTGAAAATAAAAAGCTACCTCAACCTTATTATAGCTTAGTATATATTCAATGTCCAATGTAATGCTTGTTCAGGCCAGATTAATACTTCTCAGCCTTCTGTTTTTAATTCATGCTATGATGTGCATTACATTATTTTTCTGATTGAAATTGATAATGATCCTGAATTATTTACTTGTTGTTTTAGACAGTGTCTTTATCAAAATAATTTTCAAGTGATTATGATCGACGTGATCAAGTTTTCTAAACTGTTTAAAGCTTTTAATTCATAAATCATGAAATGATGGCGATAAAAATCATGTTTAGGTTTATTGAGCTGAAAAACTAAGTCAAGATCCAAAAAAGTGTATTAAAAGGTCGTTGATAACTTCAGTATACATAATAAACAACACAATATTAAAAATGGTACCTGCTTACAATAGAGATCAGTTCAATTAAATTTCTATTTTAAATATTGTAACATTTTCTTAGCTTTAAACGTATAAATTTAATATCATTTGGAATGTTTGGTTAATTATTTATAAAAAAATTATGATTAATTTTTTAATTTAATTTAAGTAGAGTATACAAATCTTGTTTAAATGTTTCTTACAGATTATCATGGAGTATTTTGAGTTCCTACAAATACTTTAATTTAAATGTAATTTTAACAGTATTTTGATTATTTTACTTTAACTTTATCATTTAAAAAATAAATTTTACCTACATTTATATTTATATTAACAAATTATTATTATTTTAAGTATTTTTAAGTAGTTTGCATTGGTTTTTTCTCATGTCTTTCTAACAACTGAACTCCATAATTGGGAGTGGTTCATTATGCTATAACTCGGTAACAGGTAAAGGTCGTGAAGCATACAATTGTGGTGGTGGTGGAAGATGTTGTTGAGGACTTTCCAGGTGTGGATAAAAGCTTAACGTTGAATTAATGTTATAACTGTAAAAATTCGATTGTCTTGGTAAAAAGTCTTCTTCTGATGATGTCTTATGGTAAGGTCGTTGAAACTCTGTTGTTTTAAAGAATTTTGCATCCCAGGTACGTTTAAGTGCTTCCCTAATCCGTGCACGAAAACGAAAGATAACCAAAAATGCTGCTGTAAAAATCGCAGCAATAATAACTAAAGTGATACCTATTAAATCACTTTCTCTTGAATTGAGATACGCACATCCCAGCATATCATATGACAGATCACTCAAGGGCAAACCTCTCAATGGATCTGGAGTTGCACACATTGTATTATTAAGTAGGAAAAGTTTATTGCTTGGAAATATCGTTTGAACAACTCGAACTACTTCACAATCACAATTAATCGGATTATCTGAGAGATCGAGTAAGTCAAGTTCATTCCATGAGAACCACGATTCAAATATTGTCGTTAAACTATTTCCACGTAAATTTACGTGTTTTAGGAAAGCAAGACCTAGGAATGCATTTCCTTCAATTACACCCAATCCTCTATTAGATGAAATTGTAAGTGAGCGTAAATTAACATTTTTACTGAAAGCTCCATCTTTAATCACTCTCAATTTACCAGAACCTGTAATATCAATCCGTTTCAAGTGTTTCAAACCCATAAACGCATATGCTGGTATAATTTCATACTCTCCTTGTCCAATTGATAAGTCCTCTAATCGAGACAAATTACTAAATGCTTCAGTGGGGATTCGTGTAAATTTATTATCAGCCAAATTCAGGATCTTCAATTGTTCAATGCCCTTAAATGCATCAACACTTATATTCATTACCAGTCCACCACGTAAATCCAATTTAGTCAATTCAGGTAATGCCTCAAATGCATTGGAATCGATTCTGAAGAGTGAATTGACACCCAAATACAATTCAGCTAATTTTGGCATGGGACGAAAACTAGGTGATGGAATCGCCCCTAAAATGTTATCGTCAAGATACAGGATTTTGAGATTTTCTAGGCCATCAAATGCTCCTGCTTGTATCCTCATTATACGATTTTGACCTAAATTGAGTTCCTCCAGATTTGAAAGTGCCATGAATGCTTTATTGTCCAGGGAATCAATTAAATTTCCTTTCAAATTCAACACAGCTAGCTCACTTAAGCCAATGAACGTCCTGTTGGAAATATTTCCAATTTTATTGTGATTTAAATGAAGTTGCTGTAATTTACGTTGATACTGGAAAGTTTTTTCAGGTATCGTGAACAGCTGATTGTATGATAAATCGATTAAGGTGAGTTGTGTGTAGAAATGAATGGAAGAATCGATTGTGCGAATTTTGTTGTTTTTGATTACGAGACGCTCAATTGATGGATTGAGAGCGATTGGAAGGACATCTAGGTGACCTTCCTCACAATTGATGTCGAGTTTTTCGTCATCACACTTACACTGATTTGGGCAGTGAAGGGAAGCGATTGTCAGGATAGGACTCAAGGTGATGCATATCAGGAGAACGAGGAGTGAAGACATTTTTGATGATTTTTGCTGTTTCCTGTAAAGATACAAAAAAAAAGAAAAAAATTATTATTATAATTTTGATAAATGAGCTTAAAAGAAGGTTTTGCGGTAAAAATAATGAACAACTCTAGGGACGTACATCATTTTAAATTCATTTCTCTTCCAAATTCCATCTTTCTTACATAATATTGCGTAAGATACCAAAAAAATGCCTAGACAAAAATGATTGATGGCCTTTTGTTTCATAGTAAAACAGAACAATGAAATGTAATATTTTAAGAGTAAAAACTGGGCCAAAATTTTTCCTTTAATATTTCAAATTCCTTTGCTTCATCTTTTGTAATGTAAAAAGGAGGGCGTTTCACTTTAATCATAATAATGGGTTCCAAAATGTATTCTTACAGTTTTTTTCCTAACCAGACTAGAAGTAATTAATAATAAGTAACAAGAAGGATAACACTGAGACAATAAATTGCAATGATAACGTTTCAGTCATATCTCACAAAAAAAATATATATTACAAAAGAAAAATCATTTCATGATTCTCCATTTAAGTTGATATTCAAATAAAATTCCGTTGAAATGATAATTGCCATAAATAATTCAAATTAATACTCATCAAGCAAAGATACAAAGTGAAATACTTAGAAAAAAAAAGGTACATTAATTATCATTTTATTTACAGTATTCCAGAAAAGAAAAAAATTAAAACAGCGCCTTTTATGATACTATGATATTTTGTAAGTAAGTATTCGATTTATTTATAAATGGATTTGGGCCAACTTCGTAAAATAAAATTACAATTTAATAACATTTAGAAGTGTTTTAAAAGTTTGTGAGATGTTAGACGTAATTTATTTGTATATATTTTTTTTAAAGGAAAGTATGTAGACAGATATGAGGAGAGATTGAAGTAAAAAGAGGGAACGATGAAATGGAAACAAATTTTAAGGAACAACTGTTCAACATTTATCTCTCTGTAAGTGTGTTTAATGAATGGATAATGTTAGATGATGGCGTTAGAGTAGATAAAGTGGAAAAAATTATTATGAAGGAACTTTTCATATATCACACAAATTTGAAGTGTTTTTTCTGTTATGTTTTATTAGACAGGGATAGTGAACGCTTATATTTGAAAAGTAAAACCTATACGTTTCATAACCTTGAAATAGGGGTTGCTAAAAACCACTCTTCCGTAACTCCTTAATCGATATTTTTGATGAACGAATAGTTTTATAGAAGGGTGTTAAAGAAACATTTCAGCAATCCCTTTAATCGATATTTTTGAAGAGCGAAAATTTTTAGAGAAGGTTGCTTAAGAAACATTTCAGCAACCCCTTTGATCGATATTTCCGATGAGCGAATCTTTTTAGAGAGGGTTGCTAAAGAAAAATTTCAGCAAGCCCTCAATCGATTTATTTGATGAACGAATATTTTTAGAGAAGGTTACTAATGAAATATGTCAGCAACCCCTTAATCGATATTTTTGATGATCGAACATTTTTAGAGAAGGTTGCTACTGAAACATTTCAGCAACCCCTAAATCGATATTTTCGATGAACGAATATTTTTAGAAAAGGTTACTAAAGAAACATTTCAGCAACCCCTTAATTGATATTTTTGATGAGTAAATTTTTTTAGAGAAGGTTGCTAATGAAATATGTCAGCAACCTCTCAATAGATATTTTTGATGAGCGAATATTTTTAAGAAGTTTGCTAAAGAAAAATTTCAGCAGCCCAGCAGCATAATCGATATTTTTGATGAGCGAATATTTTTAGAGAAGGTTGCTAATGAAACATTTCAGCAACCCCTTAATCGATATTTTCGATAAGCGAATATTTGTAGAGAAAGTTACTAATGAAACATTTCAGCAACCCCTCAATCGATATTTCTAATGATCCAACATTTTTAAAGAAGGTTGGTAATGAAACATTTCAGCAACCCTTAATCGATATTTTTAATGATCGAACATTTTTAGAGAAGGTTGCTAAAGAAACATTTCAGCAACCCCTTAATCAATATTTTTAATGATCAAACATTTTTAGAGAAGGTTGCTAAATAAACGTTTCAGCAACCCCTTAATCGATATTTTTAATGATCGAACATTTTTAGAGAAGGTAGCTAATGAAACATTTCAGCAACCCCTTAATCGATATTTTCGATAAGCGAATATTTGTAGAGAAAGTTACTAATGAAACATTTCAGCAACCCCTCAATCGATATTTCTAATGATCCAACATTTTTAAAGAAGGTTGGTAATGAAACATTTCAGCAACCCTTAATCGATATTTTTAATGATCGAACATTTTTAGAGAAGGTTGCTAAAGAAACATTTCAGCAACCCCTTAATCAATATTTTTAATGATCAAACATTTTTAGAGAAGGTTGCTAAATAAACGTTTCAGCAACCCCTTAATCGATATTTTTAATGATCGAACATTTTTAGAGAAGGTAGCTAATGAAACAATTCAGCAACCCCTCCATACATATCGCAAAGTGACTTCCTGAGCTCTGTGTGTTAAATTTCACATCAAAAGCATAAGTGACCCTCTCTAATCATTATCAAATTTACCTTTCATCTAATCTACATTAACATTAAGTAAGGTACAAAATAAAATAAACATAAAAAATAACGTAAAGAGACACAAATAATATCCAAAAAGTGAGATAATCTATTTTATGATACACCATCTCCTCTTCATCTTTTTTTCTGTTTTGTTCCATTCCTCACACATCCTTCGACTTTTACACACACACACATTATAAATATGTTTTTTTAAACAACTGTTTCACATTTATGTCTATTTGCTTTTATCTTTAACTTTATTAGATACATATTTTAGGATAAAAAATACCTTCCCTTGATTCTTTGTTTAAAAAAATGTTACCTTACTCCATTTTAATGCTTTTTTTAACGTAAAATTGATATAAAAGAGAGAGAAAAGGAGAAAAAAAAACAGGAAAAAAACAATATTATTCTATTTTATTATTATTCGTTTTTTTTCCTTGTGTTGCACTTTATTGCATCTCGCATATTGTCCTGCTCACCGTAGTAGGCATTGGATGCCAGGTGAACAATAAATATCATGTCTCTTTTTTATGAGACTAGATAAGAAGTATCTTTTTTTTTAAATTTTATTATTATTTTTAAAATAAATAGAATAGGAAGACGATAAAATAATATAATAAGAACTTTAAAGCTTTAAATAAACAAACAAAAAAAACAGGATTTATTTACTTTTGAAGGGTCTCGTGTCCATTAAAGAAAAAAATTGAAATTTAAAACCAAAAATGTATCTTGAACATGTGTTTCACTTTTAAAAAATGAAATCTGATCAAAAAATTGTGATGATTAAATTACATTGCGTTACATCCGAATTTCTTGTCACGTTTGTCAAGTGAAATGTTCACAACATCTCACATTTTACAACACTTTTCATTCAAATAAAAAGTAAAATGAAATATGTTCACATAAATTTACCACATTTATCCGAAAATGGGCTCAAATTGAATCAACAATTGTTGGAGCAAAAAAAAAAATAAAATATGAACTGGACAAACAACATTCAAAATATTTACATAATAATCCAAATGGCTTTGGTTTTCATTACTTTGAAAGCGTACACACACACACACACATAAACACAAACAAAAGTAAAAACAAGAACAAACCATTTAACATAATCCTAGGATTTATGTCCTTCCGAATTATATCATAAAATAATACAGAAAAATATGTGCGAACCTTTTTTTCTGTATCTGTGTGTGTGTAGGTGTGTATGTAAATATATTTTTAACAATAATAATAATTCGTTATGCAAATCACATAATTTTACAATTTTGTCTGTTTTTCTGTGTGTGGGTGTGTTTGTGTGTATGTGTTGGTGTGTTCTACTTATTATTATTATTATTTTGAGTGAAAAATGGAAAAAAAATATGAATTTTATTTAACGGAAATGTAAAACAATGTGAAAGGTAATGATGGTGATGGGACGATGACAAGGATGATAATTTTATGGCAGGTTTGTCATTTTTTCTTTTTGTATGTTTTCATTTTGTTTTTATTTTGAGAGTTTCGCAAAAAAGGCACACAGACGGAGGTGACCTAATTACATAATAAATTTTTCAATGAAAATGGAAATTTTTTTTTATGTTCTTTTTGTTTTATTTCAGCAAACAGCACTCAAATGGATTTTGAAGGTGCTTCAACAAAGTAAAATGCCATTCAAGGTCTACACAGAAAGTGTTTTCTAAAAACTGCGACGGGAATTTTCAAAAGGACAAATTTTACGTATTTGAATAAAAAAATCATGTTTTCGTAAGTTTTAGGCAAAAATGACCTACAGCAAAATTGTAGAAAATATTTCAAGCTGCAACTTTGCTGAACTGACCAAGTCGATATTTCGTATATTAAGAGGACGAAAATGGGGAAAAACACAATTTTGAGCTAATTTTTCGGGTTTGCTTATAAATCCTTGTTTTTTAAGCAAAATTGTGTCCCAGTGTCTTATTGTCGATCAGTTTCATTTGTAAGGTTCAATTTCAACTCAATAAATTGAAAGATAAAACCTAACTAGAAACTTTTAAAATCAATTTCATATTCACCTTCATATACTTAAAATTTCATTTAACTCAGACCTAATGCTAATAATAATAAAATAAAATAAAAACAACAACACAAAAAACTTTTTAAATTACTTTCTCATACAATTTATTAAACTATTCTACCGTATGAACAAGGATTTTTACATTCCAAGTCCTTGTTTCTTTAAAGTCATTAAATTTATGTGAAGAACGAGAAAATCTTTGGCAAAAATTTCACATGTCGACATTAAATTTCAAATAAAAAGGTTGATACACTTTTAAAATTTTTAACAAAAACAACATAACATAAAATTAGAAGGAAAGGAAAGGAAGACACGATGACTGGCAGGAAAAATGAAAAGTTACCTCGTTTTTAAAATGTGTAGTACAAATTTTTTTGTTTCTCCTTGTTTTTAAAACCAAAATTGCTTCTTTTAAGCATTATTTGAAACAAAAAGGTAAATTTTCATAAATATTGAAATAGATACCCATTTTTATACATTTTTTGCATTAAAGGTATCAGAAGAATGGAAACTTGAATAAATATCATATAAAAAGACCAGGAAAAAGGAATATATAGGTCAAAAATTGATTTTATGCTAAAATGAGGAAGAATTATGGTTGATGTTCGTTTCTTGAATTTGTTTTGTATTCAATTCATGTTATTTTTTGCTTTGCAAAGAAAATTGCTGGATGTTTTGATTCGTGAGACATAAATCGTTTGAAATATTTTGTTGTTATTACGAAGCCTTGCAGATTCTATTTATCGTGTTCAGATTCCTGTGTAAAAGGTTTGACCCGACTCGATTTAAATGGATAATCAACTGAAAACGAGTCGTTGAATTTAAACCTTTAAATTTTTTCATACACGGACGATACAAGTGCCCCCATGATCGCATTTTACTCATCGTGGACAAGAAATTTATTGAAATAAATAAAGTCAACCTTTTTAAAACAACATGATATTCATTGATCTGTATTTCACATATATGTCAAATCAAGTCAAAGTGATAAAATAAGAAAAATATCTTGAAATTCGTTAAAATTAACAATCATCAACAAACGTCTGATGAATTAATGAGAGAAAAAAAATTAGATGAATTTCAGAATTTTTTTTGTCATAAATTTTAACGTTTTTGTAAGCTTTACGTAAAAGTGACCAGAAGCAAAGTTAAAGAGAATATTTTAAGCTACATTTTTAACTGGCAACCACCCCACTGGGCTCGAACGATGGTCTTACTGCTGTTTGTCCCATAAATTTGCGTCTGTTTCATATTTTTCCATTCAAATCACATAAAAATGTGAAATCTATTCAATAAATTTAACATTTAAAGCATCCACTACAAAAATAAAATACAAAATTTAAATGTTGCGTGTTTTTCACATTACATTTTAAATTTGTATAACACAGCTTAACAAAATAAAATCGATGTGCTTGCTTTGAAAAATCCCGAAACACGTCAAAAAGATTTTCAATCCTGATTACTTTCCACTTTGAAATTTTAAAATTCACTGATTCGTGTTTGTTTTATAAAATAATGAAATTTGTATGAAAAAGAGTCATTTTCCCTTTAAGTTCAAATTATTAAATATCAAAGTTTAAACTTTTCTGAAGATAATTTTGTTCCAAAGTGTCAAGTAATTTATATTTTTAGAAAGAGGACAAAAAAAGCTAACAGATAATATAAATTTTAATATAGTTTGTACAATTATATTGGGCTTTTTCAGGTAACATTTACAAAAAAGAGAAAAAACTAATTTTTTTTTGTATTTTTAGAACCATATTTAATATAAATCGAATATTATGCGGGCTTATTATGATAAAATTTATATTTTCTGTTAGCTCTTTTTGCCTTCTTTCCAACGATATTAATTACTTGACACTTTGGAACAAAATTAACCTCAGAAAAGTTTAAACTTTGATATTTAATAATTTCAACTTAAAGGGAAAATGGATCTTTTCCATACAAATTTCATTATTTCATAAAACAAACACGAATCAGTGAATTTTAAAATTTCAAAGTGCAAAATAATCAGGATTGAAAAATCTTTTTGACGTGTTTCGGGATTTCTCAAAGCAAGCACATCGATTTTATTTTGTTAAGCTGTGTAATAATGAAAATGATATGCGAACAAAAAGATAGCAACAGTTATAACAAAAAGATTTGACAATGTAATGCGAAAATATCAAACAAACAAATAAAAACTAGAGCCTTGGTACAAAAATGCGCATTCATGAATAATATGTTGATTTGTGTTCTTTGTTTATTTTTTTCCTCTTTACTTTTTTTTTTTGCATAAACTCACTTGGATCATAAAACGTTCAAGGAATCATGAAAATTTAAATTTATGTAAATATTCTCTTAAAGGATGTTTATATTCCTTATTTTTTTTTTTTTCAGTGTGTCCTTAATCGACATGAAAATGTTTCAATTCAAATTTTTTTTTACAACAAAACGAGAATTGGATCATTTAAGAAATATTTTTATCAATTACACCTGTTGCCTAGGCATTTGCTTTGATAAGAAATGAAATTTAAGTGAAAGGTTATTAAATTTCTTCTCTATTTACATTTAAATGAGCAAATAAAATGTAAATTATCGTCAATTTTATCCTTGAAATATACATTTAAATTGGTGATAAGTGGTTGCTAAGTGTTTTCTGGCCTACAGCACACCATTCGAGAAATTTGATATTAAATTAGAAATTTCATTTGAAATTTTTTTTTTTTTTTTTTGGTAACAGAATTCTTTGAAATTAAAATGAAGTAATTTAAATTAAGAGAGACACAAAAAAACAAATTTTGTATCATTTCAATTAAACTTTTGTTGTCTCGTTGCCATAGGTTAGTTTTAATTATAATAATTTTTGTGTCATGATTTCTAAAATTATTATGATGATGTTACACAAAAGTTTTGAGCAAGAATAATGAATATGAAAAGATGAGAAGAAGAAAATGAAGAGAGCAGATGCATGAAATCTTAATAACTTTAATAACAATAATCATTGTATGTGTAAAACATTTTAATCCATGTCAAAGAAAAATTTTATAACAAAGAAACACAAAATATAACAATCTTTTGATGTCCTTCAGTTTGTATTTCTAAGGTATTTTTTTATTTATTTTTTTTATTATTTTTTATTCATGATGGAATTTTACGGTTAATATTGTTGTCATTTTTTAACAGAATGTCCTGCTTTGTCATCAAAAGAAGCGTTTCCAATGAAAAATGACATCCTTTAATTACGATCCTATTCAAAGGCCGAATTTTTTAAAATACATGAAATGACATGAAAAAAACTTGAAGAGGAGTTTTGATATGATAAAGTGACA
The DNA here is from genome assembly GCA_900002565.1 of Culicoides sonorensis. NCBI lineage: Eukaryota > Metazoa > Arthropoda > Insecta > Diptera > Ceratopogonidae > Culicoides > Culicoides sonorensis. Next base: position 820,462 of record LN483450.1, on the reverse strand, counting down.
TGTTTCAAGTAGACTGAGTTGCCATCGACTTTGGCAGCTTCAGGGAAGGGAAAAGATAGGATAGGATAGGATAGGATAGGATAGAATAGAATAGGATAGGATAGGATAGGATAGGATAGGATAGGATAGGATAGGATAGGATAGGATAGGATAGGATAGGATAGGATAGGATAGGATAGGATAGGATAGGATAGGATAGGATTAGAGTCTCCATTTTCAAAAAATTTAAAACAAAATAAATTTTTTTAAAATCTGAGACAGAAGATATATTTTAAAGGAATATGTTTAAAATAATTAATATTGCAACATTCATACACTTCACTATCCTGGTCATCGACTGTAACAATAATTTACCTTTTTTTCAAAATTTATCGCTCAATCTACATTTCAAACACTTCTTTTTTTTTAAATTTAATCCTAAACCTTTTAAGAGGCATTAAAGCAACCTGTTGTTTTTAGCTAAATGCGTGTAAAAATTATCAAAGCAATTTTTTCTGTTTTTTTTTCTCTTTTGAATGAAGTTAAAATTGAAACAAGATAAACATCAATGACTTTAATCTCTTTTTATCCTTTAAAAATATCCGACATACCAATTTTTTTTCTTAGTTCATTAAGAATTTTGTTCATAATCCTTAATAATAATAAAAATATTTCATTAGCTTAGGTGTGTGTCTGTGTGTGTGTAAGTATGTGTGTTAATTTTAACAATAATATGAAATTTCATATTTTTTTTTGTTTTTAATTTAAATTAACAAAACTGTTCTAAATATCATACAAATACAAAGTTCAGTTGAAATGAAACCACACTCGAGTCTCCCTCAAAGATCTCTCGTTGCATGTCTTTTATTTTTATGTAAGACCTTCTTATATAAATTTATTTTTTTCTTACATTTTAACAAAAATAAAACTATTATTTACAGTATAAATTCACATCCCTTTTGTTGAATTGTAACATTGCAACATATGAATTGAATTGCAATGAACTTAGAACTGCAAACTATTTTTATTGTGCAACGTATTCGTACAGGTAAAAAAAAAATAAAATAAAACTTTTAATATAACAAACAAATAATAAACAGATTTTCTAAAAGTTTTATAAAATTTTATATGTGTGTTAAGCTCACATAAGAGAGTTAGGCTTCAAATTGAGCATTGAATTGGGTTTAAATTGAACAGGGATGGAATTAGAAGGAAAATATATTAATCCTCTTTGAATAATGACCAATTATTGTCACAAAGCAAAATATTAATGTTAATATAAAATGTATGACCAATATAATGAAAAGAAATAAATTGCACATTGTGTATTTGTCTCCCATTGAGCTGGGACTTGTTTTTAATAGCATAACATATGATACAGATATAAAAAAAAATTCTAACAAAATCACAGGAAAAAGGTGTATTCAAAGTTTTTTTTTCCTTGTTTTTGTTATAATTCTTCACATGTATAGTTTCTTTTTTTTTTGATATTTTTTATGTATTTTTGTTGAATAAAAACTATTTTCTATACAATTTTTACACAATACAAGCACATTTCAAAGGTAAGAAACAGGATAAAAGCACTTTAGGTGCTGTTTCTTTATTAAAATCTATAGATGAAATTTATGTACGAGTAGATTCTAAATAAAATATGGTCTAACTATTATTTTCAGACATGGACAACAAAGTATTTGTAGGCAAGATTTCTTTGCCAAATATACGAACAAAACTTATAGTAATATCTTTAATTTAAGTATCATAAGAGTTAATAATGATATTAGGACCTTTTTGGAGTCTGGCTTACTCTTGAGAAATTTGATAAAAGTTATTTAGAGTGAAAGTCGTTGATGACACCTGGAGCGTGTCGGGGTAGGTCTAGTGAGCCTGAAAAAAACTTTGCAGAGGCTACCAAGGTTTTACTCTACTTAATGACGTCGTTGATGACTTCGGAATATGATAAATATTGCCTCGTTGGTTTTTATTTGCCTAAATTATTATGGTCAGCTTATAAAAATTACAACTGACTTGTAGTTCACTTCAACTGCTAGTCCATCCATGTTCTTAATAAATCTTTTTGAAGAAATGGACTAGAAAATATTACAACTTTATCGTTTGGCTCTTTTAATTTAAAATAGCGATTTCTTCTCTAAGCGATCGTTTTTTTATTTGTGACTATAGATAAGTGTCTTGAACTTTTCATTTCTGTGACTGAGGAGTTCGGGCCCATTGAATTAAAATTAGTGATTTTCATCGTCTTTTAGCTGATATAAATTACCATTAAATTGTAATTGGCTTCAACAGCCAATCTGTCATCCATCTTTTTAACATCTCTTTTTGGAGAAATTGGTAGTTCTACTGGCAAATGTAGAGAGTTTATCGAGTGGCTTGTTAAACTTTCTTAAACCATTTGCCTTTTAAGGAAAACTGTCCAAGTTCAGCTCCTGTAATTCCATTTTCATATTGTCGGGTAAAAATTATAGATGAGCTCCTTGATTAAATCTAAGACTGACGAGTTCTGGACTCATTGAATTTTAATCAATGGGCTTGAGATTGTGTGTAACACTCTTGATGCAGTTAGGATCTATGAAATTTTATTGGTCTAGGCTCTGCAAGGCGAGGTAAAGTTGGAGGAAAAGCGGATAACTTAGAATCCCATTAACTTGGAGCAGGCAGTAAAACCTGTCGTTGCGGTTTTATCATTAAGGATGTTAAATTATTTTCTCTATCATATAAATCGGAATATGATGAATCATGGTTCGTCTGTTAATTTTTTAGATGCAGTATTAATGATAAGTTTTATAAGCTATTTAGCATATCAATATGTGACGTAACAAAATTTGTTTTCCTTTTTTTTATTTTTAGTTATATTCTTAACATAATAACGAATGCTTTTAACCAAAAATGCACTTTCTTCATCTTTTAAATTTTCCAGTTTCCTTTTTCCCGTCAAATATTTTAAGCTTGAACCAAATTTTTGAATTCAATCAAGATTTTACGGTTTTATTTAAAACAGCATAAGATAATAAAAAGGAACCTCCAATCAATATTTTGTTTATATTTATTTATAAAATTACTTAAAAAGCTTCAACTTTCACATTATATTAAAACAGCACACAATTGAATTCGTTTCCGTTCTGTCTCAAGTAAAACATATATTTTTACTTATAATATAATAATAATAAAAAAAGGCACCGGAAAAGAAAATCTTGTTGTTGGATCCAAAACAATAAAGTTTACTATTTTATTGTCGTTACCGCTTTCTGTGCTCTGTCTCTCTTATAAATCGATATTTTTTTTTGTTTTTTTTCTTCACTTTATATTCAAATTCATATTCAAAGTCACATAAGGGTTGAATTAAAATATCAACAAAAAAAATATAATGTACCGATGAAAATATGCGTGCACACGAACAATCACCATGTGAGACATGTTTTATTATGAAAACGCTAGAGTCTGAAATGAAAACTAAAAAGGGACGATACACCGATACATTTGTTGTTCAATACACTTTAAATGCCACACCGCATTTCCATATAGGAAAAAAAAACAGGCATGACAAAAGTGTGTTAATAGCAGAACATGAACACGACACAAATGTTAATAATAATTGTTCTTGAAACGCGCGCGCTCTCTCTCTCACTACATGTCTGTTATTGATGTTTGTTGGTATAGGAATCAAATATGGATTAAGTGAGATTTAGAATTGAATTGATTGGGATTGACTCGATACTATGTGAGCATATTAAATGTTTTTTTTTTTTTGCATCCTCACTTATTGATTGGAAATTGGCTTCATGTTTGTGTTGATTGATTATTTTTTTTTGTTTGTTATTTCGAAGAATCAAATCACACATTTTAAATGGTTTCTCATGACAAAAAAATCCAATTTTTTCGGAACAAAGGTAAAAAAATGAGATTTCTCAAAGAAATTTAATTTATATTTAATTTTCTTTCTAATTTTTTTTTGTCATTAAAAAAATTTGTCGTTGTTACATTTTCTATACAAAATACAAAAAAAAAAATATGAAGACGAATAATAATAATAAAAAAAGGTAAATGTCCTTGAATTTTAACCAAAATATAATCAAATAATAATAGGATGGCAATTTTTTTTTCCTTTTTTGTTATCTCAAGTGAATGGTCATAATGGTTCAATACCTTTAAAAGTATCATTTTTTGGTATGATTTGCAATGGATGTCAATTGAAATTGAAAATGGATAAAAAAAAGGAATCAAAAGTATTCCTTTGGGAAGAAGTTTTTTTGAAAAGATTCAAAAAATTTCACCCAAATACCTTTACAATCGACGATCCCCATAAATTCTCTCATGGTATGATAGATACCTTGAATACCCTTAAAAATTGAAGAAGATGAAGAGAAAAGTATGCGAAATTTATATATACAATTTTTTTTTAATAAAATGAAGAAGAAAAAAAAAATTCTTTGTTGTGCACCTTTTCTCTGATGACTAGTCATGCCATCCATGACAGCTTTTGTCCTTTGATTTATTTCTTTTTCTTGTATCTTTTTTATTATTATTATTTTTTGCTTACTTTCAACATTTGAAAGATACATTTTTTGTTACTCAGATGCTTTTCAAATTAAATTCAATATAAGAATTTTTTTTTTTTGTTGAAATAGCAAAAAAATTTCATCAAATTGATTTTATTTTAATATTTTTTATTGAAATGACACGTTTCACATTCCAAAAAAAAATCAATAATCAGGTGAACTCCTGCTGGACCTAAAACAAACTTCCTCAGTTACATCTTGAAATGTTACCCCATGCTGATTCCATCGCAACATGTCCTGATTTTACATAAACTCAACTGGATCGTATTTGAAATTGAAATACAAACAAAAACTGGGCATTTCTAATATGTTATTATTATAATTTTTTTTAAGGAGAATTCCTTTTTATTATCATTTCATGTGTCTCAGGTGTTATTTGAATGATTTTACATGTCATTATACATCTGTTACAATCTTTTACTATGCTACTTTTTCTTGGTCTTCTTCTTATTTTAACATCGTAAAAGTATTCGATTGAATCGAAATATTCTGAGAAAATTATATTCAAATAATTGTATCAAAATAAAACAACTTATAACCCTCTAAAAAAATTGTATTCGATTCCAAGGGAGAATGACATGCAATTTCTTTTTGATATTGAATTAAATTCAAAATAAAAAAAATATGAGATATTTTTATTAATAAAATATTATTTTTTTTATACTTCTAATGCTTGTTTTTGAAATTTCACATCATACACATGTTGCATTTAAAGGAGTGTCGAATTAAAAGTGATATCATAATAATAAAAATAAATTGATGTAATCGTTAATAAAGGTCTTTAAATAAATAATTGATGAAGGAATGTGGATGGAATGGTCATTAAAGGAATTAGGTTGATTATAATCGTAATAGAGAAGTGGATACACTTTTAAAGAGGAGACAGTTTGACTATGAAGAGTCAACTGACTTTGACGTAGCTCAAATTGAAACAAAAAGTTGAGTTAACAGAACATATCGTCGGGATCACCATGATTTGAACAATGTCAAATCTTCTTAAGTTGTTTAGTGATGACAGATTTTAATGGACTCAAGAAGAGTCACAGCTCAAACCTATTTCAGGATTGACAGGATAATGTAGAATTGTGAATGAGAGTCGCAACCGGTCGGCGGTAAGTATCATAAATATCATACGTCTATAATCGATTTATATCGTAGGGTAGGTGGTTAGATATCTTGATCAAAAAGCCTTTTAATATTTTTTTTTATTTACACAGAAAGACATTTTAAGCAGATTCAAGATTTATAGGGCGACTATTTAGCCTGCATTCTGTCCATCAGTCGGGCCCATTGTGCATACCCATTATCATAATCAGAGGGCTTTTACTTTTATCCTAACATAATAAGCAGTCACCACACTTTAACTTTAAGCATTTAACTCAAATTGAAGTGCCGGGCGAGAATCTACCAACCTTAAGATTGATAGCTCAACAATGCATCCTTCAATTTCCATTATCTTCTCATTCTGGTTAATAGTGATTTAGGATTTGAATTGATGTTGGAATTCAGATCATCATTCATCAAAAAGGCGCTTTTCACATAGAATTGATCCTCAAACTTAGTAATGTCAAGTAGCTTCACACGATTCTTATATGGTGGTTGAAAAAATAGGTTCAGCGAGCCAAAGTTCCTAAGACAGAACTGAAGGAATTGCGTTTGAATATGGAAGACGAATTTGGTTGCGTTACAATATGATAAGCTAAATGGCCTAAAATCTTGTCAATAAATCTTCAGCCAAAAAATAACATAATTTAACTTCCTTAACGGTCAAACCTCAACGACACGTTTTTCAAACGTCCATAACTACCTACTCCAAGTTACTGGGCTTCTATGCTTTCGACTCGTCTACAAATCGATATCGTCTTAGAGAGCCTGACTCAACACGATTTCATGGCCTCAAGCCTATTAATTCAAATTTCAGGTTTCCATGAAATAGAGATCACATTAAATTTCTTTAAACGAAAGAAAGTCCAGTGCCTAGAACTCATTTTGACATTTGAAAATTTCACATACAAAATTTTGAAGTTCCCTCTTGTATTTGTATAGAAAATAGCCATCGAAAAACTTAAATCCAGTTTAAATCCATCACTTTCAAGAGACTCAGTTTCAAAAAAAAAATTTACCTGTCTCAATTTCATCGGTATCTTCATCAAAGTGAACCCTAAAGTTTTCCCTTCATCAATTAAACACTCATCTCCTTGTTAAGATCGAAATTTAACCATCATCATGTCAGAAATTCATCAAATATATCATAAACTCATTTTGTTAATTGCCTTTTCTTGAAACGATTTAGATTGAAATTTAATCAAAAACTACCCTTATTTTGCTTAAATCTTCATGTAATTAAGATAAAGCTTGTATATTAACTTTTTTTTCCTCAAAAATCGATTTTAATCTAGTAAAATTAATGTTATAACACGAAATAAATGTTCAAATACATTCAAAAAAGGATCTTAGCAAATAAAATAATAATAGTATTAAGGTTTTTATTTTCAATATCAATCCAAATATGTATAATATGTGAATACTTTTGATGATAAATTGTTATTATTATATTTTTTCCCTAAAATATTCCCTTGAAATATTTCATTCCTTTAATATTTAATATCAAAATGAAGAAGAAAAAAAAATGAAAATAAAATAAAATAAAAGATTATTCCTTTTTTTTGAGTATATTTATTATTAATATGATATAATAATACCCTGGTGATAGATGTGCGATAATGCATGTTCCTTGCTATAGATTCATATGAGATATGCAATAGATCGGTAACATGTGATGCCAATCATAAAATCATTAATCGTTTCCTTGTTCCATTAAAAGGAAAAAAATGAAAAAAGGAGCCGCAAATCTGGAGATTTATCATTTAGATATTAAATTAAAAAATTACTGTAACATTAAAAGGAATCAGTTTTTGATGAAATTTCATTTAAAATGCATAAATTTTAATGAAAAGTAATTTGAAATTTTTCATCAAATCAAAATTCACATGTTTTTGCCATTATTATTATTATTATTTTGGCAACAATATAAAATATCTTTAATAATTCAGACTGATGACGACCAAACGACGTACTAAATGTGTGTGTACGTACACGTGTATGTGTGTGTGTGTGTATGTATCACATCATATTATTGATTGGAATAAACTGCTAACAACAAATTTAGTTGCTGATGCGATATCCTTTTTTTCATTCATTCAATGTTATTATCATTTTTCAGCAATGTGCAACAAAGAAGAAAAAAAGGACACACACACACACAGCAACCTTCTTGATGTACAATGTATAAATTTTCCTCATATGGGAATTATTCATTCAATTTCAATTCCATTCTATTGTATTATTGTTTCATACATAATTAAACACAACATAAAAGCAAAACTTACCCAGGCAGACTCCGCTAATATGTTATGTGTGTGTCTCCTACACACGTGTATGTACGTGTGTGTGTGCGTTTGTGTACGCGTATGTGGAAAATGCCACTCAACTGTGATTAAATCTCAACTCACAGACAAAAATATTGTTGTAGAATCATCAGAAGCAGCAGCACCACCAACTTTTATGTGTTTTTTTTGTTGTTTGTTATTTTTTTTTATATTATATTTTATTATATTATATGATGTTGTCCTGATATATTTATATTTTTTTCTATGTATATATACAAATAATAATAATAATAACAATAAAGTACAATAGAAATTGCTTTATGTATGAAATGTGATTATTTTTTGCCTTGACTTGATTTTCCTTCGTCGTCGTCGTCTTTTTTCCTTTTTATTTAATTATTTTTTATTTATTTTTAGCTTTTCATATACATTTATAATAAAAATAAATAATATTATATGTCAAATTCACATACATGAAACATTTTTTCACAACAAAAAAAAGTTTAGTGTATGTTTTGAGTCAATCTTGTCACTGAAATGTCTTGTCGCATTATTGTGATTTTTCTTATACGTTAAACATTTTTCACATGCTTAATCGTGAATCACATGATACTTTAATTTAATATTTTTTTTGTAACTGATTCTTGTATTTTTTTCATTGAAGTTCAGTCACAATAACTGTAATTTCTTTAATTTAAAGTTTTCACTGCATTTTTCATTTAAATTCAAAAATTTTCACTATCACTAGAATTTTTTTTATTTTAGTTCTAAACAGTTTATTCTCTATATTTGTTGTATGTCTGTCTCTATGTGATTATATTTGTGATATATCATATAAAAAAGGGAAAAAAATTGTTCTAAGAAGCACATGAAGGATACCTCTATACTATGAGACGTACTCTGTTGAACTACTCTTCAAATTAAATACTGATAGTATTTTTGATCTTCTCTTAACTTGATGTTTGTATGTCCATACAAACGCACGTACACACGCAGGACATGTCACACACACACATATAGTCCCTCATGGCATTGATTTTAAATTCTGTTTTGTTCACTCTCTTCTTACTTTTTGGATATGAATTTCATTTCAGTGAATAGATAAAATTTATTGTATAACAGTACTGTGTACGTGTACAATGTGTGTGTGTATGTTTGTCTATGTTTGTTGTTTTTTCAATGTTGTTTCCGTATCCTCACACACATAAAAGGCCTCAATTTCATGCAATGTGTGTATGGATGTATACATTTAAGGAGAGAGAGAGAACTTTTTCAATTCAATTCAATTGAAAAGGCCTCATTTTTTATTTTCTCTCTCTCTCTTTCGTTTTGTGTACTGTAATACACTTAGAACATCATAAAAACATTTCAGGATATTTTATTGCAATTTTTCTTTTATCGTACGTACAATAGATTTGCATACGCACACAGATAAATTTGCTCAACATCTCATTGAGCATGCGCCTTCTCTCTCTCATAAAATTGAGACCAAGTCCTCATGTTAAATGATGTTAAAAGAAAAATGTTTTTTCCCAATCCTTTTTTTCCTCACTCACTTGAAAAAGTGAATAAAAGAGTTAAATAATAAAAAATTTCCATGAAAAATTAAAAGAATACCTAACTTCACACCGGTTACATTTTAATGAATTTTTTATGTGTGTATTCGAGGTTTTTCTCTTTCAAAATTTCATTTCATATCATACACCATCAAAATAAAACCATACATAATTTGGGCTTAAACGTGTTTCAATGTAATGTTTGGATAATGTATTTAAAGGTTATGGTTGAAAATTTGCCAATTAAAGGTGTATTAAATTTCATTAAATGAATATTTTGATTACAATTTTTTTTTTGTGTTTGCATTACATTTCACTGATTTTTCACGCCAATTTTTGTGTGTTGGAATGTTAAATGATATGTTTAATTACACACGTATATGAAATGATTTACATTTTATATATATTGGAATGTGGACGTTTGAAATGTTGACTTATGGAATTAAATGTAAAAAAATACGGTAAATATTTGGATAAATTCAATTAGAACACATTGAATGTGTGAGGCATTAAATTTTGTTGATATTATGAATATTTTGGTAAATTTAGCAGTTTAGTAGTCATTCAGCTTGACTGTATTGTAAGTTAGAGTTTTTGGAAAGTTGTCACACCTTCTAAAATAATTCTATTCTTAAATTCTAAACTACTAAACATAAAATAAATTTTATCACAGGCCGTATTTAATTTCCTCATCACTCTACTCATCGGTTGGTAAAAAGTGTAATTTCTCCTGCTAGTTTTGACTTCAAACGAGTATATGATATAACTTTACATTTAGGGATATTTAAGGACATAGATATTTCCTCATACCAGTTCATCATTTCGTCAAGATTACGTTGTAAAGTCAGAGCATCAGAGACATTGTTCACTATTCTAAATAATTTTAAATCGTCAGCATATAACAAAAAATCACAGTCGTTGAATATATCACAGATAGAGTTTAAAAGTATCACAAAAAGGATGGGACCAAGGTGACTTACTTGCCGGACGCCGGACCATGAGTAGATAGCATCAGATATAGAATCTCCAATTTTGACATTTTGTGTTCGGTTCTTCAGATATGATGAGATCCAATCAATGGTATCAGATGGAAAACCATGTGATTTCAGCTCGAGCAACAATGTTTCTATGTTGACACGATCAAAAGCCTTCTGAAAGATAGTAGATAGTGTCAATTTGAAGCCCTTTTTCCATGCTCATCAGAAGATTATTTGAAAAACAAACCAAGTTAGATTCTGTTGATTTCCCAGTTACGAAACCGTTTTTCAGATATGAAACCTAAACAATTATTTAATATATCAGCCTTTCTTGTCTTATAGTTGAAATATACCAGTAAAATGGTTGGGTGTCTTTGCTATGGTGCGTAGAATTTCTACGTACGATTTCATGCTGTACTTATCCAATCTGGAGAAAAATCACTATTCCAGCACTATTTGAGTTTTTCTGTCTGCTCCGAGTATCGAATCCGTGACTTTCAGTACATAAAACTAATAGCTTAACCACTGGATTATAGAAGCAGATTGATATCAGCCTTTTACTTACTTACAGCTGCCGACAAAATTACAAATTTTGTTTCCAGATATCTCCTTACTCAAAACAGCTTTTAAATAAAATAAAATGGCAGTTATTTCTACTTGAAAATATATATTTTACAGAAAATAAAACCATACCTCAAATGTAAGAACGGTTCGCACAGATGAGCACCAGCACTCAGACCTAGAAACAGTTCCATTGTCATAAATCTTAAAAACAGAAAGTAGCTTATTAAAATTCACCTTGAATTCTTGACACTTGAAATGATTTGAATTCGTCATATCAGGCTCTTTTTGAAGGTTAACACTAAAAATATTGTCCAGAGTTTTCATCGCACTTCTCCCATTTCCAAGGCACTTTTCTGAAACGAAAAAAATAACAAAGTCAAAAAATTTTGGCACATTATTTCCATATAAAAATAATCAATAACATACTTCAATACATTTTCCATACAAAATTTTCCCATAAAAATAATAAAAAGACATAAAATTTGACTTGCCCTCATAAAATTAGCATCACTTTACTTTTAACACACAAATACGAGTTGTTTTCCTATGTATTTCCAGTTTATTTGTCCCAAATAACACCGAACCTTATAATAACAAAGTATTTTCTTTTTCTTTTTACAGAAAATAGATAGCTAATATAATTCAAGACACATTACATAGCTGATTTATTTTTGGCCTGTCTTGTCCTTATAAATTTAACAGGATATTGATTTCATAAAAATCGACAATAAATAATAATAATAAAATATGATATGAAAAATTTTTTTGTTTATTAGACATTGTTTAAATGAAATTGCTTAGAAAATTGGCACAATTTTGTTTTAAATGAAAATGAAATTTGTCTCCTTGTGTTATGCAATGAAATTTACATTTCAAATAAGATAACTCCCAAAAGTTATGCAATCAATATTACATAATGATCATTATTTTGTTTAAATGTAATTTACTTAACATGTGCGATAAAACGTTAAATAAGACAATACAAAAAACGAGAAAATCTGTTACAGGCATTCGATTTATTGTAACAACAAAAAATACGAATGAAAGGAAAATTAAATATGTCTTGCTATAATCTAATTTATTTTCTTGCTTAAGTATACAAATAACACAACTGAATTAAATTGAACTGAATCAATTTTCTTTTGTTTCGTATGGAAAAATGTTTTTTCGCCAAAAAATGTCTGTTATTGACAAATATAATAAAATAAAATAAAATACGAAACATGAAAACTTTTATTTTGGGTTTTTTTTTGTTTTGTTTTTAGTTTTTGTTGTTGTGAATACAATTTTCGAGTCTATTATACAAAAAGTCCATTGATTGGTTTGTTGTAGAGGAACAAAAAACAAGAAGGAAATAATGAAATAACTTTTGATAATGTTGAGACAATACAAGATTACAAGGAACTGTGAAGGAAGGCAAAAAGATGGCATTTACATGATAAATTTTAACGAGAAATGTGATGAATGGGGCTCGAACGTGTTAAGTAATGGTCTGACCCGGCCTATGACCATCTTCTAGTCTTGACGTAAGCAATAATTGAATTTCAAAGCAATATTTTACTTACCATTCCAGGTTCTTACTTGAAGCGTCCTTGGAGTTGCTTTGACCTCTTCGATCTATTTCAGCCTACATTACAACGGTAACTGTCTTCAAGAAGTGTCATTGGGCGTAGCCTTGGTTCGAAATACTCTTAAATGTGCTGACGTTGAAATTTCAAGTAAATTTCGTTCCTTAACAATTTAACGTTAAAATGTGACTTCATATGCACATAACTTTAAAAGGATAATGCAAAACGTGACAGAAACATATCAATTTAATGTTTTTCATCTCATATTTTTTTTGTTTTGTTGAACTTACTGAGCACTTAATATAAAATTTATATCATTTTTTTTTGTTAAATTCACGTACAATTTCATACAATTTCATATCTCCAAGATTTTGCATATCTTTTTTTGAGGAAGATGAATTCGTCAGAGTGCATGAATGCGATTCATTTTAATTTTTTTTTATTTCAAGTTGAAATGACATAAAAAACGTTATGAATTAGAATATTTTGCTTCTTCTATGCAATTTTAATGTATGTTATGTGAATTATTTTAAATTTCAACTAGAAACGAACACATTTTTCATAATAATCACTGAAGAAAATCCACAGACAAAACATATGATAAGTGTCATCTACAGCAGCGTCATTGCACTTTTATTTTTTGTATTTCCTTTAGCTACTTTATCGGAAGAGACAATAACAAAAACAGTGCACACACACAAACATACACACATATAAATGTAGAAATAAATAAAATAGTAGAATGTGCTTTTATTTAATATTTTATTTTTATTTTTATATGAATTCAAAGGATTTAGTATGCAAAATGAGTGCATTATTACCGTTTCCAGTTAAAGTATGACGACATGCTTAAATGTGAATGTGTGTGTGTGTATTCCATGGGGAAAATAACAGATAAAAATTATGAAGTGTATTTACTTTTATGTCGGGATGCATTTTAATGTCTAGAACGCAAGTTAAACTGTTTAAAGGCAGTGAAGTAATTTAAATGGAGAACATAGATGACGAATTTCTTTGTTTTTAAAGAAATCAGTATAAATTTAAATTAAGATAGACTCAAAAAAGAGACAGAAGGCTTGAGAGGGTTTGAGGCGAAGATTCCCAAAACCAGAGAGATTAAATACAGTTGGAGATAGGTCAACAACGTCTGGCTCACGAAATTTTTCCTCATATAGTCGTATTGTATGAGGTAAGTTATATTGGAAGGTGCAGTTCAGGAAGTGCTTTTTAATACCTAAGAGCACTATAATGGATTAAATCACACAATTAGGTCTCTATGAATATCACAGTCCATATTCATAGATTGTACATTCATAGGTTGTACAAGGTCATTCCAATAATCTCTAAACGTCGCCATTCATCGTTGTTACTTGTTATGTTGCTCAATCCAATTGGATTATGTTTATTTTAGTGGGATGCAATTTTCTGTTTCACAAAGTCTTTTGAACTTAGAAGTTACTTAGTAGAACAAAAAAAATCTCAACCCAAAACCAGTGAGAGTCCAGTGAGAAGCTAGTTCCTAGTACTGTGAGTCGTCTTAAAATTACAGATTCTACAAATTGCTTTACTTTGAAGCCATTGAATATCGTTCAAGCATTTCTGGGCCCATTTTAATATAATGCAATCATAATTTTTACGTCCTTGACATTTTTTTCTGTTTCATCTTAAATAATTCACTTTTTTTGATACTAAATCAACATTTTTCCTTGTAAGTTTATTTGTAAAAATTAATTTAAAAAAATTCTTAAGCTTACTTGTATTCTAGATTAAATTAACACTTACTCATTGGGAGGTTGAATCCATCCTCCAAACTTTTCTTCCAAAAACTGGGCGACGGCAAAACAGAGTCTATCTTGAAATTGCCCTGCAATAATTTGAATTCCAATTGGCAGACCTTTCTTGTTGAGTCCCAATGGAACACTAGTGGCTGGCAAATTTAAAATTGATGGAATTAAAAGATACAAAATTGATGGTGATATTATTGGAGTTGTATAGTGGTGATAAGCTGCTGTCGGAAATGTTGGCAGAATTAAAATAGAACTTCCATCTAAAAGTACCTGAAAATAAAAAAAAATAACAGTTAAAATTTCATTTAAATCAATATAAAATACTTTGAGTTCATTTTCAAATTCAGCAAGTGACTTTTTGTATTGAATTCGTGCTTCAGGTTTAATATGATCCTTGTAAGTTCTGATCGACCATTCAACATGAATACTGTTGATACAATGATCAGGTTTTCCACGACACCATTTCCAGTATTCCTTTAAAATGGGACGATTAGGTCCAGGCGGGATTTCAGAGAAGTGTGTTAACACACGCGTTGGAATATCCATGAATTTCGATGAAACTTTTTCATTTAATCTGTAAAATGGAATTTTCAATATTTCACATGATGCTCCATTTTGGGACAGTGCATCCACCACTAATTGAATGTAATGTAAGATTTCTTTATCAAATGAAATCATCTCAAGGGATTTCTTTCCATAACTGATTGGATAATAAACTTTAATTGATTTCATGTCAACTGGAGTATCAAGATCGATCAATTTCGTATTAGGTCCAATCATTGCTTTGAATATAACTGGCAAATCTTTTGCATATCGACACAATGGTCCGAATGTTACAATCGTGTTCACCAATTCATTGTCAATTTCTGGTACACATCCTTTAATGCTGACTAACGGTGTTGTGGGTCTATGACCAAAAATACCACAAAACATAGCAGGGAGTCTGCAAGATCCCATAAAATCAGATCCAATTCCAAAAAGTGATGCAGCTGAAGCAATTAATGCACTGTCACCACCAGAACTTCCACCTGGAGATCGTCTCGTGTCATATGGATTCAATGTATGTCCAATAATTTTATTGTGTGTTTCAAAACTCATCGCCCATTCAGGTGCATTTGACATGCAAAGTGGAATTGCACCGGCTTTACGAAGATATTCAACCGCTTCAGCATCACGTTCACTTATAATATTTTTACGTGAAACAACACCGGCATGCGTATTTAGACCTTGAACTTCAATCGTCACTTTAACGGTAAACGGCACACCCAAAAGTGGGTATTTCTTTTGCAAAAATTCCGGTTTTGATTGTTTACACAATTCATCAGCTGCTTTCGCATCATTTAGTGCATCATCAAATCTGTCATCACACAAAGCATTTATAACCGGATTGACGGCTTTTATTCGATTAATGTACACTTTTACGACATATTCTGAGGTTATTTCTTGTTTTCGTATCATTTCAGCTAAGTCTGTCGCTGAAATGAGTAAAATTTGATCTTCAATTGGAGGAATGAATTTGCGGTGACGAAATCGACGGCCCATAACTGGAATCCATGGTAAAGTCCAGTAACGAACCAAAATTGTGAAAAATTGTAGGCGCGTTATCTTCCAAAATGGTAAGTATCCATCAAAGCCTGATTTTGACATTTTAAGTGATTTTCAATTAAAATATTTAAAAATTGATTTTGTTTTCTAAAATTCTTAAAATTGAACTTTTTGGTACGAAATTCAAACAATGACTGATCACAGTTTAAAAATAATTCTTGAATTTGAAAAAAATTTGCAAAATTACAAACAGGTTTTCGGTTTTGGAAAATACAAAAATGTGATCAAAATTATATTAAATTTTTATTGTTTTGATTTTTATTACTGATTTTTTTATATTAAATCGGATTCTTTCACTAAAACCAGTTAAAATTGATTCATTCATAGCAGATATTTGAAAAAAATCAAAGTTTTTTGAATAAATTTTTTTTAAAAATCGATTTGTGTCTCACCCTTAAATTGAAAAAAGCAAAAATAACAACTGGATGAATAATAATTATCTAATCATGCTTATTACACCCCTTTTTGCCACCAAACACATTACCCTTCACTCTT
Source organism: Culicoides sonorensis (assembly GCA_900002565.1). NCBI lineage: Eukaryota > Metazoa > Arthropoda > Insecta > Diptera > Ceratopogonidae > Culicoides > Culicoides sonorensis. The sequence goes on along the minus strand of LN483450.1, from coordinate 803,971 downwards.
CAAAATCTTGCATCCCTTCGTCTAAGCTCATTTCTGAACAATTACGCATTTAAATTTTATCCACATGTTGATTTTTTTTTATTTTACAACATCATTATCATTTCTCATTTCAATTTCGGCACCCGTTCTAAAAATAATCATAAAAATGTTACATTTACTGGTTACTTAACGCTCAAAGAATGTCTCGCGTGTCATACAGTTGCACACACTTAAATAACTTTTGATAGTAAATTAGAATGTAATTTGCATATTATGAGCCACAGATATTTCTTTTTTCTATCTAAATAGAATTAAGTTGGAAAATAATAATAAAAATTTTAAAAGGGAAAGTTTTGAAGAGAGCGAGAGATTTAAAACAAAATTTAAACACATTTTAAAGTGGATTTATATCACAATGACAGAAAGGAAAAAGAATTTTGAAGTCCCATGGTACTTAAAATAAAAAAAATTATAAAAAAAATCGATTGAATCCCTTTTGTTCGAAATTTAAATTAACAATAGTGAATTATGTTGCAACAGGAAATTGAAACTGTGAAAATTGTTTAAAATTTGAGTATTTAAAATTATGAGAGAGCTGGTATATGAGCGCTTTAAATTATATGAGTGACGAAAATGTTCTAAATGATTTGCTTGAATAAGAATTTTGTTACTAAATTTCAAGATTTTTACCCAAATTTTTGTAGACTTTCGTCTAGTTTTTTGTAGAGTTTACTAAATTTCAAGATTTTTTTCCAAAATTTTTGTAGATTTTAGTCAAGTTTTTTGTAGACTTTCGTCAAGATTTTAGAAGACTTTCGTCAAATTTTTTGAAGACTTTCGACAATATTTAAAGTCTACTTTTTTAGTAGAGTTTTTCCTTAAAATGTTTTTATAGTTTTTAATAAAAGGTGACACAGACAGAGAGGCCACAGAAGAGAGCACACAATGCTCACATTTTGTAAATCAACAGGAAAACGTAAAAAATCATTTCACACACCTTAATTTAGTAAATCAATTGCGAACTGTGAATGAATCACATCAAAAAAATATCAGCTGATTTTTGCCTAACTCTAAGTAAAAAAACCAGTTAATGACTGTAATTAATTAAACAAAAAACAATACACATCATAACCTACCTTAATAATTTCACAAACCTGATATTCATTGTAACCTTTAATCGCATCTCAATTCATTTTGTTTTGCTTTAGATCGATTCGTCATCAGTCTGTTAGCCGGTTAAATTTAATTTACATATGATGATAAATATTGGTCCAAAACTTTCCTATGAAAAAAAAATAAAAACCAGTTTCATTAAATTTTGTAAACAAAAACATGTCTCACAGTCATTTACAGATATTTAAGCGGTTTTCGCTAAATCTACAAGAACTTAAAGTTTATTGTAGGAAAACCGGAATCGGAATTTTATACTTTTATTTATAGGTACGAAAAATTTATTTTTAAGTCGACTTTTCAGTTTACTACCAGAAATCGAACTTATCGTGCGTATTTTAAAAAAATATCAAAAAATTGAATAAAAATATTTCAAGGTTCTTCCGTATTCAAATAAAGTTAAATTTACTAAAAATGCTTGAATCAGACAAGAAAAATAATAATCCACCGACTTTGGTATCAGCTGGACTTGTGCTTGCCAGATACATTGGAAAATCTTACATACCGTTGCTTCAGAGACAATTCAAAGATCGAAAATTTGTGCCTCCCCTTGAAAATCTGTTACTTTTATTACCAGCTACAGATTTGGCAAATGCGATAAGAAACAGGGAAATTTCATCAGTTGCTGTCGTTCAAGCTTATATTGATCGAATTAAGGAAGTGAATCCAGTTTTAAATGCTGTTATCGAAGATAGATTTGAGGCTGCTTTAAGTGATGCCAAAAAAGCAGATGAGCTATGTCGGGAATTGACAGTTGATGAATTGAAGGAAAAGTTTCCTTTACTTGGAGTGCCATTTACTGCTAAAGAAGCTGTGGGAGTCGAAGGTAAAATCATTAATTTTTATCAAAGGTACAGAAAATTTACAAAGAAACACCTAGAATTTGAATAATTATACAAAAATTTACATAATTAGAAGATAAGAGTTTGACTGGAAATTCAAAAAACTAAAACAGAATATTCTTGAAAAAAAAATATCAACCTTGTTTGTTTATGTTGAGAACCAAAACTCGTCTGACCAGATTTCAAACTTACTTTTTTTGAATTTTATTTTTAAATTTTCGTTATTTTTGTTAATTTTTTTTTTTTATTTTTAGGCATGTCTCACCACGTTGGCGTAGCTGAACGCAAAGGAATGAAATGTGAGGAAGAAGGTCCCGTTATTAGCAATCTAAGGAAAGCCGGTGCAATTCCAATTTGTGTGACAAATGTACCGGAATGGTGTCTTTCATGGGAAACATACAACGTAATAAATGGTCGTACATTCAATCCGTATAACACAACTTACAGTCCAGGTGGCAGTTCTGGAGGTGAATCTGCATTACTCGCATCAGCTGCTTCAATTTTTGGTGTTGGCTCGGATTTTATGGGGTCATGTCGTCTTCCTGCCATGTTTTGTGGGGTGTTTGGTCATCGTCCAACTAATCCATTGTTGTCAGTTGAGGGCTCGTTACCTGTATTTCCTGATAAAGTTATTCAGAAAATCTTGGCTTTAGGACCGTTATGTCGATATGCGAAAGATTTACCATTGTTACTTAAAATCATGGCTGGAGAAAATGCTGCTTTTGCAGATTTAGATACTCCAGTTGAATTGAAAAATATAAGAATTTTATATCCTGACTCCTATGCAAGTGGTGCCGAGAATATTCCAGTTGAAGAAGAGCTTGAAGAAAAAATTGAATTAGCAGCACAGGCACTTCAAGAAGCAGGATGTAATGTTACCAAAGTTAAAATTGAGTACAGAGGCTTGTTTGAAAAGTTAATTTCCAAATATTTGAGTGCTGATTTGAGAGAAGTCAATGAAATGACAGATTTTGCAACTACATTTTTGGGTTGTCTGAAGGAGTATGGAAAATGGGCGATAGGAAAATCTGATCACGATATTTATGCAATTCATGGACAATTTTTGATGAAACACAAAAAACTGTACGTTAGATTGAAGAAATTTGTTCCATTATGTGATGAGTATGAAAAAGAAATCAAGGTATTTTCTAAAATAATTTTTTTTCAAAATTCTTATCAATTTAATTCATTATGATTCCAGGATCTACTAGGTAACGACGCTGTTTTATTATTTCCAACATATGCAACATCAGCCTATAAACATCATGGCACAGTTGGTGCACTCCCTGGATACGTATACGGACTTTTACCATCAGTTTTTAATTTACCTGCAACTACAGTTCCAATGGGCCTCAATAAAAATGGACTTCCACTTGGATTTCAAGTAATAGGAGGCCCATTCAAGGACAAATTATGTTTCACTGTAGCTCAATTCCTTGAACAGAAATTCGGAGGATGGGTTCCACCTCCAAATCAATGAAGTCAATCAACTTTATTGAATTTCCACATGAACGCAGATGCATATAAATTTAAAGATAAGAAGTAAATCAACCGTGCAATCAATTATTCGATGTTTTTGCAAATATTTTTTTTTTGTTTATCAAAGAAATGTCAGTTTTCGTCCCTTGTTTGATTGAAACTAAAGTGCATTTATGTGAAAGTTTATAATCAAATAAATTGTGTACAATAAACGACTGGACAAATAATAATATTTTTGATAATTTTCAAGGGACTTTATTATTATTTATAATAAAATAAAATCAAATTACGTAAGAGACATTTTAGGGTGTCTCTGAAATGAGAAAAAACGTAAAGTTAAATTCAAATGTGAATCACAGTGAAATGGGCACTCAAATGAATTTTATATTAGTAATAATGCATTATAATAATAAAAATCCAAGAATAAAAGACAAATTTTATCAAAAAAAAAAAGAAAAAATAGCAAATATAAAAATAGACATATGGATTTCGATGCTGTTGCAATGAGGCGTTAACACAAATAGGGGAGAGACATAGAGTGCTAACGATATGTTTATTATTTTATTTTGTCTTGTTTATTTATAAAAATACGAATAAAGAATTTTTATTGTTGCTGTCCTTGACATCTTATTATGAGTGAGAGGTGAAATCAAAACTATTTATGGTGAAAACCTGAATTCTCTAAAAATAGACGTATGTTAATTTGGGAATTTTGTTTTTCGTTGAATAATCAACTTCAACTGAGATAAAGATGGTTGCTGGTACCCGGAAATTTGAAAGGAACGAGAAAGCATCAGATGTATGGAAATTACCAAGGTAAGTATAAAGTTGGTATCCTTACCACTAGACAATATGGGAAAAATATAAGTTTTGATAAATTGAGAATATGTGCAAAAATTGTGATGGAGCCCAGTGACGTTACAAGGCTACAACATTGACAACGAGGAACCGATGAGTAAAACCTGTTTAAGTAGCAAAATCCTGGGCCTATTAACAGAGATTTGATGAGATTGAATGGCGATACAACAAGAAGACACTATTTCTCCTCACAAAGGCCATTAAAAGGATAAGGCATGAAAGACGTCCACGATGAATTGAAGCCTGATTACCTCGATCTTATCGATTTTCAATGTTGCCTAAAAATATATCATGGTTCTCATCATGTTCTTTTCTACTTCAACGTAGATGTTCTTCAATCATCATAATTCAATTGAAAAAGTAATGCAACCCTTCAAAAAACATTTTCAAACATTCATAACTTACCATTTAACCAGTTAACTAATTTTGATTGATTGGACCAATGAATCGAATGCACTTGAATCCATCTGACAAGTTCCTTTCAGCATTGAGGAGCTCATTACCGATATCTTTCCTTTTATAAAATTTTGATACATTGAGGCTTGAATTGATTATAGTAAGTATGCAAGCAAGGGGAGTAAAATAATTACAGGGGTCAAAAATAATAATATCAAAAACCTGTCAATTTGTCGGATATATAATATCCTGTCTTTCATGTTGATGTATTCATTAAAAATATTACGATGATTACTTACAAAGAAAAAAATCTTTATCAAAAAAAAAAATGCACAGATGCGTCACTTCTGCATTGAATTTGAATGAAATACGGTAAAAATAATGATATGGCTTTGATTACATATTCTTAACAAGACATTTTATAAATTTAATAAGGGGGAATTTGGTCACAATTTATCATTCCAAGACTGTAAGTAGCAGATTGGCAACGAGAAAACATTATTTTGATAAGAAATCTTTTTGTATGAGAATATTTTAACCTAGGATTACACGATGAATAATAATAATACTCAAGACCATGGCATGCCAACATCTACATTAACCCCTCAATATTTATTCTATTTCTTCATGAATTCACCATACACACATATTGGCATATTTCAAATATTTACATTTGATCCATTAGTGTGTGTGAGGTGTTGTATCAAAAATCATCAATAAATCAACACAAGACAAGATTTTACATTAAATTCCCATCACATCATCATCATCGTCAAATGAGTGAGTATAATTCATTGCATATGAGATGGAGCCAAGTCAATCAATCTTGCAATATTCATTGAATTTTAGTGAACTCATAAATGCACATTAGATGTTTCTTTCCCTCTCACATATAATGATGATTTTATCAAAAATCCATCAATTATTTATTTTACAATGCTTGTATGTACTTTATTTTATCACAAATTGATACACAGTTCCATTAAAATTAATTTTTAGGCCAATTCTTAATCAGTTTCATCCTTGTCATGGTACGATACGAGTCATTTCAAATGTATTTAATCAAATGAAGTAAATCAGTAGATGAGAAATAATAATAAAAAATTAGTTATAATTTTTCATGACAACACTAGGCCTTAAACCATTTACCCATTTATTGAATTTGCTTGCCAGATAAATTTTAGCACCGAAAATAAAATTAATGTAACAAACATGACACACGTTCATGAATTATATTTACTATCTTACATGCAAAAGAAAAACGAGAAAATAAATAAAAAGAAATATTTTTGTCTATTTTTTTGTGTAAGTTACAGAATTTTTTGCTAGTAAATGGAAAATAAATTAGATGACAAATGAACTGATACGTGAGATCACGTTCTGGACCTAGGCAGTCAAAAAAATGTAACTCTTATATCATTTGACATAGTGTAAGATAACAAAGCAAATGAAATTAAAGAGACAACTAATAAAATATTTTGGATGGTCAGGTTTTATCATAACAAAATTCACTTTTTCATTTCAATTTCCTTTAAAAATTGAATTGAATTGAACTTATTATCTCAAAGACCTCCAAATGTTATTCCAATTTCAAAATAAGAAGCACTTACTTACAAAAATTTGTGACAAATTAAATTGAGTTGCTCCATAAAATAAGGACCTACTCTTTATTTCATTTTGCAATTCACACACTTATGTAACTAATTCAATTTGAAATTGCCATCATAAACAGAAACAATGTAACATTAACGACCACATTTTACCTACATACCCAAATTGTCATGTGAACGAAAAACGCGAATTGGAGTAACAAATTTTATGTTAAATGGTTTAAAGGCACCTGTATTTTTTTTATTATTTCTTATATTAAATGTATTATTTATTCACATAAAAATGTGTAAATGTGTGACAAAGTTATGGTGTGTGAAATAAAAAAAATGTACGAGAGAAAATAAAACAGTGTTTCTTTTAAATGGTTTTAGGAGGTAAATAAAATACAAATTTTCATGTAATAAATAAACGAAATAAATACTCTGAAGTGGTTACATTATATTTTTCATTGAAAGGCTGATACAAGTTTTAAGGATGTTCTCAATTTCATTGAAATTTATTTTTTTTTAAATTTTTAAAAAACAAATGAATTCTCTAAACGGTCTCTGGCTGGTGCCTCAGCTTGACTTTGTCTTTAATACAGTATTACAAACTGTTATATTTGCATAAGGGTACTGTATGGAAGCCGATTGAAATTCAGCTAAAATCAGTTGATTTTCGTTATCGCCAGTTTTTGACATTATCAATAATAGACCAATATCGACCATCATTATACTCATGACCAGTGGCCACGTTCGACCAATTCCAGTAAAAGTGAATGATACGACATAACACAAATTCTCCATTACGTTTTCTGAAAGTTTCATTTTCTGATGAGTTGGCTATCACTTAAGTTCCATTTATGGTCAAAATGTTCTTGAAATACTGATCTTTCATACTTTTAAAGTGGAAAATTCGTCTGTTGTATTGTTATTTTAAACTTTAATTAATATATAAATATATAAACCTTTGATTGAGTTCCGGTTAAAGAGTGTCGAATGAGCTCACGTGGTGCTATGACACGTCTTTAAGTTTGTCAGCTTCCATTAGATTTTCAGGCAAATCAAAATTAATTGATTACTTAATTGTTTTTTTTTTGCAGTTTTCTATTGAAACTGGGCCGAGGCACGCACCAGTTTGTTTCCATAGACCTGGCGGGAGGCGTTTTTCATAACCTGCTCCCATTCGGTCGAGAGTCTTCACGCGCAAGGTCTATTAACATATGGCTCATCGCCATGAAATCCTTTTTGGCCTTATCATAATTATTGATGCCCTGGTCTTGTCGACGCAAAAACTGAAATTAAAATAATACGCTTGATTTTTCCAACTCAAGTAAAAAAAACTTCTGCGCATGATAAGTTAATGTTTTCCTTTAATATTATTCGTTTCACTAAGCCTTTTTCAAAATTCAAGTGCTATTCAAGTCACCTTTCAGCAAGTTGAATATCATCAAAGAGTCCAACGCAAGGAAAAATTTTTGGTAAGCACAAATTATTTTGACGATCGCAAATTTATACATGCAATGCCATAAGTTAAAAACTTCAAACCTTTAGACTAATCATGAATTCTCAATTCGTATCTTCCAATTTTTTCTTGCAAGAAAAAAGCCGTAGTTTTTGCTTGTAATTTTCTGCACAATCCGTATAAATAAACCTGAAAGTAAAATTTTGATTAAATGAACTTTAAAGTGAGTGCTTACCGACCTACAAATATTTTTAACTCAGATTTTTAGTTCTCATTTAAAACAGATCAGAATGCAGAACTTAAATCATAACAAATTACCCTGAAACATCATCCTAAGTTGTATCATCCTCATACGTATGTATATAAATAAGTTGCCATAAAACAAAACAATTGGTAGCAATTTCATAACAATAAGAAAAATATTTATTGTTAAAATTCTGTATACATTGAAAAGATATGACGATAATACTGGAGAATTGCTGGAGAACGCAAATTATTATTATTTTTTCCTTCTCCCTTTTCCACACACACACAAGAAGCGCCTCTTCACATTTCTGCTTGGACTTGAAATTTATTACACACGATAAAACAATATAAACTAACATTTTATTACAATGTGTATATTTTTTTTCTCACTGTAACTCACATATGACGAAAAAGAACAGACTTGAAATGAAATAGAGATTTTTTTTCCATGAATCTGGTTGCTATTCAATTTTTATGTTATTTGGTGAAAAATTGGAACATAAACATGCGGATTAGAATAAATATCAGGATAAATTTACAAGGTATGGCAAAATGTGAAATAGAATGTAGGTCAATTTTTTTTCAATATTACTTTTAAGTATTATTTTGTATCCAGGATCAACCTAATTCTGTTTAGAGGCTTTTTCATTTTAATTTTAATGTAAGCCATTTTTTGAGACATTTTTTAAGTAAAAAAAGCTAAAAAGAGGAATTTTGACATTCCAGATATTTTTTTTTTTTTGGTAATAACACACATAAAATAAAATTAATGAGAAAAAAATCTAATGCCACAAAATGAAAATCACAGGATAAAACAATGCAATTCAACTTTAGCATTAACTCTATTAATCTCCTTCTTCATCTGTTTTCTTTGTTTTTTATTCCTTTAATTTTTTTTACTGTCAACATTTAAGACAACGATGTTTTAATTTTTTTCCTCACACTTTTTGCACATGCAAAAAAAAAAAGAAATAAGATTTATTTAAAGAAAATCGAGATGAAAATGTTTTATTTGAATTATTCTGTCACACATACGTTCATTCTCTTATTTAATGTTAAGTATGGTCTTGACAGCATGATTCTTTGCATTTTATAAGACTTTTTAGTCTTAATTTGATATTTATCTTCGTTAAATAATGTGTCAGTGAGTTACCACACACAAAAACTGTTAAATCCTTAAAAGTTAATATTTGATACTTTGAAAACTTGATGGCGTTTTATTTGAAATTCTTCTCAATGTGGTCTTAGTTCATATTTGACATTTGCACATGACAGTTTTTTTTCATCGTTTCAATGTAATGACATGGAACACAATGATATAGGTCAGATTTTTCATTAATTTTAATAAAACATTTTTATTTTAATCAGGATGATGGTCTTACATGGTACTAAAATGGATCAAGAATTGAATTCCAGAGGTAAGGTCATAAACCATTTTTCTTCAAATAAATTAACGCAGGGAATTTAATTATGTCACAAGATGACATTTCTGATCAACCAACCAAACCAATAAACCTTGACAAATGGGTTGCAGTCCTCATAGATAACGGAAACGTTGTTTTCGCTAGCGGATGCATCGCTCATGGAATGAATTTAATTATGAAAAGATTATTATACTCAGGCTACTCTTAAAGTCACTACTTATCTTCATGATATTCCATTAATTCAAACTGCAAATTGTTTCATAAAACAAAATCCTTATATGAAATACCTTAAGGTAAAAAATTGAGCTAAGACTTATGAAAAAAAGGACACAACTAACCAACAACTTACCAGGTTCAATCTTGTAGCATCTTTAGATTTGATTTAACGCCATCGATTCATTTCGCATCTCCACACCACAACGAGCGTCTGAATCGTTTTTGAATAGTATTACATGGCTATTGATCTTATAAGGAAACTTTAAAATAAATTTCTATCAAAATATTTTGTAATAAAACAAATATTTTGTATTGAATAATATTTTGCTAAAATTACAGTCTGGTACATGCCATTAGCTAAACACAATACCCCCAACAGTGAATTAGTTACAGTTGCATTAACACAAATTTTATTATTTTGCATCATCATCACATCACATCACCAACAGAAAATCAAAATTAAACATTTAAGATATGAGGATTTATTTATTTATTACTTTTATTTTGCATAACATATTGCATTGAACCCATCAATGTATTTTATTTTATTATTAGATTTTATTTGAAGTCTGTGATTCTTCTTCTTTGATGATGATGTTGATGATTTTAGAATTTGCAATGTTTTTACACATACTCAGACAAAAAAAACAAGAAACAATAACAACAAATAAACAATGAGATGTTTCGTCTTATTGTTTTCCATTTCATTCCACTTGAATGTAAAAGTCTTGTGAGTTCGGGGTTTTTGTTATTATTTATTTCATTCTTTAATCCTATTCTTATGTGGTTCTTTAATCCTTAATAATGTGCTTTTTTGTATTTAATCTTTGAATATATTCGAGTATGTGTGTGTATATTTATTTTGGGTTTTTGTAATAAAATAAAATGGAATAAAATGAGATTTAGCTCTTTTGTGAGGAAAAATACACCTAGTAAGTGTATGAAGAATGTTGTTTTTATAGAACATTTCAATGTATTTTTAACATCTTCTTATTATTTTATCGAAGACAGACTCAAATATAAACTCTTCATACTCCAATAAAATCTGAAAATGATGTTTATATTCAAGAAATTTTACACAGTAAGTCAGAAACTCAGTCAGAGGGCGACAAGGACTCAAAGTGATGACATTTCTAGAGCAGTTTCATTGAATCTGGTGATTTTATATTGTTTTTTCTTTGATTTTATTTCTTTGGATTTTATATGAGTAGGTCGGCCGTTTTTAATAAGTTAATTATCTTGGGTAAAGCGGCCATTTTGAGTTAGATAGCCATTTTGAGATAGGCGGCCATTTGAGGTTTTTAAATGTTTGACGACACTTTTTTAATAATCGGTGACATTTCTCAAAGATTAGCGGCATTTTTTAATGATTAGCGAGGTTTTTCAATGATTAGACACATGTTTGAATGATGATAAGAAACTCCTTCAGTTTTCAGTTGAGTGTAAACACCAAAGACATGAAAGAAATTCTTTTACTGAACTAACATATCTCAAATGTAATAATAAGTATATTTAAATATTATGATGCCTAGACAACAATAATAGGCTAGGATTTGTTTGTTTACTTAAGTAAAATACTTATCTGTGTTAATGTCATTGAAGAAAATATGAAATCTGTGAGTTGTTTGAAAAAGTTTGAATGATAATCTGTAATTATGTTGTACGTGGTTTGACATTTAACTTAAAATGGCTTTTTTAGAGTAAAGCGAGTCCTTCAACGACGTCCAGTACAATCTGTGAGATTCGAATTTCGATTTCCTACGGGGTACTAGGTACTAGAGATGAGAACTATGAAAACTAAGGTTCTCAGATGATACTCGAAAAATTTCTTCGATCAATTCCTTCAATATTTTATGTTGAATTCGAATCCTTCGTCATTACAATAGCACCCTAATCCCAAAAAAAAATGAATTTACCAAAATTCCTATTGACCTAAAATAAATAATAAAATCACCTTTCCTTTTTTCCATTGTTTGACATTTAATCTTCATTTGAATAGACTAATACCAGATTTATAAGGATCCATTACCATGGATATGTGTCGGCATTCCATTCAACACACAAATTTTTCTTCTCCTTATTATTTATATTATTTTGTGTATGAATTAAATCGGCTTCTGATTCCATTTCAGATACAACAAAGAATAAAATAAATAAACCTGCATATTTTATTCAAAAATTCCTAAACGACCACATGTTGGTGTTAATTTAAGTCATCATGATAATGACACGTTCGTATGGATTCAGTGTGTGTGTAGGTGTTTTGATAGACAACTTTTATAACACCCGACTTTAAATATAAATGCCTGTAAGATAATCATAATCTGAAGATTATTTTCTAGTTTATATTACTTTTAAAAAGATATTTCATTGAATTTTGATAGGAATTGTTAAAGACGTGATTTAGAGTGGGATTAACATTGATAATAAAAGGAAAATACATTAAATATTTATGACAATTAAGTCAAGTTAGATCAGTAGGCAGAACATTTTAATCACAATTTTGACATTAATTAACAGTAGAAAAAGATAATACCAAATTTAATGATGGGTGAAAAATTTCGTGGATCTCACTTGAAATCCATTTGGCGTACGTGTAACAAAATTAGAGCTGCACTGTTTCAAATTAAGCACAATTTGAGGGATGACTTTGTTTTACTTGATCCAACAAAGTCAGGACTTGTATCTGGTCAGTAAATTTTAATTTTCATTACTTTGAATTGATTTTTTTTTTCATTTAAATTTCCATAGAATCAAAATTTTTATCAGTATTTCAAGGAAAATTACAAAAATTAGTAGGTTTATCTGAAGCAGAAATCATCGAATTAACGGATTACTTTAAAACTCGTGATGGAAGAATCTATTACAGGCAATTTTGTGAAGTGATTCAAGACCCTGAGAAAGAGAATCTTCATCCTGGCACAATAGATTATGTAACTGGCCTTGAATGGGAAGACCCCTTGCATAAAAATAGCATTTCGTCATCAGAACATCGCCATCTCTGTTTAATTTTAGCGAAAATTGCTCAAAGCATCCGATTGAGAGATGTTGTCTTGAGGCCTTATTTCCAGGATTATGAACTGGTAACTTACTTTAAGTTCAAAGTATGATAAAATTTAACCTGTTTTTTTCCATTAGATTTCAAATAATCATGGAACTGTTACCTTTGCACATTTCAATCGTGTTCTTCATTTCCTTGACATCAATTTAAGTGCAAAAGATTTCCAGCTTCTACTCAAACGTTACATGAAAGACTCTTATACAGTTAATTATGTTGCGTTCCTCGAAGACATTGAAGCAAACGTCCGTTACTTTGATTCTCATCGTTTAATGGATCACTCTCAAGATTTGATTCGAAATTATCCTGGCAAACTCATTGATGTTCAGCTCCCGAAATTGGCGAGACCAGAAATTGGCAACATCAATATTGGAAAAGTTCTTGATCGAGTAACGACACTTCATCCTGTTGTTACCTCGAGATTCAGTGAAGTGAATCGTAAAAGAATGGAAGTTGATGAAATTTTATTGAGAATTCAGCGACACGTATTTGAGAATCAAGTTCGAGTGAAAGAATTTTTCGAAAAATTCGATATTTTTCGATGTGGATTTATAACGAAATCTCAATTCATACGGGGATTAGATGCGATCGGAGTATCGACATTGAGACGCTTGTACATGACAAGTGATGAAATTGAAGATCTATGTCAATTATTTGCTGATCCGGATGATCCTCAAAGAATTGCATGGCGTACTTTCATGAACTACATCGATAAGGTGTTCAATGTGGAGAATTTACAATGTAATCCAAACACCATCGTGGAAGTGCCACCTAAGGAGGTTAAGCTGTTAGAAAAACCTGGTGCTATGAAACAAGATGAGTTTCAATCACGAGAATTTTGGGAGGTGTGCCAAGAAGCTGTTTTCAAAATCAATCAATCAGTTACAAGGAGAATGATCTTAATTGAACCTTTATTCAGGGAATTTGATCGGTAAGTTTCATTCAATTCAAAAATTTTCACATTAATGTTACTTATTTGAATTTCAGTCATCGTTTAGGTCATGTTTCAATCACTCAATTTCATCAAGTTTTATCTTCAATTGGAGCGTTACTCACATCAAAGGAAATTCAATTATTAGAACGTCGTTATTCAGACGATTTGGGTTTCAATTATATCCTTTTTCTAAGAGATATTGAACCTCAGGCCACTTCTCTTCCAAAATACATTGCGTATGCTGAAAAGAAAATTCAGTTAAATTCAGCCCAGAAACCAGTAAAAGCTCAACCACGTGATATAATCCAAACTATAGCTGACATCAAAGCACAAGCAGTTCGAAAGCGAGTCAACATAAGTCAATTCATGGCTGGATATGATCCACTTAAACATGAAACAATCACCTGCAGTGAATTTAAACGAGGGCTTCAAAATGCAAATATCATTTTAAATGATCATGACTTGGACCGTGTATGTGAGGTGTTCAAAACATTCACAATGCCAAATCACATTGATTACAAACGATTCTGTGATGTAATTGAAGAAGCATTCACTCAAAAAGGACTCACGCATAATCCGTTAATTGTTCCATTGCAACACTTTCCTTCCGATGATGGTCCAGATAATTTTTTGAATTTTGATGAAAGATGTCTTGTATCACTTACCTTGCAAAACTTATCAAAGTACGTCGATTCCATCAGTAACCTGTCAGAACTCTTCACAGATTATGACAAAACAAATTGTGGTACAATCACTCAAAATCAGCTTTTACGAGCCCTTTCAACTCGAGATCTGCATAATTTGATATCGTCACGTGAATTTAACGTCCTGTTCAAATGTTTCGCCAAAAATCGTGGATTGCGACAAGAATTCAAGTACAGAGAATTCTTACATGCCCTTAAATTGGTTGCAAATGCAGGGATTCGTCTTCCATTTTAAGATTAAATTTCCTGTTTAAATGTAAAGAGTAAATTAAAAATGAAATCTTTAAGACAATTCATGAGGAAAGAAATTGAATTCCTTTTTATTTTAATTTAATTTTATTATCAGCTCATTTTAATCACCCTCGTATTTTTCCTTTGAAACTATTTTCCGAACAAAATTCATACAATACCTCTTCCAAGGCACTTAAAATGTGTGATAAATCAAGATTTCTATTATATGATAAACACTTATTTACGATTTTTTCCTTGGTTGGATGGAACCTAGTCTATTCCAATTTTATTATTAATATTATTTTATTTTAATATATTACGTTATACACATTGTTTGTTTACAGAATCTTGAAGAACGAATCGCATCATTTATATTTGTGTTTTTAGTGAAAAGAGAGGACCACTTTAATGTATTTTCAGTTAAGGATATGCTTCGATAAAATTTCACAAAAACCGGAAATTAAAAACGTAAATTTTATTAGTTTGTATTGTTAAAGCTGTATAAAGAGGAGATTTAAAGTACAACTTTGCTTGATTTGTACTTTAAAACAAAGAAACAATGAATAAATTTTGATTTTTTGTTTTGTATTCATGATTTCAAACATGTAATGTCAGAATCCTTGCAATATATGACTTTAAAATCGGAAATCATAAAAATATGGAGACCAATAAATTAAATTTTGGTCAAAGCATCTGCTGCATTGTTTTGTCTTAAAAGATATTTTGATTCATTTTTCATCTTTTAATCTTAATTCAATATTTTTTTGCAAATACAATTTCATGAAATCGTAAATTTAAATGAAATTCAAAGGAATAAAGACATTTATCACATCAAAAATCTTCACATTGGTCACCTGCTTCACTTCTGATTTCCGTTGCTCGTTTTTTCGTTTGTGTCTCTTCAATCTCTTTTTAACTTTAATTTTATTTATGTTTTGCACATTTCAATCCAAAATTGCAAACATCATTGAATTAAATTCTGCTCTTTTTTATTAATATCATTAATGTTTTTCTTTAACATTAAAAGTACAAATGTAAGACCGAGAGAATTGCTGCTTGTTCTTTTTGATTGCTTATCCGCTATCTAATCGCACTTTAATTTATATGTTTGTTTTTTCGTTTCATTTCGTTTTTTTATGTTTATATTTTAGCGAATTTTAAGATTTTCATTGAAAAAATTACTCTTTTGGGACCGGTTGGGCCATTCAATCACCAAGGTTTCATTAGGAGCTATTTTGGTTTGCATTCCCTTGAGTCATGAGAAAAAGATTTTATTCTCAATTGTAAGAATTTTTATTTCCTTGAAAGCTAGAGCGGTCTCTGAAAGAAAAACCAGCACTCAAGCCTGCAATCAAAAGAATTTCATAAGAGTTGGGTTAACTCAGGTAAGTGACCACACCTATCAAGACTTGGATTAACTAAAGTGAGTAAAAGAGTTACTAGACTGAAGTTTTCAACGACCTTGTCAGCTTCGAGGAGAGGCTCCAGTTCTCATCAAAGACTATTACCCTGATTTTTGTTTTTTACTGTTAGTCAATGTTTTTCTCCGTGTCCTCTATCGATCTGTATCCTCATCAACGACTTTGTCCATGTTAATTTTTTCAGGAAAGTCTACATACGTCGAAATCTAGCTGATTTAGGCATTTACACGAAGAAAAAAATTGACAAACAGCAAAAAACAAAAATCAGGGTGAAAGTCGTTGATGAGACCTGGAGTCAGAAAAACCTCTACTAGAGGCTGACAAGGTCGTTGATAACTTTAGTAAAAGAGTAATAGTAAAAAAATTAAAGTACAAAAATGCACTTAAACGTAATACTTAAAATAACTTTTTCAATTCTTTTATTATTATTCTTATTAAATTTTCTTTTTATTGCCCCACTTAAAACATCGTTGATGTCCATTTTGATGAACAACATTGTTAAAATATAGTTGACTTGTTATCCCAGCTAGCCAAGTGCACGGTTATCAACAATCGTGTCGTAACTCTGTGATTATTTTATTGCTTTTCATGATTCCATTTCATTTTATGTTATGTTAGTAGCGTTCAAACAAGAAATAAAATCAAGAATAAACCATATTATTAGTGATTGCATTTGCACTAATTGGGTGGTTTCTCTGTTTCATTCCTTTTGATTTTGTGTTCAGGATGCATGGTGAACGTTTATCTTTCTCTCTTCTCGTCATGGTTTTGCATTAAAATTATATATTTAATTTTTTTTTCGTTTCGCTTTATTATCCATTGGAACATATTAAACTCGAGATATGGATTTCGATTTATGTTTATTTATTTTTATGCATTCGGAATTTATTTGTATGTTTTTTGTTTGAAACTCGAGATAGTGAATTTTATGTGGATTTTATTCTAATTGGACGTGTGTTCGACATGCTCACATGTGTGTGTGTGTGGCACTATCACAAAATATATGAGTTAAAATTCCCGCCCAAACAGCAAAACTAATTGATTTGTTTCCTATCATACTTTAAATTGTGTTTTATTGCATCTGGACTGTGACGTTTCGATTTCAGTGGAAAAATGTGTTTCACATGAAATGAAGAATAAATATTTTTACATCACTCATAGCGATAAACTTAAAAACCACATCAAACATTTCTCCCCCCTTCAAGCTTTTTTTTTATTTTGAATTGTGTGTTTTGTTGTAAACATTGAACATTTTTTTCACAACCACAACATTTCATGAAAATTATATATGGTACCATTTTTGCTGCTTTTGGGGCTTTTTACACATTTCCTGTCTACTGAACACATTCATATATATTCAGATATATAATCATAATATCTGCTCCCCAAAATAAATAACCAAGCAATCATAATAATTTGATATGGGTCGTTATAAATTGTGTAGTCTATATGTGTGAGTGATAAACGATTCCCAAATATATGATATGTGGATGTGTCTGAAATAACAATAATAATAATAATAACATTCAGTAACAAGAACAGGAACCAGCAATTTGTGTATGGAAAAAAAAGTTATTTTTTAACATCATATTTTATTTTTCCATCTAACATGAAAAACTGAGAAAGAGGATGGAAAATAAATCGACATCCGTAATGTACGCACTTTTATTGCCCGAAGGAAAAGTGAAAGTGATATGAGTTGTCAGAAGTGTTGTCCGGTGATAGTGTCAGTAAAATAAAACAAGGAGTTAAATTTCACTGAATATTTTTTTTTGTGTTGGTTCATTTTTTTTTGATATGCAAGGAGCAAAAGACAAATGACTTAAACAAAAAATAATGAAACTTATCAGCTTGTTCATGTCAAAGTGACAGAATTTTAGTGTTAATAAACAGATAAAATTTCTTCTTGTATTTATCTTATAATTCTTTTGTAAATTTTTTTGACAAAATTTTCAGAGATCTTACGCTTTTCCAATTCATTTAGACTAACAACTTGCCCTTAAAAGAACAAATCAACTTTTTTTAATTATCATATAATTTCATTTTCAACAGCCTTAGTTTTGGCCAAGTAAATACTTACTTAAAAATCCTAATATTAAAAAGTTTGATTTGTTAAAGTTTGAAAAATTAATAGTATTATATTGAATAAGTGAGACAAATATGTCACATGTTCAAACAGCTGATTATGACAGGAGTTCAAAACTGGAGTTCAATCGAAAAGGTAACAAAAAGATCTATGTTAAGGATAAAAATCATCATATTTTTATAACAGAGGCTGAAACAGAGATGAAATATTAAAAATTGTAGATTCAACTAAGTAGAAACTATGCATATTGCGAATTGAATGGCTTTGTAAAGTAAACTTTGGAAGATTGGCGAGAAACAGTGAAAGAGCATATTAAGCCAAAAATGCATTTTATGCTGCGCTATGCAGACGTTATAAAAATTAGGGCCACTTTCCATGAAAGAGTCAAGTTCTTATGGGAGGAAATACAGATTTTTCATCAAAATAGTAAAGACATATCCAATTTAATAAAATATTAAAAACTCTTGCAGAACGACATCAAGGGTGGTGGAGCCAAGAGTGGTCCCATTTAAAAAAAAATGCACAAACTTCTGAAATATGTTTTAACAAATATTGAAAGTAAGGACCAATATATGAATTTAATAGAAATTTTCCCAAATCACTGTTTATCTAGAGGACTTGTTATGAAGACTATAGAAGACTATTACGCTTATAAAATAGCAAACGGATGTGGAATTACTTTAAATACTTGTAAATTAGGTAAGTACTCGACATACTAAGATATTAATATTAATATTCCTTGTTCGAAAAAACATTTCTGTGAAACTAACGAAGTTGACGAAGAAACACCATCAACATCAAAAAAAACTTTCGCACATTAAATTTAATAAGACATCTTAACTGACACAAGCGTTATCAATCGCTTCCGATTAACAGTACGATAGTCTTTCAAAGAATCATGCTACGTAAAGTAAGGGGTATTAAGCTTAACAACTTCGGCTCATGAACATTACATTCTAACTGACGAAAATAAATGAAACAAAACTACCCTTACTTTGTCACAAAAGTCTTATAATGATTTTGTCAACGACATGAATTCAAAACTCGAAAAGGCTGGTTCTAGTTTTGGTGAAAAAATTGGGTTGCAGATTCAACAAAACTACTTTCTTAAGAAACGATAAATCATTTTCTTCTAATTTAACTTAATTTAGGAATTGAGATAAAGAACAAATCAAAAAGAAATGCAGAAGCGATTGATGGAGAAAATGCGACACAATATTAAATCAACATTGATTTGCACTTACCGACAGTTTTATCTATTGGAACCCACCAGATAGCGCTCAAAGGCTTTTTAGAGAGATTTTGGTCAGAATTAAGACTTTACTGAAATATTTTCCGAAAAAAAGTTCGTTAGAAAAAAATCATATCCCTGAGGCTGCCAGAGACATTTATAAGTTCGTTGTTCACTTTAGTCTGGTATGCTCTTTAAGTTGCATTAAAAACCCCGTAAAGAGTCATAAATTGAATCAAATTGCAACCTTATTTTAATTCAATTTCAATGAAAGTAAAATATCTCTCTTATTATATTCAATTTTTTATGTTCCGTAAAAACAGTGAAGCAAATTTCAATATTGTAAATGTCATCATAGGAAAAAACTTCCCTTCAAATTCTTTAGTCATAGTTTTTTTTAGAAGGCAGAATTTTATTTCAAATACAAAACACAACACAAAAAAAAAATAATCATAAATGTTCATTTTTTTCTCTCTTTTTCCTCATGATTAATTACAAACAATATCAGTTAATCGAATCTATGTATGTTTTTACCCTCGTTTTGCAAATTCATGTGAGTAAAAGTTTATCCACAAAAAAAATGAATATTTATGATTTAATATTGAATATGAACAACAACAAAAAATAAATATCATACATTGATGTGACTTCGAGATATGAAGTAATTGATAGCAGCAGATTTATTTTTATAATCCATGACGATTTCAGTTATTACAATAAAAAAAATATGAAAGTGTGTGTGTTTGTGTGATATTTTAAATGTTAATTTTTATTGTATAAAATTGATATCAGATGAAAAACAGTGGCAGAATATTTGAGGGATCATCAGCAAAAATGAAATAAAATAATAAACAGGGAAAAAAATTGTAAATTTGACTTAAAATGATAAATGTTGAAAAGATATGTGTTAAAAGTCTGGATTTGAACACGTGCCTCTTAATGCGGATTATGAAAGTATAAAATGAACAATGTCTTTTCAAAAATAAATGTAAATATTGATTTTACACGGTTTTTATTTAAAAATATATCGAATTCAATTTACAGACAAAACGATTAATTTTCCGTGAAATATTTTTTGTTTCAAGTGCTCTTCCAATAAATATTAAATGTATAACAATGTCATTAACAACAGGACATTAAATTTTATGTCTAATCCCAATTTGTAGTCACACAACCACTCAACAGTCACTTCTGTCCAGCTACTAACCAAAACATATTTATCAATGTATTAAATGTTATTGTTACTTTTATTTTTATTATCTTTCGTAGTCATCTCATCTCATTTTATTATTAGTCGTATCATTGGATCACCACGACATTAAACAAAAAGACAATAGTGAA
The DNA here is from genome assembly GCA_900002565.1 of Culicoides sonorensis. Taxonomy (NCBI): domain Eukaryota; kingdom Metazoa; phylum Arthropoda; class Insecta; order Diptera; family Ceratopogonidae; genus Culicoides; species Culicoides sonorensis. The sequence continues at coordinate 783,301 of LN483450.1, read as the reverse complement.
GGACCTGTCTCATCAAATTGTTTAATGTATTTCTTCATTAAAATGAAAAAAAATTAAAAAAAACCCTTTCAGTTTTTTCCTAACTCATACAAAAATGATAAATTATTACAAGCCATAATAAAACCGATAATATTACATTTAAATAATATGAAATGAAATGAGAGGGACATTAATTTTTTTTATTTTTATCTAAATTTTATTAGTAAAACGATAAAGGGCGCGACTAGTAAGAATTTATTGGGACATCACAGTAAAAACTATTAATTTAATATAAAAAAGTGTCTCTTGTTGTATCCAAATCTTATAATAGAATTAAGATATTGAAAAAAACTTAAAATTTGAATCCACTGAGAGAACTTTAAGAGAACTATAAGACAACGCAGCACGATATCAAAGAAATAAACATTAAAATATGAATCAAAAACCTTAATATTGTTAAAATTTTGTTTACTTTTACACTCTTATTCATATGAATTGAGAAGCAGAAGAAGAAATAAAAATCTTGAAAAATGGATTTTATTAAGTCAAGTGTATCTGTCCGGCTTATCTTTTAATTAATTGCATCCAAAAATAATCATAATAATAATAAAATAATGTTTCTTGATTGAGATGTATCTTCATCTTTGCTGCTCAATAAATTTTGGAAGAATGAAAGAACAAAAAGAAAATAAATAATTTTTTAACGAAACAAAGTAAGATGTCAAAATTGATGATCATAAAATTTATATGCTTTTTCTTTGTGTTTTTTGGTTTAGTTCAAGGTATGAACACATAAAACTTTTTTGAAAGAATTGACGAAGATTTTGAGATAGAACATAATTTTATGATGAAATTTCTTTCAGAATCAGTTTCTCACCAAACTGATCACAAATTGTTCTTAAAAGAGCTCTTCGGATTGAGATCTACAAGGAGGCCTTTAAAGTCTGTGCTCAGATCATCTGTCAAGTCCATTGAGTATACCGGTTGGTTTAGGTAAAAAGACACCACTTAGGTCTCAAAAATATTCCTGAAATCATCGATTTTCTCATTCAAGGGTGATTTTTGGAGTCATCGAACTATATTTCTTATTCTTAGACCTTGAAAGCCTTAGCATTGATAAAAAAGCAAACTGTTTTGAGAATTTTAATTTCTTCTAATGACTTTTATTATTTCACTATCTGCCATTTGCTCATAGATGTTTAAACAAATAATTATTATTAAGTCAATTATTAAAACCCATAAATTAATTTGGCGTCCACTTTATCGAAGAACCTGCATACAGTCATAAATTTTAATTATACAAATAAATGTTTCTACACTCTCTAAAAAAAAAGTCTTTAATAACTAAAATACATATAAACACAAATTAATTTTATCATAATATGAGACATTTATACAAAAAAACTGTCTCTTTTACTTGAATTGCCTTGGATCACCAGCAAAGTTCCTTTTAAAACTTGTAATAAAAATAAAAAAAAAAATAATCATTAAGGAACCCGTTTCAGGTGATTTTTGTTTCATTTTATTGCCTTTCAATGGAACAATAATCGTAATTTCATTTTAAGGTCTTGTATCTCGCCCGGATCTTATCCTTATAAATGTACCTTTATAAAATTAATAGTTAAAAAAAAGTTAAATTTTTAAGTAAAATTAATAGATAGCTGTTACAGTTTTTATAATTTTAAATATTAAATGCATATTTTTATTGCTTGATGTTAAAATTCCTTTATGCACTTTTTTTATGTTTTTGTCTCTTAAAAGTAGTCAGCTATGAACTTACAACAACATAAGAGTAAAAAAAAATTATTTAAAACATAAATTTTTTTATTTTACTGAAACATGGGCACACGATTCGAATATTACAAGAATATTGTTTGTATTTTTTTTTTGTTATTATTTTCTGAAACAAAAACAAAAAAAAAATTATGATAAATATAATAAAAAATTATCACATACAATATTGAATGTTGCTTTGAGCGAGCAGGTGCACTTCTCACGGTATAGCAATTTATTTTATGCTCTTTTTACTTTTGTTTATGTTAATTTTTTTTCATTGAAATTGATTTTTGAACATCTTTAGTATCCAATAAATTGGTAATTTTATGGAGTTTTTAAAGGAAGATAAAATTAAAATTGTGTTAAAATTATCAGTTTTACTTATTGAATTTACTGTTATCGACACAATTATGATAAAGTTAAAATGAGCGCTGTTTGAACAAAGAATTTTTTAATACATATACAGTGGATTTGAAATGCTGAGCACTTGTATCATCTGTTTGTGTCACAAAACTGTACAAAAACTCAATAAAACTGTTAAAAAACGCTACAAACCTCTTCAAAACTTATCAAAAACTTTACAAAACTCTTGAAAACGCTTTAAAAATCCTCGAAATTCTTCAAACTCGTCAAAAACTTTACAAAATTCTTCAAAACGCTTTAAAAATTCTCGAAACTCTTCAAAACTCGTCAAAAACTCTTCAAGATTCAACAAAATTTCCAAAAACTCAAAAACTTTTTTAAAAACTTAGTAAAACTCTTCAAAAGCTGAAAAACTGTACAAATTTCTTCTAAACTCTATCAAACTTTCCAAAAACTTAAAAAAATTGTAACACTGTTTTTCTAAAATTGCTAAAAGAAACATAAAATTAAATATTATTCAATTATTAACTATCAAAAGAAAAATTTATTTAATATAAATAAAAACCAGAGCAATAATTTTCTTACAGACCAGTTCACAAAGCATTCATAGTAAATTACATTTAACTTTTTTCCCATTTTCACACAAACTAAAAAACATAAACTTCAATTCATAGCAAAAAGCGTAGACTTAATCGGATTAAATTGTAATAAATAGTCTTTACAGCTCCTTTAACTGCCTCTTTCAAATACAAAACACTTTTGAATAATATTTCAATTTATGCATATTTTGCAACAAGCAATCAGAGTTAAATAATAACAAAAAATAAGAGATTATTAATATCATAATTATTGTAATAAAAATTTGCAAGTTTTGCAGAAAATTTACTATTCAAAGTCATGATTAATGAATAAAAGTATTTTGAAAGAGAAAAGAGAAGAGAAAATTAAGCAAAATAATTCTTTGATTTGTTTTTCAGGAAAATTATTATCCGTAAATTTAATTAAAAACTTTTCATTTGAAATGGAATTCAATTATTACTACTTTTAAAATTAAAATAAAATAAAAATGTTGTTTTAGTAGCTATTGCAAACAAATAATGAAAAGCACAACAACGATCTTGAAAGTTTTCGAGGATTATTGTTTTAAATTCAATTGATTTGCTTTTCAATTTGAACTGACTTCTAATGATAAAATGGAAAAAAGTTGAAATAATTAATTTATTGATTGTTACCTGAAATTAAATTTCATCTTTTTGTTTTTAATTATTGAAAAGTAAATTGCATGACCCAAATTAGGGAAGTCCATTATGAAATTCACATATTTTGTTTGTTGACAGCTAAAGTAGTTGTGTGATATTTCCGTATCCTGTCATCAAAAGGAAATTAGATTAAAGTATGTGCCTTTTTTATTTTATGATGAAATTATAGTTAAGTTATTTTATTATGAAATGTGTAGTTTTTAGGAAAGTGCGTGATTTAACAAAATTAACTAATGATTCATGAATGAGATATCAAAAGTTGGTTATTATGAAAAAAAATATGATGATTAATGATGGTCTTTTTTGTATAAAAATGTCTTTTTGATGCTAATTTGTTGAGTCAAATGAACTACGCTCAAAGTTTGGTTCAGAAAAATATTAGCTAGAGAGAGAGCTAACTTTTGAAAATTTTTCGATCGCGAGCTAGATTTGTGAAAATTCTTTCGATTGAGAGCTAAATCAAGAAAATTCTTTCGATTGAGAGCTAAATTAAAAAAATTCTTTCGATTGAGAGCTAAACTAAGAAAATTCTTTCATTTGAGAGCTAAATTTGGAAAATTCTTTCGATTGAGAGCTAAATTTTTAAATTTTTTTTTATTGAGAGCTAAACAAAGAAAATTCATTCGATTGAGAGCTATATTTTGAAAATTCTTTCGATTGAGAGCTAAACAAAGAAAATTCATTCGATTGAGAGTTAAACTAAAAAAATTCTTTCGATTGAGAACTAAATTAAAAAAATTCTTTCGATTGAGAACTAAATTAAAAAAATTCTTTCGATTGAGAGCTAAACTTAGAAAATTCTTTCATTTGAGAGCTAAATTTTGAAATTTCTTTCGATTGAGAGCTAAATTTTGAAAATTTTTTCGATTGAGAGCTAAATTAAGAAAATTCTTTCATTTGGGAGCTAAATTTTGAAATTTATTTCGATTGAGAGCTAAACAAAGAAAATTCATTCGATTGAGAGCTAAACTAAGAAAATTCATTCGATTGAGAGTTAAACTAAGAAAATTCTTTCGATTAAGAGCTAAACTAAGAAAATTCTTTCAATTGGGAGCTAAATTGCAATTTAATCTATAAACAAAAAATCTGAAAATAAATCAAACGATCTCACTTTCGTATAGATTCAAATTAAAATCGATAAACATCTAACAACAGGTTAAGCATTCACAATAAACGTGCCACAATCAATTTCCTCACTCTTCAATGTCTGCCCTTGAATCTTCAACATTAATTTAAATACTAAATAAAGCAATTACAAACATTTTAAAATATTCAAACGCACATCAACACAAAAACACATGAATAAAATAATCATTGTCGTAATTTTTTGTTGTTGTTGTTGTTGCTCTGACTATTCAAAAATACTATTTTATGTGTGTAGTGAAAAGTTCTCTTTTGAATTTACAGTTAAATGAACAAAACAAAAAAAAAATGAGAAAATGTGCATGCAATTTTAACCCCTTTTGTTAAGTTGTTTTCGGTATTGAATTGGAAATTATTTAACACACGAGGGATTTGTTGGATGTTTTAATGAATGGTGGTAACATTCATTGTACAGAAAAAAAGTTTTTTCACTCATTTTTTTCCGTTCATACCTTGCTTCCACTAAAGTGAAATTTTTGGTTTGGTAAATAGTGTGAGATTAGTTAAGGGAGTTAAAAGGTGTTGTGAGCCCTTTCATTAGTGATTTAAATTTAAAAAAAACGCAATATTTCTTATAAGGCAAAAAAGGTACAACCTTAAAATGGAGTGAATGCCATGCATACAAAAACACCTTTAATTTGATTTAATTTCAGTAAAAAAATTACGTTTATCTTTACTTTTTCTTCCAACATTGCACCCCTAGTTCAATTCAATTCAATGTTACAAAGACTCGTTATATTGATTATCTGATTTAAAACATAAAAAATAAACGAAAATTGAAGGTTATTTATGGGTGGTAATAAAATACCAAGCAATTGCAATCGTTATATATTATTAAATTTTGTTTTCTTTTTTTTATATGAATGTTTTATATGAATCAATGTAGATTCAAAAATTCAAGTCAAGTCGGGATTAAGACACAAAAGTCTAATAATTTAAAACACCCCTTTTTTATTTGAACATTAAAATTTGTTACATTTCATTTTTCATTTCAGTAATGTGTTTTTTGGTTCCTCATATGAAAAAAAAATGAAAAATGCATGGCCTCACATTGATTTTTAAATGATTGAATGTTATAATAGAGTAATTGCATATGACGAGGAAAAGAGAAAAGTGTGTGTGGTGATAAATGAAATAAATAAATAAAAAAAGTACATTTAATAATCAAATTCGGTGCGTGAATAAAACACTCGGCATGAAATCCCAAAATATAAAGGAATCAAAGAGTAATAATCATAATCGAGGAATGATATCAACAGGGGTGCTTTAATATCACGCACATTCTTTGAAAAGTACTTTTAATGGATTAAAAATTTATTTTACAGTCCTTTGGAATTTGTTACTTACATGTAAGATGCGAAACAGGAGGAAAGGTGTGCAAATTCGTTTCCCTTTAAAGGTAAACTTCATCTTCAAGAAACTTTTTCTTCTTTTAAATTATTTATTAATATTCTTTTTAAAAAAAAATATTATTTCAGATAAAAATTCATAATAATTTTGCCAGAAGAGTGAAGAAAAAACAAAACAAGAGCACATGCAAAAATAAAAATGAAACCACTTATCGTTAATGCATTTACCACAAAATTTCACACCTGTTTCCGTACAGACCTAAAAGTAAATAACGAACCATTATCTGTGGAGTAAGTAAATATGAGTGTATGAGAGCTGATTTAAAATTAAACTACCTGAAAAATGTCCTTTATGAAATGTGATGATAATTTAAGGTAATTTGAGATGGCTTTGTTTTCAACTTCAAACAAGGAACAAAAATAATTGAAGAATGTTTGTTTTTTTTTAACAATGTTTATAATTTACAGATGAAATCTAGGTTATATCAGTTGATAAGGTGTCCAGATGAATAAAACTTGATTCATTGAAATTGAAGGAGAAATAGGATTGAGTTGGAAAAGTTACGGGGCTTCACAATAACTTGCATGTGGACACCACATTAATGGACGCTGTCTCAAGTGACGTTTACTGATACAATGAAGCGTGTTCAAAATAAATCTGTACGATTTGTGGTGGCTTGTTTTCAGTGGAATTTACAAATTCTTTCATCAGCTCAATTACGTCAACTGATTGTTGTCGATCTAAACGATTAAGAGCTTTTCCTGGCTACTCAATTTGAGTTAAAGGCAAGATAAAGATGGCAACTACTTGGGATGACAGGATAAAAGCTAAATTCCTCGGATGATGATAACGGGTATGCACATTGGGCCCGACTGATGGCCTGAGTGCAGGCTTAAAAGCAGCTCTACAAAAAAGTTTGAGCACTCACGTTACATGAAGAACCCACTGACGAAGTTATGTAACGTAATAGACTTCAACTTGCACAGCATGCTTCATTTTAGATGATCACCGTACCCCAAATCACACACCTTTTATCGGAAACGCCGGCACCATTTTCAAGTATTTAACAAACATTTAATTTAGAAATATACACAAATAATCAAAATAAAAAAAAAATATGTAAACAACCTAAGCAAATAGTAATTCTGTGCAACTTCATCATATAACACACATTTCCAAACCAACTCATCTTATCTGATTCTTAAAAAAGTTTATTTGCAAATAACAAACTTTTTTACTGTTTTGTATCAAGACAAATATCATACCTTTTTATCATCGTACAAGAGCAATATGAAACAAAACTCGGAAGTTCTTTGAAAATATATAAATTTAATTTTTTTTTGGCCCACGTTTCTCTGATAATTTTCTTCTGCAACTCTTTCATTTTCATATCCTGTGGTCGTTTTACTTTAAATTTAGTTTTAAACTTTGTGTAAATTTTTTCCTTGTACTTCTCTTAAGTGATATTTATCTTCCTTGTATTTTTTTTGTGTAAAGCAACAGTGTAGCTTTATGAGATAGTTTATCATTTTTGCTTTATAAATATTTTCTTAATTATGAAAAGGAAATTTATGGCTAAAGTTTTACACTCCTGGATCTGATATTAAAATGAAATTAAAAGAAAAAAAAACTCAAGTGTTCATTTTCGTATAACATTAAGCATTTGTTGCTTCTCTCACATGTTAGATGATGATAAGTGTTTTGTCCATTTCATCAAAGAAAAATGTAAATTAGATGTAAATATTTTGTCTAAACAAAATTCACAAAATATTCCAACTCTTTATCTTAATTTGAAATGAGATAAAGCAAAAACAAAAAATGGTCTGATATATATTTTTACGACAAATAATGTGTCCCTTTTGTGTTAAAGTATAGAAAAAAAAACACATTCACTAAAATTAAGCATTTTAACATAAAAAAAGGATGTGTTAATTAGTGACATTAAAATAATATGTAAATGAATGTGTCTCCTGTTAGTCATTTTAATTAGAATATGATGTTTTTTTTTCTACTCTTCTCGTCTTTTTACATATTTTAACTCTTTTTTCCTGTTGTATGTTTTGGATTTGATCATGAATTCACATTATGCTAGAAATGAAAAAATTAAATACATTACTTTAAAGAGGTTTGTCGTTTACATCAAACTGTTTTGTATCCGGTTGTCAAGTGACATTTTTTTGTGATCCCTTTGCTTCTTGTGTTCACTTAGATTTTGTGTCTTCGTACATGGCAATGCAATAAATTAAATTAAATAAAGAGTATTTATAAACAAAATAAATAAGAGCATGACAAATTGAAGACAATTGTTTGGATTTGTTAAATCTTTATAATAAATTAGTGGAATGGAAGGAAATGTTTGAAAAAAACATAAAATATACGTTTAGATGCACTTAAATTTTGGAAATTAGAGAAGTTACTGAATTGTTTTTATTTTTTTCTGTTAAATTTGGATTGAAATTAAAATGAATTAAAAAAAGATAAAATAAAGTAAATGAGGTGTAATTGATCCAGCAGACGACAAAAAATTTCTGTAAGCAGGGTGACTAGAAAATTGAGATATACGACGATCACCTTCATGGGTTTCTATGCATGGTTCACTATTTCAAGCCAACTCAGTCTCAAACTGCTCATTAACTCGGACCTCGATTCGTGGATCGTTTTCTCAAGCCAAATCATTCTCAAACCGCTCATTAACTCGGACCTCGATGCGTGGTTCGTTTTCTCAAGCCAACTCAGTTTCAAACTGCTTAGTGCCTCGGGTGAACATTCGTGGTTCATTATCGCAAACCAACTTAGTCTCAAACCGCTTATTACCTTGGGTTTACATTCGTGGATCATTATCTCAAGCCAACTCACTCTCAGTACAAGAGTACAACCTACAACTATCACTTTACCCCTTTTAATGTGATATTTTCTTTTTGTCAGTGTGAAATTACGTTTCTTCTATCAAATCAATAGAAATGATTTTGAAATATGATACCTTGTCTTATTTCACTCTTTTATTTTCTGTAAAACGCATTTACTTTTAAAAAAAAGAAAATTTACATTTCCTCCGGGACCCATTATACCTTCAAACATTACCTCAAGCACACACACACACACGTCCAAAATGTCGTTTTTCACTTCAATTACAACGAAGAATTAAAGTTAATTTATTTTGTATCGTATGCAAGGTTTTCTCTATTTTGATGGTGTTTTTACGTTAAAAGTTGCCTTATACAATTAATAACGCCTTATTACCCTCTTTTGTCCAGCTACTGTTATTTATTATGATTATTAATACATACACAAGTAATTAAATCAATGTCGTGTGCCTGTCTATCTTCGTTACACTTAAAATTTTTATTTTTAAAATGAAAGAAAATTACTGTCTTGTGACGATGATGATGATGATGCGACATCCATACCTCAATGTAAATGAACAGTTTTAAAAAGCAAGTATGAAAAAAAATATTTTCATTTATATAAATAATGATAATGAAAACAAAAACGTAGAAAAAAAAGTTGATTAGCATATCAATACCCTCAGGGAATTTTAATTTTAAATAATTCATTCAGACCATTCTTAGTATGTGTGTGTGTGTGTGTATGTGTTTTAATGTAAATTATGTTTGTTTGCGATATAATTTATGTCTCATCTTAAGTGCATGTGACATTTTAAATGCGTTAAGTAGCAACACGCTAGGGGTCGAATGATGCCAAGACAAGTAAATAACACCGTTATTACATATTTATGTTATATGTTAAAATGGATCTTTCTCTGAATATAAAATGAAATAAAATTATCAAAAATTACATTTTTGAGGGACGAGTCCCCAAATTATTTGTACAAAAATGATATGAGGGTGCATTTACGTGTAATTAGACGCAGCAATAGATCAAAGTGGGATTACAAATGTACTTTAATGTACTATTTCGATGAAAATGAGAAGAAAATTAAGAATGAAAACATAGCACAAGGAATATTTAATTGCGAATTCTTAAATGAAAACGCTTACTTTGCACACAATTATTATGAAACTATCAAAATGAAGAAAATGAAGAGAGTGAAGATGCAATAAAATTATTTATGAAATCCAATTATTTTTCTAATACCACAAAATGAGAAGTTTTTGAGTTGATCATACGCTACGTCACAGCTGGAGGCCATTTATTCCAATTCTAGTAAATTCCTTTAATGGTTTTTGAAGGAATTTACTTTTGTTTATGATGTCTCTCGTATGTGTCTTGCAAAAAAAAGAAATAATATAAAATGGATGGGGTGCAAAAAAAAATTCAAACAGATAAGTTTCATGTAATATCAAGTCTTACTATAGATTAAGTTTAAGTTCAAATAAAATCAAGGTATCACAATGAAATGAAGGTTTTTCAGTAAAATTCAAGTCAAGTTTTAAAATAAAACGTGCTACTTTTTGTTACTCATTCTCTCACTTAATCTGATGCATGTAACTTCTATTTCCTCAATTTCCTTTTTTTTTCCATTGTATGGGGCAAACAAGTGAAATAAAAATAGACAAATTACCTTTAAGGCAAGCAAGTCATTGTGTTACAATAAAAAAAATGTAAAAATGTGAAAAATAAAATTCTGAATCAACTAAAGCACGTTGTAACTGACTTAGAGTGATTTTCTCTTTATGTGTGTCTGTTTTTTTTAAATAAAATGAATTTTTTGTACGATAAAAAGTTGTATGAAAGAAAAATGAAAATCTGACTTCATTATGGAAACACGCGCTTTCTAATCATTTCACGAACAAAAAACATTAATCATGTGTGGACTTGAATCATTTTTAAGTTTTTTTTTTATTTTATTTAAAATGATTTTTATTTAAGCCTTGTTATGACATGGAAAAGGCAATTCATGATGTTGAAATGTTTTACAATGGAGTATTTAACGATTTTTTTTTTTAATTTTTATTACTTTTAAGGAAATCTGGTTCGTTGATTTCAAATTTTGTTTTGAATGAAAAAATCAGGTTCGATGACTTCAAAATTCACATTTAACTAAAAAATTTGGTTCGATGACTTCAAAAATCACTTTTTAATGCGAAAATGTGGATCGAAGACTTCAAATTTGGTTTTGAATGAAAAAATCAGGTTCGATGACTTCAAAATTTTGTTTTGACTAGAAAATTTGGTTCAATAACTTAAAAATTTAGTTTTGAATGAAAAAATCTGGTTCGATGGCTTCAAAATTGACCTTTAAATTAGAAAATCCGATTCGATGACTTCAAAATTCACCTTTGAATTAGAAAATCCGATTCGATGACTTCAAAATGCATCTTCAAATAAGAAAATCTGGTTCGATGACTTCAAAATTCACATTTAAATAAGAAAATCTGGTTTGATGACTTTAAAAATCACAAATATTATTTCTGCTCTCTTTTTTGTTGTTACAATTAATAATTTTTCCCACCTGCAATTTTTCAATCTCATCTCAACAACTAAAAAAAAGTCATCCGGTGATTATTAAAATTCATTACAGTTAAAAAAAAGTTATTATTAAAAATAATCTCAAAGCAAAAAAAACTTCAACATTCAAAAAAATATCCGTAAGGCACATCACTTGCAATGACACGCTTGCATGTTATTCCTAATTTTTTTTTCATATTCTTAATTTTTTCCTCGTGCATTTTTTTTTAATCACAAAGGCATAATTATCGTTTCACATGTTTCCATTTTCCACTTTTTTTTTCATCCGATTCCTGTCTTAAACAAAATTGTAGCATTGCTTGAACATAAAAGTTAAAAATAACAGGAACTCTGTAGTGCTAATGTCACTTTTATACTAATACAAATAATCATGCACAGTAATGAGTCTCATTGCACCTTAGCAGAAATATGTTTGTTGTATTATAATTTTTTTTTGTATTTAAATGTCTCCAAGCAACACTGAATTGAAGTTAAAAAAAAAATTATGCAAAGTTTGTTTAATTTTTTTTTTAAATGTAACGGTTATAATTATGCCTGCAATTGTGGATTTATTTTTTTTGTATTCCGTTTAAAAAAACGTGTTAATGTAAAATAATTGCAGTTTTTTGGTTTTTTTTTTCAATGAAATGGAAATGGGAATTTATTACACAAAAGTACATTAAAATGAAAGAAGAAAAATATCAGAGAGAATTTTGAATCAAAAACATTTTTTTGAGTGATATCTGGAATGAGGACATGTTACATCAAACATTTTTTTTTATCATTTTATTAACATAAACCTTCATAAATTAGGTCACACGATTCAAGGCCATCATGCACGGATTCCCTTGAAAAAAATATGACATGACATAACTCATCTTTGGATTAATTAGAGTAATTTTTTTCTGTGTAATCATGATTCAATGTTTTTTTTTAATTAAGACAAAAAAAGAGATACAAACATTTTGTATTACAATTGCTTATCACATTGAATTGAATAAAACTTGGAGAACAAAATAAAACATTTCTTATTTAAATACTGCAGAACCAACATAAATTTTGAACGTGATATGTGTGATTTGTTGGTATTTGACTTGTTTCTACGAATGGCAGAGTAAAAGAGTTTGCACAAGTACATTGAAAATGAGGGAAATTCGTTTCAGTGAAATGCTGCAATGAAAAAGCGATATTTTGAATGAAATGTGGTTCGACGATTTCACTGATCACTAAAAGCTAAGAAAATCTGGTTCGGTGACTTCACTGATCACTTTGAGTTAAGAAAATCTGGTTCGATGACTTCACTGATCACTGTTAGCTTAAAAAATCTGGTTCGATGACTTCACTGATCACTGTTAGCTTAGAAAATCTGGTTCGATGATTTCACTAATCACTTTGAGTTTAGAAAATCTAGTTCGTTGATTTCACTGATCACTTTGAGCTTAGAAAATCTGGTTCGATGACTTCACTGATCACTATGAGCCTAGAAAATCTGGTTCGATGACTTCACTGATCACTATGAGCTTAGAAAATCTGGTTCGGTGACTTCACTGATCACTTTGAGTTAAGAAAATCTGGTTCGATGACTTCACTGATCACTGTGAGCTTAAAAAATCTGGTTCGATGACTTCACTGATCACTGTTAGCTTAGAAAATCTGGTTCGATGATTTCACTAATCACTTTGAGCTTAGAAAATCTAGTTCGTTGATTTCACTGATCACTTTGAGCTTAGAAAATCTGGTTCGATGACTTCACTGATCACTATGAGCCTAGAAAATCTGGTTCGATGACTTCACTGATCACTATGAGCTTAGAAAATCTGGTTCGATGACTTCACTGATCACTATGAGCTTAGAAAATCTGGTTCGATGACTTCACTAATCACTTTGAGCTTAGAAAATCTGGTTCGATGATTTCACTAATCACTTTGAGCTTAGAAAATCTAGTTCGTTGATTTCACTGATCACTTTTAGCTTAGAAAATCTGGTTCGATGACTTCACTGATCACTTTGAGCTTAGAAAACCTGGTTCGATGACTTCATTGTTCACTATGAGTCTAGAAAATCTGGTTCGATGACTTCACTGATCACTATGAGCTTAGAAAATCTGGTTCGATGACTTCACTGATCACTATGAGCCTAGAAAATCTGGTTCGATGACTTCACTGATCACTTTTAGCTTAGAAAATCTGGTTCGATGACTTCACTAATTTCTATAAGCCTAGAAAATCGACCTCAAAATAGAATGCACTTGCAATTTTCAATACTCACTTCATTTCCACTAATTTAAAAATAAGTTTATCATTATTTGAGGCAAAGGAAAAGTTTCACGAAATTTGATACAAAATTGTTAGGTAAATGTTGCATTTTGTCTTAGATACTTTGTATTTTTCTTTCATTCTCTGTTCATATTTGAATGTGTCTACCTGGATAAATTTTATTTACGTGATGTTGAATTTTCTTTAAAAGTAAGTTGATAAGTATTTTGTATGTTATTTTATTTTTTCTTGTTAAATGTCTTTATATTTGAATGTGTAACAATATAAAATAATAATAAAAATATAAGAGAAATTGTCTGCATTAGAAGAATTTTACTTTTGAAACGTTTTATTTGAGATAAGACATGTATATTTTGTTGTTTGAAGTAATTAGGAAACAAACGAGTTCAGGAATTGGAATGCAAAAGTTTTGTACATTATTTACAATTTTTATACTTTTTATTTGAATTGAGCTCGGGATGTTCCATTTTATTTCAAATTTCATTTGATTTGAAATCAAAATTGTTTCAGTGTAGGTGAAATTCAATTAAATTTAATTCTTTGAGTGTATTCACACCTTTTTCACTTTATTTTATGTCTGTTCAAGCAACAACAAAATTTAATTTCAATTTCAGTATCAATTGCCTTTTTATTTAATCGTCTTCAGCTAATTTGCTGCTTTCACACTGTTTTATATTCATTGAACATACCATCGAAATACAGAGCACAGAGCAAATGGACAAATGAAACATCATTTTAAACAGTTCATTTAATTTAAAAGGCATCTAAATGTACTAAGGAGTCCTCTTCACACTATTAAATGGGGAAAAAATGAAAATAAAACAAAAGATTTATAAAAAAAAAGTGAGAAATGTTTAAAGAAAAATTTGGTGTTCAAATCACGTATCAATTGCGAAATATTTTCCCTTTTTTCAATATGATACAATGCTTTTAAGAGTTAAAATTAAAAGAGCAGAAAGAAAGAAACAAATAAAATTAAAATAAGACTCATCACAACACAGATTGTTCACGACAAGTGACTGGCTTCAAAATTTACATGCGAAAAATTAACCCTTCAATGGGTGTTTGAGTTCGTTTCATCCAATTTAAAAGGCTTGTTCGGTGAATTTAAAATTCAAAATGAAAGATTTACTGACATTGGTTGTGACGTTTCAAAAATTGCAAGTATTTTGGTCAGTTTTAAAGGTTGCGTACTGAAAAAAGGAGGAGGGGGGTATCTTATTTGCGGGACGTGTTTCAAGTTGCAGAGTTTGAAATTTACTATGTAAAATTTGGTCAATCTTCATCAAATTTCAGACGATTTGATGAGTAAATTGACACATGTCGTATAAGATTTTTTTTACGTTAGCGTTCAACTTTTAATCCCACTTCGTATGTTGAAGGGTTAAACTGAAATTTGTAAAATTACAACATGCAAATATCATCCAAAACTAGGATAAGGAAAAGAAATTTAACCAAACAGATTTTAAATTTAATTTTTTTGTGCTCAACAATAGACTCACATTGAATTTCTGAGTAGGAAAATGTTATGTGATTAAAATAAATCTGCTGTAAATTTGCATTTTAAACTATTTCATTTATTTCTGTTAAACATTTAGCATTCACAACAGATAATTTTTGGCCTACTGACTTTTGACATTGTTATGCTTCTATAAATTTCAAGTAAAGCACATTAAAAATGAGGTTAATCGAGTTTTTTAGTGAAAACAAGCCCTCCTGATACTGTGGGTTTATCTGGAGCAGACGGTCCAAAACTTTTATTTATTGCAGCTTGTGCATCCAAGCTATTTTTTTCATCCCTGTAAATATTTACTTTTCCCTCAACACCCAAATCAGTTTGATTCAATGATGGAGTATGTTTAACACTGGCAGATACTCCATGACCATGTGCGTGAGTATAACCAAGACCTACTGATCCAGAGGGTTTACTTGGACCAGACGGTCCAAAACTTGTATTAATTGCAGCATTTGCATCCAAGTTATTTTTTTCATCTCTGTAAATATTTACATTTCCTTTTACACCCAAATCAGTTTGTTTCAATGATGAAGTATGTTGAACACTGGCAGATACTCCATGACCATGGACATGAGTATAACCAAGACCTACTCCAGTTGTATGACTCATAGGACCATGATTTGGTGTATTGAGAGTATGAAATGCGCTTGCATCAATCCGATGAGGTCTTGAATCCATGAAATTTACACGACCAGCAGCTGTGGTTGTCGTCCCAACACCAATTGTGTGGGAAGTGTTCAATAAAGCACCATATTTATTTGCATCAAATGCCACACCAGCACCTAAGGTTGCAGGACCAGCAACTGGTACTGATGCAGATCCACCGAAAGTCAGATTACCTTGTGGGATTAGAAATGTTTTACTTACAGAACCATTTCTTGTTTCCATATTTAGGGAATTTGCAATGAATGTGAAATAAGATGTTTGAGTTATTCAAGTGGAATATTCAGCTGAACTGAAGTAATTTAAAATTAAAGCATTTCATTTTATACGTTTCTTATGGAAGATGAAAATGGTGAATCCCCGGTTAATCAATGCAATTTAAATAAAAAAATCAGATCTGATAAGATAAGAATTGAATCACATTTTTATATAAACAGTAGCAATGAATCATTTCTTTTATTATCAGTTTTTTTAAAGTGACTGCTTTCGTTACAATTAAAATCGAAAGACAAATTTAAGTGATAATAAAGACCTTGTTCCAGAAGAAAAATTAATGATTCAACTTTAATTTATTTTATTGAAATGAAATTATAACAACAAAAAAACTTAGAATCGTCTTTGATAAGTCAACCCACCAAAATAGTTGGGTTTACTTGGAGCAAAAGGTCCGAAACTTCTACTAGCCCCAGCATTTGCATCCAAACTGCTGTGTTGATCTCTAAACAAATTCACATTGCCTTGCACACTCGTATCTGTTTGTCTGAACATCGGTGTATGACTTACACTACCCGACAATCCATGTCCATTGGCATGAGTGTAACCTAATCCGCCTCCTGTAGTGCTAAAGCTAGGACCATGATTTGGAATATTCATTGTATGAAATGCATTTGCATCGACGCGATGTGGATTTGAATCAAGCACATTTGCACGACCAGCTAGCGTTGCTGTGCTTCCAACCCCAAGTGTGTGAGTACCACTAAGTGATGCTGCGTTGTTATGAGCATTATATGTCGCACCTCCCCCTAGGGTTGGAGGACCTCCAGCTGGTTGAGATACTGATCCACTTAAGACTACGTTACGATCTGGACCTCCAAAGGTTTTACTTGCAGAATTATGATAATCACCTTGAGCTTTAATGGAACTCATTGAAAGTAGGAGTGTGATTCCGATTAATTTGAACATTTTTTTATCTATTTTTATTTGAAATGAATTTCTTTTTAAAAAGGTATCTTGAATTGTAAGATTCAAACTTGACTGATGCCATTCCCAAGTAAATCGTCTCATTTTATATGATTCTCTGGAGATGAAAACTGTAAGTCCCCTATTAATTAATTCAATTTAAGAAATGGATTCTGATCTGATGAAGAAAAGGAAATAAAAACAAGAGATTGACAATAAAAATCACCATGAGTAAGTCACAATTCACAATCCAATTATTCTTATTACTATGAATATGAACAAGATTAAAATTATTATAAATTTGCATACACAGATCAAAACCGGGAATTCCCATTCATGATAATTCTTTTCTACATTTGTACTGTATTCGCAATTAGATTTGTATTCGTATACGTTACATATAATTAATGGGACATATGATTGTATGATGATGATGATAATGATGTGACCTTGAATCATTTGAAATTTGTGATAATTGAAACAAAATTAATTGAAAATGCTTTAAATTATCACTGGGAAGTCTTAGTGCCAGTTAAGTGAACCGCTTTCATTTTGAAAGTATTCTGTGATCAGAGACGGATACACATCAAATGTGATGATTAATAAAATTTGACTTTGACAAATATTTGCCCCATTCGTCTCCCCCCCTCATCAAAATATCTAAATCCGTCCCTGGCTATTTGCTCGGATTGCTCATTTCCTGCCTCGTACTTTAAGTCAATAAATTCATTCACTAATCAGCAGTTCCATTGTTATTTTTTCATTTTTTATTTATTTATTGGTTTAATATTGACTTACTTGCGACACGTTACAATTGCACAATAATATTAATTGATGTCCCTTTGGCATCATCCCTTGTTTAAAAACAATTGATTGATATTTATTTTTTATACATTTTTATGAATTCAATAAACACCAAAAAAAAAAATAAAATAATATTGCACATTTTTTTTCAAATAAATAATATCTATTTTAATCACATTTTCTTTTTGGATGTCTCTCTGTTAAATTTTTTTTCCCCTTGAATTTCATAAAATTCAATTCCTGTTGCTGAAATTCATTGAATGCATCGGACCATTTGCAATTATTTTTTTCATCAAAGGCACGAGGTACAGAAACGTCGATAGAATATTTAAAAAAAAAATCCCCTTGCTCATTTTTTTTGATGGACATTTACTTCATTAAACGCAGTTGTTTTAATTTTAACTGAAGCGGAAGTAATTTGATGATTGTTTCAACTTTTTTTCTGTTGAAATTTCAAATTATGATTCAATTCACATTTCTTAATGTAAAATGATGGAAAAAAGTAAATAAAAATATTAAAAGTATAAACAATGACAATTAAAACCTTACAAAAATAGTCAGGGCACCGTTATCCTAAAATTCACTGAACTAATTGAATTAACGATGTAAAACTATTTCCAAATAAAAGTTGAAAGAGAGAAAAGTTTCATTTTAATATCATTTGCTCATTAAATTCTTGATAAAATAATGGATTATTTTGATATAAATAGATTATCGTTTTGAAAAGTTTTGAGAAATTATTCTTTTAACAACAAATGAGGATGTTCAGTGATTTCAATTAAAATTATGAGAAATCGGTTTAATTTTTTGTCAAGATCTGTGAAATTTAGTCATAGCTATCTTGAAAACTGTCCAGTGAGAGATGACATTTAAGTGTCCAGTAGAGGGCTCTGCTGGCAAATAATCAGTAAGGAGCTATCACTGCACTGAAGTTATCAAGGACCTTGGCAGCCTTGTGGAGAGGTTTTCAGACTCACTGAGCCCTCCTCAACACGTTCAAACCGTCATAAACGACTTTTACCCTAAATTTACATTTTTTTGCTATTTTTTCTCTGTGAAAATGACTAAATCAGCTCCCAACGCTGCACTTTGTTCGGTTATAAGGCTTTCGTGATTAATTTTACAAGGGCACGATCATTGATGAGCATACTTTACTTACTTTAATTTACGCCTTGTCCTTCCTCAGGTAGTCCAGACTGTCCTCATGTTGAGCAAAGGCGATCTACAAAATGTCTCCATCTAGAACGTCGGATTGTTATTTGTTTCAGTTCCCCTAGGTTGTTAAATTGTGCCTCATTTGCCTCTCTGACCGAGTTGGCATCAAAAAGTGTGGAGCGTTGCCAGGTGTTCCTTGGTCTACCTCTTCTACGGCTACCTTGTCGATTGTATTCAAGTGCCTGGTGGCAAACTTCTGAAGGGTCTTTTCGTAAGGTATGCCCAATATAACCAAATTTTCTTCTACGTAGCTCCATATTTATATTTTGAATCTCGACTTTTCTCAGTAGTTCCTCATTCGAAATTCAATTCGGCCAGAAGATACGCAGAATTCGTCTATGACATCGGTTAAAAAATACTTGCAGCCTTCTTTTAATGTCCTCTGTAACGAGCCAGGTCTCATAACCATATAGATCAAAGGTTCGAGGTCGGATCTAGATTATTTTAAAAAGCTTGTCATTTAATAGATTTAGGAGCTAGGTCTCTCATATGACCAGCCTTTGATTGGCCATTTCACCGTCAGCACTTTCCTGGTTGTGAGCCTGACGTTCACTTATCGACAACTCCCCATAAAATCGTTTTTCTCATCACTAACCTTTCAAATCCTTTGTTCTTTTTTCCCCCATATTCAAATGAACCAACCTTACTCAATTCACTTCTTCAACCAATAAATAAAGCACCAGATGAACAAGACAAAAAAATGATGGCAAGTCACACAAAATGTATTTTCCCAATGTTACTTATGGAATGACGAAACTTTTTCCGCATGTATGAAAAAGTTTTGTCAGTTCAGTAATCTAATAACATTAAAATTATACATATCTATCTATATCTATTGACAAAATAATAATAATGTGCGAATAATATGTAATTAAATTAGTGAGTTAGGCAAAGAGAAGGCAAAATAAAAGTTTTTATTTTTTTCAAGTGAATATGATGATGGTATGTTGTAAAATTTCCATCAATTTACGTGTTGAAAAGAGGGTTAATGTAATTAATTTGTTGTTACTTTATTTATTTTAGGAAAGTTTTCATTTTATTATCGCACGCTTTTGAAGTTGAATTCACTTGAAAATCTCTTTTCGAATAATAATAATAATAAAAATTTGAATAATGTGAAGGATTTTGCTGTGAAAAAAATATTAATCACACGCTGTGAATTCTTATGAAAATCGATTCAAAATCTATTTATCAAGAATGAAATTTAACAAACAAAGCAAAGCCTTTATCTATCAAAAAATATCATAAAAACAATATTGCACGATCATCGATTTGAGTATCAAACTCATCATCATCAAATATTATTTTTAATGGAATATTTCTCACTTATTTCATGAATAGATAACACAGTTTGATTCAAATACTTGTATTTAAATAATATTTGAAATAAATACTCAAATTTATTCGATACCCTCTTTTAAATATGATGCTTATATGCTTATTATTCTGTTTCCTTTTGGAAGACCCATTTCAGATGACTTGCAGTTTGGTGTCCATCGACTCAATAAACAAAGCGGCATTGTTTTCATTTTAAATGAATAAAAATACAAGACAAACAACTACACTGCTTTAATTTGGAGCGTAAATGAAGAATATTTAAAGAAAAATATTAAATAAAGAAATTCATTTAGCATTACAAACAATTTAAAGCCTTTTCTCACCATGTAATAAAGTTACGTGCAACGTCATACTCATACTCATGCACATAATCGTAGTAAAATTAATATGAAAAAAAAGTAAAAGAAAGATATTCAGTGCGGTAAATTGAATTAAGATTTTCTTATTATTACTATTATAAAGTTAAGACATTGCTCTAGTGGTTTGTTTCGGTAATAAATAAAATACTACTCATATTAATGTTATAATAATAATAATACAAGGAATTCAATGTTCTGCTTTTATGAGCATGTCTGTGGGAAATTTAATCAAATCAAAGGTATTTAATCGTTGACCACAGAGGTACGATCAGATGGATTTGAAGTGTTAAAGTAGATTCATTGAATAACCATGCGTTTGTGGTAAATACAATTATTTTTGGGATTGATTACTGTCCATGTCCGAGTAATGTGTAATGTGGTAGGTGTAATGTTATTATTGGTGTTTCTTTTCTTTTTATGGGGAAATTTCATGATCCTTTTAAAACGATTGAGCGTTGATTTAATTGAAGAAATTATGACATTTGACCTTGAATGTGTATGTCCAGGTAAATCCAAGTTAATTATCAAGATCCTAGTGGGTTGTGGTAAGTTATTAGTGTTATGGACTGTCAATCCTAAGGTTGACAGTTCGAGTCTCACTTCGACAATGAACCTTGACAAAATTGAATGTCCCTCTTGGGACAATTCAATTTGAACTAAGGCTAGATGGAAGTAACGTCAGTTGGATTATGATGACAAGATAAAAGCCTCTAATGCTTGGCTAATTTCCTGAATACAGACTTATATACTCCCTCTATAATTCTGATCTGATGACATATTCTTATGAGCTTTTTTGTCCAACATCAATAACCAGACCACTTTCCCCTGCACCATTCAGGCGTTATGATGCTGACTTCTGCCTGCACTTATGCACTTAAATTGATTTCGACTTTTTGTGTTGCTCTTGAGAAATAAAATGTCAAGTCAAACTTGGGATTATTTTCCTCCTCCAAGATTCCGAAATTCAGTCTTCTAGGTTTTGAGACTGATTAAAAAAATAGACACACTCATATTCCACTAAATGTTAAGTATTAAGGTAATAAGATTCTTTTTCATACAAACAGCATCCTTCAATATGTTACTCACATTTTAACTTTTACTCTCATGTTGGCCACTGCATTTAAACGAGCGCTGTATTCCATTCACTCACTATCCATTCATGAAATCAAACCATATTCAATTCTTACAAATCTTCTCTGTTTACTTTCATTCACACTCTTACCATATACAATCGTATCACTCACAATGTTTGTTTACATTTTTCCTTTATTCCTTTTTTCACTTCATTTTCGTACTCGTCTACACACACACATCACACACACCCATCTTACCGGCATAATGCATTTTACTCATTTACCCGAACATATCCGAACACACACAACACAAAAAAAATGAGCACCAACAAACACGACGATGATATCCAAGTACTAAAGGTTTCAGCTGTCCCGAATATGTTATAAAAGAACCTGCCTTTACCAAATACATTTCAGATCATAAACAACTCTTGTAGTATCAACATCGTATCAAATTTTAATACAAAAAAAAATAAATTTAACATTCGAGAGATAAAACATAAAATAAAAACACATATAATTTAATTTCATACGCGGGAAAAAATCATAAATGAAAATTAATCGGATAATCCACAAGTACTTATGTGGAATTAAAAAAATTATAAAAATAAAATCATAAAAAATTATCGTATACATGTAATTAAATGATGAAGTGTTCGTAACACAATCATAATAATAATAATAATAATAAATAATTAAAAGGAAAAATTTAATTACACAGTGTTAACAGTAAAATAACCAATGAAAATTAATTGAGTGATTAAAGCGCGTATTAAAAGGAAAGCATTAAAATAAAATTATTATCATTGAAATAATTGTAATAAATTACTAATAAAAAATAATAAAAGTAATCATAAAAATAAATTAAAATTGATAATAAAATAATCAATTGAATGAACTGAAATGTAATGTAATGAGACAATTAACACAAAAATATGAAGGAAATGAACTTTTGATTAAATATTCAATTAAATAGTTTGAATTTAAATAAATATTCATCGGATTAATTTTTTTGTTTTGTTTTGGTTTTAAATTAAATTAAAAAGTAAGTATTTTAATTTAAATGAAAATAAAAAATAAATTTAAAAATTCCCATATTGTCTAGTGGTTAGGATACTCGCCTATTGCTTGAATTGAAGTCGCTCCTCTGCCTTCTTGTCTCCTTGTTGAATTTAATTGTTTGATGTCCAATTAAAAAAATCTGAAAATTAAAAAAAAATTAATGAGTGTTATTTTTAAATTAATATGAAAATTAAACAAGTAAATTTAAAATATTAATATAAAAAGTGCATCTCCTGTTAATTTTTTTTTTACTTTCAATTCAAATACCCTTTTTATTTAAAGAATTGCTTCAAGCAGTTAAAAATAAGAACTTTTTTTTCATTCTTTGAATCATTCACATATTGATGTTCAGTCACCGGAAATATTTAATTCGTTCTTTATCGAATTTATTTCATTTTTTTCATTTTAAATTATCTTTAAATAAGTTTCCTATACAATTAAAAAGAAAAAGACATAAATTTCACGCTATATAATTGAGAATGCATTCTCATTCTTACTTCATTTTCACGGAAATATATGGAACAGTGAATAATTGTGGTTTTTTTAAAAAAAAATTATATGATAAAAAAAACTAGAATTAAATGTGTAAATTATTATTTTTATTATATTTTAAATAAAAAATAAAAATCTGTGTGTGAGTTAGTGAAGTAAAAGAAAAGATTTATATAAAAATCAGACGAGAAACTTTTACATGTACACACGTACACTTATACTCACACCTATATAAATTGATACAAATAAAAAAATAGAGTAAATGTCGAAAAAAAATTGGTTATGGTTCATTAATTTCTTATTTATCGGAGATCGGTTATTGATGTTCTCTATCTAATATTTTTTTTTCCTTTAAATTCTTGCTTACTTTCACATGAGATGAGAGCAATGAAGAGACATAAAAAGGGCTTATCTCTTCTAAATTTACTTTCAAATTACCTGTCTCGGTTAAATATTAGCTAACAATCGATTTATTTTGATTTTTTCTTCATTTTTTTTAATATAATTTAATACAAAATAAAATTTAATGTGATTTTTTTCAATTTTTTCACCATTCACCATCATGATGAACAAAAAATCATAAAACACATAACCATAAAAAAAATAATATTGATATCATTTCATTTTGACACGGTTGGATCTTATTACGTTTAATTTTGAGATTTAAATTTTAAAGGTATTTATTTCAAGGGCGCGATTCATTGATTCATTTTCATTTTTTTAATTTATTACTCTTATTAAAGTAAAATCACGTCAATAAATTTTATTGATATTTATTTCAAGTAAAATCATCGTAAATTAAAACATAAAACTGAAATTGATACTGTTATTATTGAAATTAAAGTTAAATCGTTATTAAAAAAAAAAAAATATCTGAAGAAAATTTAATTCTAATTATAACTTTAAAATGTTATAAAATTATTATGAGATTTTATCTACAATCCTAATTCATCGTTAAAAGGAAAAAAAATTATCTTCTTATATATTTTTTTTTTTTTTTTTTTAATTTTATATGAAATTTAAGGATAAAAATACACCTGAGCATACAAGAAAATAAATATCAGGATCATATTTATATATCTTTATATTTTTTTTTTGTATATTATTTTTCTGAAATTTTTCCCACATTTCGATTCCTTTTGTTATAAGGATTTATTCAAACACACACACTCAAAAAAAATATTAATATGAAATAAAACGGACAATTAATATGAAAAAAAAAACTCACATAATATAATTTTAAAAGTGAATTAAGAATTTTGTTAAAAGGAAGAGGATTGAAGGATATTTTTATGATGATTTTAACATACAAACACTTTTAGAATCGTTTATTTGAATGGAGACAATAAAATGAAATAAAATCAAATAAAATATAATGAAAAAGGAACAAGAAACAGGTTCTATTCTGTGTTTTATTCCTTTATTTTGAATTGAATTGAATTTACAATGAAATAAAAGTGCGAAATTTAAGGATTTTTTTATTTTCACACGGATTTTTAGTCATTGTGGATTTTTATTTTATTTGAAAGTGAAAATTAAATTTTGAATATACTTGAAATGAAATTTTAAAGTCAATTTAAATCAAATTTTAAATACAAATTAATTTAGTTCAAATTTTGGCCGTTATTTGCATGTGGCGCTAAATTTCATGTATGCAAATTGCCTATACTTGAATTTTAAGTGTAAAGAGATTCAAATTATGCATTTCATCAAGATATTTTTTTCTTAATAAAATTTCTGTTAAAAAAATAATAAATTACGATTAAAATTGTTAAAAATATACTGTAAATAAGAAGAAAATGAAATTTTAACTGTTACATTGAAAAAAATTCTCGTACCTGCTCTATTTCATTTTTTTTTTTGTTTTTTTGTACTAAAAAAAGTTCCTTTTTCATTTTTAATGTTAAATTTCAGTTCATATAAATTTTTATATTTTTTTTCTCATCTTTATCTGAGTCCAAGTCCTTAGTTAGTCCCTTTTACAATTCTTTCTGTGAGTTGTAAGTTAAAACTCAAATATCTGAGAAAATACAAGAAAAGAAAAATACTTGAACGATGCATTTCGTATCCTTTTGTTTCTGCTGTTGTCATCAAATAATACTTCTTTTTAATGGTTTTTTTTCTTCTTCTCTCTGTCGTATTTTATTACGATGAGACAAAAGTAATAGAAGCAAAAAAAAATTATATAAAGGAAGAAAAAAAAGGACTCAGCAAGACACTGAAAGAATACTCGCATAAAAATTGGTATTGCATTAAAGTTTTTTTTTGTGTCCTCTTCTCTTCACTGTAAAAAAAATAAAAAATTTAAAATGAAATGAAAAAAATTGAATCACCGAAAGGAAGAATTTTAAAAATTCATTCCATTTCAACCTGATTTTATTCTTTTGTTTTTTATTTTTCAGTGAATTTATTTTGAATTTGTATGACAAACAAAGAATTTCACATCAAATATCACAGATATATCACACAACTAATGTCATTTTGTTTCATTAGAGAGATAAAAGGGAAAAATAAATTGAATTTCCTTCTCATGCTCTCATTTTATTTTAAACTTTAAATCAGATTGAACAAAATCAATCAAAGCACACAGTAAATAAATATAAAAAAAATTAAACAACATCAGAAATGGGACAAACACTGTCTGATTGGTGTCCAGTACTAAATAAAAAGTTTTGTGTTGTAATGCAATTTTTCTGATGTTTTCAGTGAAAAATTGAATGAAATGAAATTACAAGGAAAAAATGTAAAAAAATGTCTTGTAAAGTTACAAATTACAAAAGAAAGAACATGACTCTTGTTTGTTTTATTATTTTACATGTTTTTTGCTTCGTTTTCAAACTTCTTCGACCATTTTTTATTCCATTTAAAATTATTTTCCTTGAAACTTTTTAAAAGTGGATTGTTGTTGTTGTTGTTACAAGTGTAATTTTATTATTGAATTGAAGTAAATTGCATTATTGGATTTGTACCTTTTTACTTTGCAATGATCGTGAGATGCATCAATTATTGTCATGTTTCTAATGTTTTTTTTTCTTTTTTTCTTTCTTTACAGAAAATCAACTTAAAAATGGCCTCATCATGCACATATCTAATGGTACTTTTTGTCTTCGTCCTCCAACACATCACAGCCATCTCATATTGTCCCACAAAGTGTATGTGTGACGATGAAAAGCTGCATGTGACATGTGGCGAAGGAAATTTAGATGTTCTCCCAATTGCACTAAATCCGTCCATTGAACGACTAGTAATTCAATACAACAAAATCAAGACAATTGATTCAAGTGTATCATTTTACACAGAGCTCACTGTGTTAGACTTGAGTGCCAATCACTTATTGGCCATCCCACCAAAAACCTTCATTTACCAGAAAAAACTGCTAGAGCTCCATTTGAACAACAACAAAATCAGCTCAGTCACAAATCAAACGTTCTTTGGTATGACTGAACTTCAAGTCCTCAATTTACGCAAAAATTTGATTGATGAATTGGGATCAAATTTATTTTTCACCCTGCCAAATTTGCAGGAACTCAATTTGGCTGGTAATCGCATCGGTAAAATCGATCCTAAAGCATTTTCTGGGCTATTTAACCTGAAAGTCCTTTATTTGGATGACAATAATTTGGCCACAATTCCATCAGATACCTTTCAGCCAATGTCACGATTAGCTGAACTGTATTTGGGAGTCAATTCGTTCATGACAATCCCTGCGGGGGCATTCCAGGATTTGAAACAACTCAGTAAACTTGATTTACATGGTGTGATGTTGGTGAATTTGACACAAGATTCACTCTTGGGACTGGAACGCGTCAAAAGTCTCGATTTGAGTGATAATCACTTTTTGAAAGTGCCAACAGTGCAGTTATCACGCTTGAAGCGACTCGAGGAACTGATAATCGGTCAAAATGACTTTGAAATGATACCAGAAGGGGCCTTCTTTGGTTTGAATAACTTGAAACGCATCGATATTACGGGAGCACTCAATTTAAGGAGAGTGCAATCAGGAGCATTTGCAGCAAATACAAACTTAGAATCAATTGTAATTGCATCAAATAAGCAATTAATTGATATTCAAGAGGGAGCGTTTAGTGGATTACCACATTTAAAGAATGTTGTTTTAAAAGACAATTCATTGCCGACATTCCGTGAAGAATTGTTGCCATGGAAGGATTTGCAAAGCTTTGATATTAGTGAAAATCCATTGAGGTGTGATTGCAATGTCATGTGGTTACGTCAGTTAATTACAAGTAAAAAGCACAATGAATCAATGAACACAATTTTGTGTGTGACTCCAGAGAGATTTCATGGCGAGGCTTTGGAACAACTAACACCAGATTTAATTGGGTGTGTGCATATTTCAGCGAGGGAACGCGCGATTTTTGGTGTTTTCTTGGTTGGAACTGCTGCAATTCTCACATCGATCGCATTGATTTCGTTTAAATTCAGATATCATATCATCGATTACTTGCGATGCATTTGGAATAAAAGTAATAATCTTAAAGGCGAAAAAGAGCAAGAATACCATAAAACATTTTCAGATGAAGATTTTTTCTCACGTACTAATCAAAATATCTACGAATACATACACAAAATACATCCAGCACCCTCAGTAACGCCAGTGTGTCATTATGCCGAGTACTCACCCAACCACCATCCTCATCACCAAAACTATTTCAAGCCAATCCCAATTTCAGAGTTATAGCTAGCCGTACCACCTCCATTGCCACCACGTATCTTCAATTGTAGCACCCTCGGAGCACCAAGCTCATCAAGTAATAAATCAAATAATAGCAATAGTTTTTATTGTCACACACTATCAGGCAATAGTAGTAATAGTAGTAGCAGTAATGGAGGTGGATCATCTTCGTCATCAAATTCTGCAAATACAACAAACACAAGTCTAACGTCAGAATATAAATTGAATCAAGAATATTTCCACCGGAAAAATCAAAGTATCAATGTGATTTCATCGCAAATGCCTGTTGTACAACATTACACACTAAGACAACAACAACAGCCATCATCTCATGGCAGTAGCATGAGAAAACACAAAAAATCAAGTAGTAGCAGCACATCAGTAATGAGAAATGATGAAATTGAATCACCAATCACATGAAATATTATGTAAATATAGCATTTAACAAAAAATTGTCTTTCTTTTAAACGAATTCTCTGAATTTTTTTATTCAAATGTGTGATTCATGTGTGTGTGTGATGAAATAATCCTCTAATAACATATCAATTGCAATCAGGTTTTTTTTCCTTTCCCTTCTGAAATTTCATCAGAAGAAAATTCATATTAAATTATAAGAATGCTCAAATCCGGAAGGAATCAGATTCAAATTCAAATTCAAATCAAGAACAGATGACACAAGCATTTATGCAAAAATTGGATTAAAGTGAGCACACACACACACACATACATACATAAAAAATGAAGAGAGAAAAATCTGAGACAAACAAAAACCAGTGAATTATTAGATATAAAATAAAAATTTCGTTTTTCAATGAAAACATTTTTCAATTGAAACTTTTTTTCCTTTAATTTTCATTTTTTTTCCTTTCAAATTCAATTCAAATGAAAAATTTAAAAGGATTTCAAAAAAAAAAGTTAACATTAAATTAAATTAAATGTGTATTTATATTAAAAAAAAAACAAAAAAAAATTAACTGAAATGAAACGCAAAAGCAATGCAAATTCACTACTAACATAAATTTTAAATGAAAATATTGAGCGATACTTGTGTATGTAAAAAATTTATGTATAAAAAAAAGAAAAAAATATCAATTACATTAAAAATATTTAAAAAATTTAAATGAAAATGTAAGACAATTTTTTAATTTATTGATTCATTGAAATCTTATGATAAAGTGACCCAAGTTATATTTGTGGTTGAATTTCATTTTTGTTTCCTCTTTTTCATTCATTTAATAAAAAGACGTTAAAAGAAAATTTAATAAGACTTGCTCTTTTTCTAGTCATATCACATTTAAAGGAAAAAAATATGAAAAAAATAAAACAGGAGGCGATTTAAGATTAAAGTTAAATTAAAATGAAAATGTATCTCAATGTAATAATAAATAAATATCAATTAAATGTAAATATTTAGAGTAAGATTTGTATAAAAAAAAGGGATTTCATTCATGACCATAATTTTCATTGGAATTTCGATCAGGGACGGATTAAGGGGATCATGAAAGAGGTCAAGGAGGGGTTTCGCTCTCCCCTTAAATTCAAATTTTTAAATGAATAAATTGAATCAGCCTCCCTCCTCACCCCCTATCACCTTCATAAGGGGGGCTTAACGTAAACTCCTTAATACGTCCCTTGAAATTTTCCTTGTAAAGTTTTCTCACCTAATTCACCCCTGATTTCATTTCATTTCATTACAATCAATTTCAATATGATAAGATTCGGTAAAATAAAAAATTATGATAAAATTGAAATAAATTCATTTCATTTCATTTCATTGCAAAGAAAAACAAAAGGAATTTTACTTCGTTTTTTCATTTTCATTTCAATAAAAAAAAGTTAATTTTTTCTTTTTAATTTCCCCCCCCAAGTTTTTCGTCTCATTTTCATTTACACTCAAATTTCATAAAAAAACATTGAAATAATAGGAAAAAAAATACAATTATTACAAATAAAATGAAATAAAACGAAAAAAACGAAAGATAATCAACCAACCAAAACAGGATTATTATGTAAATGTAAAATAATAGTCTAAAAATTTAATATAAAAACTTTTAAATACAAAAAAGAAATTAAAATTAAAAAAACATGGAAATGAAAAAAAGTAAAAAAAAGTAATGTAATTGTTTCATAATTTTATCAAATATCAAAAGAAATTAAAATATTCAAGGCACATTATTTTTTATATAAAATATTTGTAATAATAATACTAAAAAAGGAGTTAAATTTTACTTTTCATTCATAAAACAGTTAAGAAAAAAAAATTATTATAATTATAATTTTTTTTGTATTATTTGCATTTATTGTAATTAAAATTTAAAGACACAAAATCTTATTTGAATATTAAATGAATAAGAGACCAAAAAATTCACATTCACACACTCACAAACTCAATAATCATTGTAAAAAAATGTAATCTCTCTATAAATGGGATAGAATAGAAGACTTTTAAATTAAATAATAATCATTTTTTAATAATATTAAAATTCGATACGAAATTCGATTTTATTGTATTTTTTGTATATGATAGTAAAAAAATTGATGAAAAAAATGTACTTGTATAAAATAATGACACTTAAAAAAAATTGTATATAAAATTTGATGATAAATGTTATTTATTTAAGGATGATGTAAAATTAATATTTTTTAAGATAATAAATTAATTGTTAAAAAATATATTATAATATAAAATGATTAAAAAAATATGGAAATCTATGAAATGATAAAAAAAAAATGATTAAAATAAAATAAAATTCATCGAAAATGAATTTCAATTAAAATGAAAAAAATTAAAAATTTTGTTTGAATTTTTCTTGCTTTAAAGGCGTTGTTGAGGGTCGATGAGTTGTTATGAGTTTGATTCAATGTAAGTATTTTTCAGCATTGGTTTATTGTTTCTGAACTGAATTTGTATCACGTTAAGTTGTAAGTATTATCTTGATGAGCCAACTTAATACTTTTTATTGCCTCTTTATCAATCCTTTTGTTTCAAGGTAACCCAATTAGTCTGACAAAGCCAGACAAAGTAAGACTCAAGTTTAAGGCTCCAGAGCTAGATTTCTGTTTCTATTTTGATGGCTGATGAAGAATTTTTGTCTAGACTGAAGTTATCAACGACCTTGGTAGCATCGGAGGGATAGTTTTCAGGCACTCTTTACCAATATTAATCTTTCCTTTTTATTTATTGCTGTTTTTTAATTTTTTTTCTCAGTGTTAATGACAAAATCAGCTCTCAGTGTCAGACTTTTATCGGTTTTTAGGCTCTCCTGAAAAAATTTCAAAAGTAAAGTGATACCAATTTTTAGAGAATAAAAAGCTCTTTGTATGGTCCTAATGAAAACCCCAGATAAATAGTTCTGCAGAAATAAATTCTCTATCGTTGTGCGCTTTGATGATACCTGGAACATGTCGAAAAGGGTTTAAAGATCTTGAAAATTACCTCTCAGAAACTGCCAAGGCCATTTATGAAGTCGTTGATAATTGAAGTCCTAATTTGATCACAGCTGATCCCAAAACTAAAATGTTGACATGAACGTTATGATCTCACCTTCCATTTCATTAGGATTTTATTAACATTACCACTGACACTACATAAACAGAAAAAAAAACTTTATATTTTCAATTAACTCATTAATCGCCGCTCCTAAAATATTGAGTTTTGAACAAAAAGTTCTTCTATGATTTATTCTTAAGGTAAAAATGAACACTTTTCATTTCGATGAAAATTTTAGGTTTCATATAAAAATTTTACAGGAGAGACAAAACAAAATACGTATAAGTCCTACACAAATACATACAGAAACATTGTACGAGAGAGAAAAAAATGCGACTATTCTTAAAAGTTTAGCTCATAATTTTTTAATTTTTGGTTTAAATTCAAAAACCATGCAACTGTTTGACACAATACATCTTAAATTAAGACTCTAAAAAAGATTGCCAAGGAAATTTTTTGATTTGAACGAGAAAAGTGACTTCAAAGAGGCGTTGTAAAAATACAACGTTAGCGATTAATGAGTTAAAAATTGCATTAGTTTTCAATTGACTCACGTTTTTTTCAAAAGTTTCCTTAATTAAGGCATTCAATGATTCATCTTCGTTTCAATTTAATTATTTGCTCAAATAAAACATTTTCATTCAATCAATTAATGTTTGTTCTTCATATTTAATGACCAATAACCATCTTGTTCCATGCTGAAAAGAAAAAGAAAATTTTATAATTCAATATTAGTTTATGGAACATAATTCAATAAAAAAAACTGTGTGCTTCCTCTTATGAAAGCGAGTATTTTAGATTTTTTTTTTTCAAAATTCCATAAAAGAACAAGAATATTTTTTTTCAACATTCGCAGAAATTTCATCGAAGATCATCCAATAAACGGTTATAAATAGTTTGAAAAAAAATAATAAAAAATAATTATGTTGCTATTTAACAACTTAAAAAATGATTTGAAAGTATTTTTCTATGCTTTATCGTGTAATTAACACTCAAATTACCTTATTAAGGACGAATTTGCTCTTTCAAGGCCACATTTTTAAAATAAATAAGAAATTAAATTTAAAAAACTAAAATTGAATTTTAAATTTGTTAAAAAACTAAATTTAAAAGAGCTGAAAGTATTTTTGATCCATTTCAGAAAAAAATTCATGGTACGATGAGTGTTAAAAAATGGATAAGAGCTTAGTTTCAGCTAACATTTGTTTTATTTCATTTTATTTTAAAAATGTGTTATTAAATACTGAAAATTATACTGCTGGTGGAATCGTATTTTAGTGCTTACTTAATTTTTGTTTGTTTGATGCTTTTTTCTGTCTATGTGTATGTGTGTGTGTGTGTGTACAGAAATGTACATAAAAGATATTTTTCCAACAAAGTTTCGATGAATTGAAAATAAAATGTATTTTAAAAGCTCTTTCTCTCTTTTTAAATTTCAAAACATTTTAAAATACACAAACAAATATTTTTTTGCACACACACACAAAGCAATTGAAAATAAAAATGTTTGAATGTTGATCTTCTACCCTCTTGTGCATTCATAAAATTAAAGTTTTAATTAAAAGAAAAAATATTGAAAAGGAAGTATAATTTTTTTTTTCAATTTTTTTTTTACTTTTATCATTTAATTTTATATAAAATAAAAAATAACACAGAAAATACGACAATTTTATGACTCCGTTGCTTCACTTGGGACAACTGCAATGTTGTCATCAATGCAATTCAGTGACGATGATGATAAAAATGATGATGATGGTAGAGAGAAAGAAAAATAGATTTTCACTTCTATAAAACTTTTTTTTTTTTCAACTTTTTTTTGAAGTATACAAAAAAAAACTGCAAAATGAGAGAGAGACCGATGCTTGCAAAAACGATGATACGATTATGAGTGATGAACTTTTGCACTTCTTTTGACTTTATTTCTATTAGTTATTCTTTCATCAAAGTTCACAACGGTGTTCAACTCCACTAGGAAAAACACTCCACTACGTCCAATGTAAATTTTTAACTGAATATCATTGAAACAGTTTTTCATGGCGAAAAAAAATATATAATTATGATGGTAATTCAAATGATATTCGCTAAGTTTATAAAAAAATTAATA
This sequence comes from Culicoides sonorensis, assembly GCA_900002565.1. Lineage (NCBI taxonomy): Eukaryota > Metazoa > Arthropoda > Insecta > Diptera > Ceratopogonidae > Culicoides > Culicoides sonorensis. Next base: position 749,758 of record LN483450.1, on the reverse strand, counting down.
AAAAAAATGAGAAAATGTTTTTTAATTGATGTTAAGTACGCTTTTATGATTTTTTTTCTATTGCTTTGGGTGAGTGCTTGTCAAGTGATTGTGATTTAATTTGTTTATAAAATTCATGCATGGATTATCCAAAGAAAATTTCTTGTGAAACTGGAAATAATTTAAATTAATAAGGATCACAAGACCAGAATTTCATTGGATTACAAAGAATTTATTCATGTTTAAATTAAATTTTTAATTCCTTTTTATCTCACATCTTTTTTTTTGCTTTAGATTAAATTCTCACGACCGCGCCATGTCAAACCACAGTAAAAAAAATCTGTAACCACATCAAAGTAGTGAACATTAAGGAAATATGCATCATAACACAGGTATTGCTCATGTAAATTTCTAGTAGAATAAGCTTTAAACCCAAACTAAACACGAAACGAATTCCACTTGACTTGATGTAAACCATTTGTCGAATTAAAATGCCATCCCATAACAAAAAATGATAGAAAATTGGAGACAAAAATTCATAAAAGGAAAAATCTAATACTAATTCTAATAAATGAATTTTGTATCGTTATTAAAGGAAGTGGACCATTTGGTTTTTATCCCAAACAGTGTTAAGCCTCTTCCAGTACAAAAGATCGCGCTTGTTGACAGGAATGCAATAAAGATTATGTTTGTATGTGATGTGATTTGATGTGAACGATACAAGTGAATATTAAAATTAATAAAAAAAACGGAACTCAATGCATGGGACATCTCACACACGGTGACAATTATTAAATCTGATGTTATTTATGATCCTTCAGCGAAAGATGAGGCAAAAAATTCTTGGGAATATAAGGTTGCTATGCACTTGACATACATATAAAACACTTAAGATCATATAAATATAAAAATGATGTGATGACAGAAGCACATACAAGAAAAATAACTAATATTAATAATGTTTTACATACTTTTCTTGTTTCAGGGTGATCTAGAGGTAACATTGGCTATGATGAGATAAAAACACGAGTATGGATCATTCACCTGGTCTCCATACTAAGTCGCATATGAAACACATCAAAAGAATTCAGAAGAGATCGACACGAATTACTTTTTGTAGGGACTAGAAACACACTCTGAATTGTGCCTTCCAGATTTTAATATTTCGCAAAATGCCACTCTTTATATATATATTGGAAGGCGAGACGTTTTTAATGCATCTTTTGCTGTGTTAAAGTCATCGGACTGGTCAATTTTACTGCCTAAACATTTCAACGAAAATGAATTCATCTTTCTGTAGAAAGCACTGCTACTAAATCATCTCTAGGTTGTAAGGCCTTAAGTATTAATACTTGGGTTGGTCTTTTGCTTCAATTAAAATTCATCAACACCTTTTGGGAGATGTAGACATGTGAAGTAGTTTATTCAAGTAATTCATGATTTTGAGTTTTTTGAAAAAATATTTCTCATATCAATTGATTTACCTACCTTTTAATATCTTTGAATACGATTAATGTTTTATAACAAAGCCTTCCTTGATCCAATTCGAATATTTTACTTCAGTTCTCGCCTTCAGATCTTAAACGTTACAAACTGCACCCATGTCTTAATAATCTGCTTAAAATGGGTCTGGATTCATCACTAACGAGCTGCATCACAATTTCAGTACTCTCCTATTTTAAGTCAAAGCCCTCCATTATCAGGCATAATTGGCTCTGAATTGAAGCTTAGATTTCCTACTCACATTAAAGGAGCTTCCGTTACACTTCATAACAGATAAAAAAAGTATAATAGTATCATATTACAACTAAAATACAAAACGAGCTTTATGTCATCTATATTAAATTTCATCATTTCATAAGATGCGAGTGAATGAGGACGCTTTTCTATCAACTTGATACATTTGTCCATTGAGTCCCCTTAAGAAATATTCAAAAAGTACCACATTACGAGATTATTCATTGATTTCTTTTTCATCTAAATTCCCATTCCAAAAAATAAAACTAAGACAAGCTGCAAACAAACTGTTGACTTTCCATAACAAAGTCATTATCGTTATTTAATAAATTTCGTATTAGAAATTTCATCTAGAACACAATTACAAAAAAAAAAGTATTTGTCACATTAATATGAAAAGACAAAAAAATAGAATAGAAAAGGAGGGAAAATATCATTTATTACAATTTTTTCTTATTCAATTTGACATAAGTCCGTTTTCATTAAGTTTGTTCATTTCCAGGACGAGTTCAGTTATCATCATAATTTATATGTCATATTTTTTTTCATTTGAATCCCATTCTCACATATGGTTAAAAAATTTTCAATTAATTTTTCACACATATTTTTTTAACATACAAATAAATCATTTGTCTAATTTAGAATTTAATTAAAAATGAAGTGACTCCTCATATGAACTAGGATAGAATTCAAATCCAGATGTAAATTTAAAAAAAAAATTTTTTCAGACCATTGCATTGTAATGAGATCAAATGAAATTTATGAAATATGAAAAATCTCGTGTTACGTTTCTGGTTAAAAATAATCATAGTAATAATAATAAAAATTTCACAAATCATCCTTTTTAAAAATAAAATAAAAAAAATAACTTTGTTTAGCTTGAGGTAAAGGCGTGGCACTAAAACTACCATAAAATTACTTTTTTTTTGCGGTAAAAGTTGAAATGAAATCGGTAGTCTTTTTATTTTATTTAAAAAAAAACACTTGGTTAAAGTGAATTGAATTGAAATTATATTGAAAGAGAACCCGATCCATAATTTCGGTAATAATAAAAAATAAGACTAAATTCCGAGGATTGATTTGAGTGGAATAGAAGTTATAAAATAGCAATAATCATAAAAATTATGAATAGGTTGAAGTGTGAACGAGTTTTTATGGCTTTAAATTTTTTGAATTTAACACCCTTTTTTCTATTTCTCTTTGTTTTAATACAAAAAAAAATGTTGATGAAACAAGAAAAAAAATAGTAAATTATAATGAGATGGATGGAGAGACGAGAGATCCTTTTAATTATAATTAATGAGATTTTTTTTAACTATTTCAGTGAAAAATATCATAAAAAACGGGCATTAACAATTTATCATAACAAAGCCGCGATTTTGACACCTTTTTATGATACTTTTCAGGTTTTAAAGGCTTTGTAAGAATTTAATTTAAATTTAGGAAACACCTGGACTGATACGAAGGCAAACGGAGTAGTTTGTGGTTATAAAAGAACTAGACTTTGATCATGAACTTATACGATTAGTGGCCATGACTCTTAATGGAGCTAGGAGCAAAATGCAGCTTGGAAATAAAGTGTCGGAATCTTCAAAGACTAAAACAGGGCTTCGACAAGGTGACGCACTGTCAACTCTGTTATTGAACGTGGCTTTAGAAGGTGCAATGAGAAATGCTGGCATCCAAACATCTCGAACACTTGCTTTGCTTTTGAAAAAGGATTTTGCTTGGATTTTTTTATAATTCATTAATTTTTGGGTTAGACTCTGAATTTAGCCTCAAGAGCTTATAATAGGTTACTCAAATGTCAATTTTCTCATATGTTCAGGATGGTTCATCGAAACTTAGTTTCACAAAAGTACTTTCCTGAACCGTTTTTTAAAACGGACAGTCATTGCAAGTGCCCCCAAAATCGTTTTCAAAATTCAATTCAACCTTATAAATATTAATAAAAAATTACATCACATTTTTTCTCAATATACAAGGAAAAAAAACAAAAATTGACAAGAAATTGGCTTTACATTACTCTTGTAATTTTTCCTGATGATTTTCAAAGAAGCAAAAAAAAAGAAATAAGTGACACAGGTGACGATATGTATCTTTACCGCTTAAAGGGATATAAAAATTGCATTAGGAAAATGAGCATTACCAACGTTTATTATATTACAGCTTATGGCAAGAAAATTGTCGTTGTCATCATCATCATTTTGCAAAAAAAAAAATAAAATAAAATATTTAAGAAAAAACACACAGACTCATATAAAAAAAGGGCAATTCAATTATCAAAGGGATTGACATTTTAGTTGAAAAATGTGTTAAATTATCATCAGGGATCATATTATTTTTACTGAACAAAAATAAATAAATAAAAACCATTTAAAAGGTATCGATATGATGCATCGTCATACATAAATTACTTCTTTGAATATAAATTGCGATGCCAATTCATTGACGGTATCTACAAAATTACTTTTAACGATCCCATACAAACAACATGAGACAAAGCTCGAAATCCCCTTTTTTTTGATTAAAATTATAATTGAAACCTGACACACATAATATTCATGGTTACTTAAATTACATGACATTTAAACGAAATATGCTGGTCCTGATGACCTGCATAAAATTATCTCACTCTCGATTTCAATTTCAATTTAAAAAATGCATTTTATTTATACAATTCAAATGATTTTTGTTATCTTCTGTCTTTTTATGAGTATTTGTTATTTGAAATTTAAATGAAAATAAAAGTCCTTTTAAATGTCTGTCAATTTAGTGTAATTTATACTAAAATATGCCTTTATGTTTTGTATGTATATTAATAAATATTTAATATTTAATGAAAAAGAGTCATTTAGAAAACATTTTTCACATCAATCAAGCACTTAATCATGATTGTACAATAATCAATTGATGTTTCATTGTAATTTGAAGTCATTTAAAATTTAATATTGAAGTTTGATTTGAAATTGTCAATATTAAAATGAAATATTTCATGTATGCGATATGAAAATTTTTGATTTGTGCTTGTCGATATTAGAAAAATTCATATGACCTGTCAAATTTCTTTAATTTTAATATCTGACAATTTTCATAATTTTTAAATTACGACATATTTTTACCTGACAAAGTTTATGCATTGCATGCAATTAATGACTTTGTGAATTTTTCTCGCCAGACTCAAACCTGAAGCGACTTAACAGAGCTATGAGAAGTCAGCTTAGAAAGAGTACAAATCAATGATTGCAATGACTGTCAAGTTAGAATTTTTATTGTAACGTTTTTGCACAAGTTTAACTCTTATGAGTAAAAAAATCATATTTTCGTAAGTTTAAGGCAAAAGTAACCTCAATCAAAGTTACAGAGAATATTTTAAGCCACAACTTTGCCGAACTGACCAAGTCGATATTTCATATATAAAGGGGCCATAAATAGCAAAATACACAATTTTTTGTATGTGTGAATTGAAATGAGTGAAATGTGAATTGAGAGGTCTTAATTCCGATTTTTTAACTCTCTCTGTCTAATTAACACCTAAGGGGTGTTTCAATTACTATTGAAAAGTGTAAAAAATTGCTATAAAAAAATTAAATTTAAAACTTTATCTACAAACGAGTATTGAAGTGCAATCACAATCGAGATTACTCACATATGTTGTGCTGTATTGAAATTTTTTTCATCATTGTTTTAGTAAATATAAAAAAATAGTTCAAATAACATTTGCTAGAAGGACGCAAAAATTAAACTATCCAAACTTTGGCATGAAAATCATCAAATGGATACATCAAAAAAAAAATACAAAAATTATTTATAGACATTTAGAATGATTGCAACACACATTCAGTTAAAATTACTCAGTTGTACGATAAAAAAAAAAGAATTGCGAGGGTGAAAAATTTCATGGTACGTGCACAATCATCATAAGGGTATGTCATACAAAGAGTGATAGAAGAGCGAATGTGTATCAAAAAATTGGACAGATGTATTGCAGTAGCAGCAGAATGACGGATGATGTTTGTATACGTATTTGAAAACATTTTGTTTTATATTTTAATATTATTAAAGGCAAAACACTATTCAGTGCTATCCTAAAAATACACGCATATGAATAGGATGCTTAGATTAAAAGACAACTTAAGTGGTTGTTTTTGCAACAACTAAACAACGATTTTTTTGTGTTGTGTTACTTTGATAAAGTGTATGCATGTTGTTACATTTCATTCAATTTATATTTTTATTTTTGACAGTGAAGTTGCATTTCTATCAAAAGAGAAAAAAATTAGTGATAGGGCTTGTAATGTATTGCATTGAATCGAATAAGGGATAAGTTAATTGAAATGTAAAAGTTGAAGTGTATTTTTGGGATATAAAAGTGAAGAAATTTCTTCTTTTTTTTTGATAAACGAGGCATGGTATGTTCAATTTTTATTTTGTTTTATAGAATTCATGTGGGAGACTCAATTATAGCAGCAATTCAAAAGTTTTATACCGTCAAATGGGGTAAGTTTTTCTATAAAATATATGAATTTAATTGATATTATGCTTTTATTTAGAGCGGAGACGGAATTGAAATGCTGACAGGAAGAAATCTGATCAAATTTGATTGAATTTAAGTACAATTACCCCATTTCACAGTAAAATTTCCTCACACTCTAACTTAAGTCGAATGTGCATCATTTTAAGGGTAATTCATTCCTTTTCCTCAAATATTCCAATTTATTTTCCTTGTTAATTCAGGTTCAAAATGAAAACACGCACATGATATCTCAGGATTTTAGAAATTGAATTCCAAACACTTCATCATGGGATTATCCTTGTCGAATATTACAACATACAATAAACGAAAAGTATTCCCTGGTGTAACTGGTCAAAAAATTGGTGTGGCATGCGTAATTTAATCTAAATAAATGAATGAATGAATAAAAAACTCAGACGAGTGCGTTTTTTTGTTATTTCATTTTTTTTCGTGTTAATTCTATATAAAAAAATAAAACTACGCGTATATGCAATGAAAAGAATGAATTATATTCTTATTATATTTATATGCCTTTTACATGCGATATAATGCGTTTCTCTATCACGATCTACACTTATTAAGATATCAAAAAGTAGATTTATTTGAGGGAAAGAATGGGGATAAAGTCAAATATTATTTTCGTTTAATACTGATTTAATAGTCAAAAATATACAGGGCTAATTCAAATAACAACCACACTATTACTAGGATACACGAGTACACACAAAAGTAATCTAAAAAGATAAAAGTAACATAAAAACATGGTAAATGAGTTGAATTGAAAAGAAAAACGTATGAAAAAGTCCATTTGTCTGACATGGTTGACTAATTTTATTATTGAATAAAAGTGATAACAGATAGTCGACAGAGAAATAAAAGATAAGGGATACAATTGAGCCCATTACAAAGAGATTTAGAAATACATTACTCTAATAATACAATTAATGGAATCAAAATACGAGAAAAAGTTACAAATTTACGTGTTACTTGATAAAGAAGATGATTGAATAGATTATTTGGACCAGAATTCAGTTATCAACGAAATTTAAAGCCTCTGAAGAATTGGTCAGAATTTCATTGAAAGTATAGATTCTTCTGTGCGATGGCTCTCGTGTTTCATGCTGGGCAATTCAAATTTAAAGTGACGAAAATACCTGGACAGTTCAGTTTGCCAGAGAGCATGCCATGTACAACCACAACTTCGGCGGTCGAACGACGTGTGAAGAGCGGTGTTAAGTTCAATGTCTAGCCCATCTGCTTGTAATTAAGATTTGAATGATCACAAAGTACAGCACGCAGGAATCTTTTTTGAACTTTCTATTTTTTTATTTTTGAAAAGTCGGTAATGAGGCGACCAGATCACACTACAATACTCCAACACAGATCGTACGAACGTGAAGTAAAATGAAAGAAAAACTTTTGGATTCCGAAATTCTGACGACTGTCTTAAAACAAATCCAAGCATCGATTTAGCTTTAGCTAAACGGGTATAGTGATCATCATTAAAGGCGAATTTGAAATTAAAAGTGACACCTTAATCTACCATTTGATACACATGCGACAGAACTGTGACTGATATTTTATAGTCGAATATAAAGCGAGGTCTTCACCTTGGTATAGTCATCACTTTGCCTCTATGCAAGCTCAGTTCTAGCCCCATGCATGGACATCAATTAGAAAATTTATTTAAACCTGATTGAAGAATCAAGCAATCGTCGTAGGTTCGAATGGGATAGTAAATCTTTAAATCGTCAGCATAAAACACAAAACGAAGATCCAAATTACTGTTTCGCTCCTAAAAATCCAGCTATCCTTAAAAAGCTTTCTAAAATAGGTCAAGGCAAAACCATCTAATGAAAGTCAAAATTGTTTAGATTCCTTTTTCAGTTGTAAAACCACTCTTAACACTTCTCATATATGAATCTTTTTCACAGTAAAATAAGGAAATACGATTATTTTTCCAATCGATCGATTTCAATCCTTTAATTTATGTACAATATTTAACAACTTCTATCAAACTTTGATGAAAATTCCTGGCCATTACACGTTTTTTGCATCACATCTCGTATTCCTTCAATCAAATCATACAAAAAAAGAGGTAATTTCACTTCGAACACTTGTTTTTTTTTCATTTTATTATTTATCAGTAACAGTAACTTTTACTGCAAAGGATATTCATCGTTCGTATGATGAAATTTATACTTTTAGCCACAAGAAGACATTTGAACACATGATACAGCAGCAAAGCAGATCATCCTATTAAGTAATTGAAATAACACAAAGTAAAAGTTTTTATTTTTTTTCTCTTGATTTTATGCCTGTGAATAGTAAAATTTTTTATTGACTGGATAACATTTAGAATGTTTGCAATTTTCATATACGACGAACGATTTTCAGTGTATGTGTGATAAGATTGATGAGGTTTTAATCGACCATAAATAGTAAGGAAAAAAAATTTTTCAATTAAGGGTTTCTCTTTACATGTAACATCGTTTCGCTTCAATTTATTGCAGTATTCATATTTAAAATGGGAAAATCATTCTCTCTCTGGTACAGACGTGCACAATGAATAATGAAAATAAAAAATTGAATGAAAAACACAGACACACTGATTGCAAACACGATACATTTAAAAGGAAGATTGAACGATTACATTTTACCGGGCCGATGTAAGTAATTCATTAAAAACAAACATGTTTTTTAAAAAATTAAATTCCATTGACTTTTCAATAAAATGTGAGATAATTGATGAATAGCTGAATTTTTTTCAATGTAAAAGTTTTTATTTCAACTTTTCATTTTAATTGAGAAAAAAATTTCTTTCTCCAATCAATTACATTTTCACTATTATCACACAATTAGCTTATCCATTCAATTTTGACATTAATCCCAAATGTAATGCAACTTTTATTGTAATTCACAATCCAATTTTGTGTTCTCACAATTGAAATTGAGCTAAGTCAATAAAATACATGGATTAAAATCGATGAAAAATTTATTTTCCTGTCATTATTTAAATAATGATAATAATAAAATAACTTTCAATCTCCCTTCATTTTCATTATGTTGCATGTGAATCGGTGTCAGTTGACGCGTTACTATGAATTGCGAACATGTAAAATCATTATCATGTACTTAAATAAAAAAAATTCAAATAATGTCGATATTTGTTAAACATTATGATGAAGAATAAAAGAGAAATTTGAAGTAAAATGTATCGTAACTGTCGATTAATAATTTATTAACAAATAATAATATGATATAATAATAGAGGGTGCGTTGCAACACATTTAATGAAACAATGGAACGACTGTCGGTTATTTGTGTGTACTTTTATGTGTATCGTTTTGCTGAAATTGATTGAAAGCACGCGTGACCTTTGTTAGTCGATATGTCCAGAACAATGATTATTACTTTGGGTACATACGCAATTTTATGATTCAATTTGAAATTTGATATCTATTTAGAAAAAAAGTATGGTTGGTTGTGTAAATGTGATGCTATGAGTTGGTTAACTTTCAATCTTAGCTCATAGAACAATAAAATTCTATCAGCCGTTTAACAAAACAAGCAAAAGACCATATAGGTTAAAGGATGGTTCTGTAAATTAGAAGCACTACTGGTTTCACCCTGAAAATCCAATTGGTAATTCAATACAAAATATTTATCAAAAATACCGCTGTAGGATCATTAGTCCTGGGATACCAGCAGAACCTGAAGTACCAAAGCACTTCTCCGCAATTCCTTCTGAATCCCAAAAGCGATCTCAAGTTGCTCACGAAGACATCGTCAATGACGCTTTCCGTGGCTTAGCAAATTCCAAATTTTAGACAGCCCACAATACGGGAAAATTTTCATATCAACGAAAAATACGCTAAAAAAAATAGGTCAATAACCTCATAATTGACTAAAATTACAAAGTACCATATCAAAACATTAAAGTTCATGCTTATTAAAGGTATAAAAATTTAATAACAGCATTTCATGAAAACATCACGATAAGCCAAAAATGTTTCGAATTATAAGTACTTTGTTTGCTAAATGGCTTCATTTTGTCAAAAAAAAATAAACATTTTTTTATTCATGTTCGCGCATTATTCGACCTACATAAATCGTACAATGTACATGATAATAAAAAACCTTTCCGAAAATATTCCATATTGACAAAGTCTGTATACAGACACATTTTTAGCATTATTAGTGTTTTAATAGGATTATTATTAATGAAATGTGCAAACATGACTTTTGTTCACTTTATTTACCCATCACAAGTCATCGGTCAAACTAAAATTATATTATTAATATTTATAATTTAATGGAATTTTGTAAGCTGATTATTTGTGTGTGTGCCTGTATCTGAAATTTAATATCATTCAGCTTTTAGAACGGTTTTTGTGTGTGTTATCTATAAATAAAAAAATGCATTGAAATTTATTTCATCAACGCCAAGTTACATCACAATAATAGTAATAATTATCATCATAAAATAAAAAAATTCCAAACAAAAGACTTACCACGAATGATGATGTGAAGGAATGATAACTGGATTCTACAAACATCTACAAAATACGTTAAATCAACATTGCAAAGTTCACCACTGAATAAATTGCATTTTTTTTTGTAAAATAATGAATAGAATAAGTCATCACAGATCAAAAGCAGAAAAAATTGTGAATAGAAGAATGGTAAAAAAAAATCACAGTCCAAAATCTAATGAACTGAAGTAAGTGAAGTTTATCAACTTCAAAAATACAAGTTTTCGAAATGTGAACACAAAAACATAAAACAAGGGAAAAAATTAGAATCTGAAACTTGTACAATTTTTGTTCTGACCAATAGAAAAATTTTCATTAGTGAAAATTTTTCTATTGGTCAGAACAAAAATTGTACAAGTTTCAGATTCTAATTTTTTCGCTTGTTTTATGTTTTTGAGTTCACTTTTTGAAAACTTGTGTTTTTGAAGTTGATAAACTTCACTTACTTCAGTTCATTAGATTTTGGACTGTGATTTTTATTTATTGTTTTTGAGTGTTGATTACGATTCCTAACACTCAAAATCAAGCGATACATAAAGCACATTCCTTTAAGAGATGAATGTGATGTGAATGAAAATTTTATGTTGTATGAAAAAAATTTTTCCTGTACATTTTAGATATGAGGTGTCTTAGGCAAAGTTGTTCAGATTCATAAGAAGAAAATTTTGGCATGAAAATTTTCCATTTTCCCGGAAAATTTCGGAATTTTCCACCTGTCACCCTATTTTTTTCTATGGGCACCCTATATTTTTTTGATCCATAAACACTCCGACGGTAAAAACGAACATAAGTCTAGAATATTATATGGGTCTCAGATGAACCGTTTGGGCCCTAGGCGATCTCAAAGAAAAGGAGCAACTACTATAGAACACTTGTAATGAAAAAGAAAACAAGCTTTATGTAAATTCACAAACTTCAATGTATCTCGTAGCAACCCCATCATGTGACATTCATTCTTATGGATGGATGGATGGATGAAAAGGAGACACATCTAATGAACGTCAAGGGAAATGTAAATAAAAGAGATGATTGTTTAACCTTAGTCATATAATGATAGTTGCTTCAATGCAAAAAAAAAATATACAATTGTAGTACATGAGATGAAGTGTTTGACAAACTTGATGCTTTATTATGTTTTGCATCTAGTCACCATCATTAACATCATCGTTAACACATTTGTATGACATGGTTCTTTTCATTGAATTAAAATGAGAACAAAATGCAGTAAAAAAATGAAATTAATGATTATCTGAAGAGTGTTATTTAAAGGAAAAAGTGCTTAAATTCATGAAGATAAGCATTTTTTAAAGTTAAAATGCATTTGGATTCGAGACAACTTGAGTTTAAGATGAGACGATTCAAGGAGTGGCATCAATTGGCGTTCTCATGGAATTCAGTTCAACTGAAGTTTTTAATAAAATGTTTTTGTCAACAGGACTCAGAAGAAAAATCTGCACTAAGACTAGCATTTGGTTATCTACCATGCGGGCGTGAACTTGATGTCAGAGTTTTGCACGAGCAGCAAGTCTTAAAGAGCAACTATCAGCAAGGAAGGTTGGCAAACACGATTGTTCCTGACTTTTTACCTCTTTTCAGCAATTTATCGAAAGGTTTTATTCCAGAAAATAGTAAAAATGGATTGTTTTAAGTGCTCGAACTAGAGTTGGGTAAGTGATTTTTACTTCCTTGTTTCTACTAATTATTTTTTCTATAGGGTATTTGATCCGGCCTCTTGATTGGATTTTTTCTGAAAAGGATGTGGGAGAACTGTCAGAAGTGCGAGATCTAGAATATGGGTCGAGTACTCTTTGAGAAAGGTTCAACGTTTACGTTGACAAACTTGGACCTGTTCTTAATGGATGTTCTGCATTCAAAGGGACAGTAGATTTAGCACCACTCTTGTATTGGTTTTCACAGTGTCATGTATCTGGCAACCCTCAATTATTAAGGTTATAAAAGAGACATCATTCGTCTCTCACTCTCTTTTCGATATTGACTATTAGCAAGTATAGAACACACAGAGCGGAAGAGTGGTTAATCTGATCAAAAGACTAAGAGTAGAATATATTCATGGATTGGAACCCCTATCGCAAGATTCTTACCAATTACACTACATCAGCATTGAGCATTTATGCAGCAAGAAAAACCTGATCAATAACAAGCAATACTAGTGAACATCTCTAAGGTAGAGAAAAGGTGTTTGTCGAAGCATTTCAAGCTTTTGAAAGATCTTTCGTGCACTCCATGAGATTCATTCAGTGTCAATCAGTCAGTAAAATTTCAAGACGTATGCAGTTTCGTACCCTAAACTGATTCTTGAATCGTAATGAAAATCTCTGTACTTTTTCTACCGTTATTTGCAATTTAGCTCATTGAATCCATCCACACTCAACGCGAAAAGTAGCTGTTTACTTTTTGTCTTATGTATCAAATTCATTCCATGTACCCATGTAAAACCATCATATCAAATGGTAAATTGTTAACATTAAAAAAAACATTCATTGTCTCAAAATTTTGACAAAAAAATTAAACTTTTTCTCATCCATTTCATTTCGTTCATTATCATGATGATGATTATTAATGTTATTTATTTAAGGATTTATTGGGTATTGACACGGACAACCACGACAAACTTTTTATACTTTCATATTTTTTCGCTATTTATTTTATTTTATTTTATTTGCCCTCCCATTTAAAATGTGCGTTTAGTCTTGATATGCGTGATTACAATCCTTGGTCGTACTTAAATTTAATGCATTTTATATCGTTTTAATGCGTTTGATTTCTAGGTAGAGATAAGTCTAAATATAAAATAATAGCAGTAATAATGCATTTTTAAGGGTGTGCGGGCTATGAATTGAATATTTCTCTATCAGATCAGAACATTTGGCTTAGATGCCAATAATGAGTACATGACACTTATGTTAGAAATAATAATAATAATATAAAAATGTTAACCTCAATGAGGTTTTAAAATAAAATGAATAATGAATAGAATTGAAAATAATTATTATTATTATTATGATGTTAGTGACCCTACTTCGTGTATTTGTTTTTAAAATAAATAAATAATAAATAACAAGTCTGATTATTTTACTGGCACTATTATTTTAGTTTTATGATAAAATAATAAGCTTTGTATATTTATTTTAAGGAAATTTCTCTCCTGTTGTTTAACATTCAATTTAAAATACCTCAAAATAATCATCATCATCATGCAGCGCACGTCAAAATCATTAGAATTATTCATTTTCATTAGTAGTGAGTTCAATTTCAAATTCTGTTTCAACTCACAGTGTCTCGTCAGTGGTCAAACAAACTTTTTTCCAATCAAATTCCAATTGGTCACAATTCAGAGCAAAAAAATGTAATCAATGTGATGCCTTTCACACTAACTTTTTTATTTGTATCATTTTAAATTTTATTTACAGTACACAAAATACAAGGAAAACAATAATCAACAGAGTATTATCATGAAAAGGGTTCCCAAAATACAAAATACAAAAAAAAATGAGATACATAAATGTTTGTAAATAGCTCAAAGGGATACAAACATAAAATTGCATCAATTTTCAGATTTAATTCAACACATGTATGATGATGATAAAATGTGTGTCCATTGAAAGAATACGGTTGAATTTTATTTGCATTTGATAAATTAAAACTCGTGTCACACATTTCTTTTTTTTGTGAGTGTTACTGTTTTTCTGTTGTTGTTGTTTGTGTATCAATGTGTTGCCATTTATTTCCATTAAACAGTTGCAATTTTTCTCACATGAATGAACTTTGACTAGAGAATATTATTATTTTGTTTGTGTATGAAAACAAGACATTGTTTGTGTGTGTGATGTGTGAATTAAATTAAAATCATGGATTAAAATGAAATTTTTTTGAACATACTTTTTTTGTTAACATTTATCGCTTTAACTAACAGTGTGAAGTAAGTATAATGGATTTTTAAATAAATTTTATTTATTTTTAATTTAAATTTTGATGTGTCACATGTGTTTTTGATAACAAATTAGTTTTTTTTCCTGTTAAATAGATTTACATTTGAAATTGAATGATTTTTGATTCAATACAAATAAAAAATTACATTTGACAGCAAGGAATTTCATCGTATGACATTTCACAGTTAAGAATTTCATCGTTTGACATTTCACAGCGAGGAATTTCATCGATTGACATTTCTCAGCTAGGAATTTCATCGTTTGACATTTGACACCAAGGAATTTCATCGTTTGACATTTGACAGCTAGGAATTTTATCGTTTGATATTTCAAGGCTAGGAATTTCATCGTTTGACATTTCAAAGTTAGGAATTTCATCGTTTGTCATTTCAAAGCCAGGAATTTTATCGTTTGACTTTTAACAGCTAGGAATTTAATCATTTGACATTTGACAGCAAGGAATTTCATCGTTTGACATTTCACAACTAAGAATTTTATCGTTTGACATTTCACAGTAAGGCATTTCATTGTTTGACATTTAACAGCTAAGAATTTTATCGTTTGACATTTGAGGGCTAGGAATTTTATCGTTTGACTTTTAACAGCTAGGAATTTTATCGTTTGACATTTGACAGCTAGGAATTTCATCGTTTGACATTTCAAAGCTAGGAATTTTATCGTTTGACATTTGGCAACTAGGAATTTCATCGTTTGACATTTGACAGCTAAGCATTTCATCTTTTGACATTTCACAGATAGAAATTTAATCGTTTGACATTTCACAGTAAGGCATTTCATTGTTTGACATTTGACAGCTAGGAGTTTTATCGTTTGACATTTCACAGTAAGGCATTTCATTGTTTGATATTTGACAGCTAGGAGTTTTATCGTTTGACATTTGACAGCTATGAATTTCATCGTTTAGCATTTCACAGCTATGAATTTGATCGTTTGACATTTGACAGCTAGGAATTTAATCGTTTGACATTTAACAGCTATGAATTTCATCGTTTAGCATTTCACAGCTATGAATTTGATCGTTTGACATTTGACAGCTAGGAATTTCATCGTTTGACATTTTATAGCTAGAAATTTTCGAAGCCAAATTCATATCGTATTAAAACGTAGTTCGATAAACTATTAGAAAAAATAACACAAAAATCGATTATTACATTTTCATTTTGTAACAAAAGGTAAAATATGTGATCAAATCCTTTGTGAATTAATTTTCCCTCCTTTTTTTGCTTTGAACCAAAATTCAATATGTCAGTATGAAAAAAGCCCATTTATGTATCCTTTTTCTTAGTTACACAAGTCATTTCATTCAATATAAAAATAAAATTTGATCCCATTTTTGATATTAACCCAACAAAAAGTCTCTCTAGACGATCATTGTTTGACAAAATGTCTATCAAATCGTCTGTTATAATAAAGTGATGCCACAAAATAAATGAATATCACATAAGACAAGGAAGAAAATGATTCTAAAAAAACTTGAAATATAAAAAAACCCACAAAATGACAAATAAAGATGGTTACTTCGATATATGAGAACATATTTTTTATCTATCTTGACATGTTCCTTGAAATGAATTGTCTTTGCATCGAGAAGAGTAAAAAAAGGATATGTTGTGTTTTTTTTGTCCTCTTTAATGACTCTTCAAATCCTTGTAATTTTTTCTTCACATACAAATGTGTGTATGTTCGTCTTTCAATTCAAAAAAAATCAATCTATGATAAGGTGAAAATTGAATTTCATGGAAAATGGGTTCCGATCAATTTCAATTTAATTCAATGTGAACCTTTGTCTTACTTACATGCTTTAATCCCATTTATTGTTGGTCCCAAGCTTTTCTTTTTAACAGTAAACTTCAAAGAAATACCATACTAAGACCAGAATAAGACCACATTAAAAATGGAACGAAATTTAATTCATTAACTATTTTATTTTTAATTGAAAATAAAAAATTCATTTCATCTTTGAACTTTGAAGCTCACGCACTAACAATACACTTAAATCATCAAGGAAAACATCAAAAAATGTAAAAATATATAACATGAGGCTTTTTATGACTAAAGGCTTTGAAATGAAATGAAAAAAAACATTTATTTATATTTTTTTTCACATTTCTTTTCAATCTTTTTACATTTACGGTGCGTTCCTTTTCCTATTATGATATAAATTTTTCTGTAAATTAAACAACCAACATCACATGAAATGCTTTGATGCCATTTTCATTATTTTTTAACGGAATCTGGGTTTTTTTTGTTGTAATATCCTAGTAAAAAAAAATTAGAGATTTTTTGGTTTTGTGTTAAAAGGCACATTAAATTGAAAACTTCAAAGCCAAAGTCTTTGAATTTTTGAAAATTCGTTTTATTTTATTTGAAATGAACTAAATAACAATTTCATTAAATTAAAGAAAAAGAAAATCCAAAAGTGTTGATTTTTGTTTTAAATTCCATGTGAAATTCGGTTTACAGTGGCTTTCTTTGAAAATTCAGTTTTCTTTGTGAGGTTCAATTACATTAGAAGTACACCATCAAA
This sequence comes from Culicoides sonorensis, assembly GCA_900002565.1. Taxonomy (NCBI): domain Eukaryota; kingdom Metazoa; phylum Arthropoda; class Insecta; order Diptera; family Ceratopogonidae; genus Culicoides; species Culicoides sonorensis. The sequence continues at coordinate 732,493 of LN483450.1, read as the reverse complement.
AAAAAAAGGTTTTCAACAGTCAACTTTGTATTTTTTTCGTCTTTGTAAATAATTTATCAAAAAAACAATGTTGAAATAAAAGTAATTAAAATATGCAGCTCTAAGCATTTTTTTTTTGAAAAAAGTAAAAAAAAAATACATCATAAAAATGAAAGTATTGTGCTCAAAAGGAAAAAGGTCTAAGGTTATTGAAAGTGAAGGATTGTATATGACATGTTTGTGATCTTTTGTAGGTTAAATAAAATGTGTTTCATTTCCTTTACTTAAATCACACTGCCTTATATGGACTTTTAAAGGATGGTCTAAGCTAAGCAATAAATGTATCGCCTTTCAGTATGAGCTTTTGTGTCAATAAATAGTTAAATTTTACCTTTATTGTCTTGTACGGCCTGAAAATCAGCACTTAGACCTACAGATGGGTCTATTGTGCAATCCATTTATCATCTTCAATTAAATGAAGAAAGAATCAATTCTAGAGAATCAACTAAAATAATAAGAAATGCACTAGACCTGGTTCAGTTCAGGAAAGTGTCCACCCCTTCTCAGAAAGTTAATCCACCTTCAGGCAAAGGATTATATGCGATTTTAAGAGAATTTATATGTACGAATCTTAGTCAAGTGTGACGGTCTAAGTTCGGAAATCAGCTTAGCCAACCAAGCGGCAGTCAACTCTTTGCTTATGTCATAGCTTTTACTCCCCAAAAAAATCAAAACCCTTCGCTAATGGAAAAGACATAATTAAAACTAGTTAACACATAATTAGAGTACTTCAATGAACTATGAGTTCCTTGAGGAGGCTGGTCTAAAAGTAACAATTTTAAATCAAACGTTGCTCTTTCAACAAATGATGAATAGAAATAATAATAATAATTGATGCTAGGTGATGGAGGTGTGATGGATATTAATGAATTTTATCACAATTCTTCAATTTTTCGGACGAAGTTGTAATGTCACATGAATAAGATCTTACAAGGTGCTTCGTATATTTAACTGAAGATGCTGGGGGAAGATGTTCTTGATTACATTTCCCAAAAAATTAGCAATAAATATAAATCGTTTTTTCCCTGGCTCTAAGGTAATTTTAGGCTGCTTGAACCTGTTGGCATGTCTAGTTATTCTTGTACATTGTTGCTCTTCAATGGTGATATTGCAATGTGTCTGGTGTCTAATAAGTTCCTCAGTACCGTTAAACATTTTCAATCTGTCCCTGAGACCAAGTACTTCGTCTTCAAGTTTAAACATAATAATTACTTGAATTTTCCTAAAAATAAAAATATGTTAATTATTCTGTCTTATAATAATAATAATAAGAAAAACTATTTTTCCTTATCAAATAAAATCACTCACCTTCCTTCCTCGTATACAAAATTTTTCCATGTACAAGTCAACTATCTAATAATAAATATATTTAATTGCATTATCGCCTTGTTCAACACTTGTTTTACTTCCTAATTCAATTATGTCTTTCGCAATTTATTTATGTTGATGTTTCTTTCAATGGCATAGTGCAACAAATAACAAACTACTTTTATTATACTTTTATAGGTGAAAATGATAAAATTTTCCTTGTATATACAAAAAAAATAAAATAAATGTATAAGGAAATGTAAAAGTCTTTCTTTTACTGTCTTTTCACACCTGTACAGAAAAAATCAAACTCTAAATGATAAATATATTGAAGGAGTAAAACAAGAAGAAGAAGAAAAAGTATTGACTGACTGCCTTAGTTTATCTTTTAATTTCCCTGTAGCTGTTGTTGTTAAAGCACTCTTACATCTGTTATATTGCTTTATTAACTTGTTTCATAATAAACATCAATTTAATATAAATGATAATGAAATTAAGAATGAAAGTCCTGACAAGCAATATGATTTTCTTCAGTCTATTTTATTTATATGACTACTTAACTTAATTTTATTATATGAAATTGTTTATTTTAAATCATAATCAGAAGGAAAATGGAATATAAAAGGATGAGTTTGTGTTTTCTATTAACTTTTTTTCTTATTTTTAACTGAAGGCATCAAAATGGGTTTTTTCCTTAACAAGAATTGAAAGTAAATGTTTAAAAATAATCTTGTTATGATTCGAAAAAACCCACTTTTAATGTTTTGTCTTTAATTAATTAGGTTTGAAACATGACACACATTTCATAGAAGGTCGCAAAATGGCGAAAGGCATTTTTTTCTTTTCTCTTAAATTTAATTGAATTTTGATTCAATTTAAACCAAATTTTATCTCAAATTAAAATCTTGATATAATAATTTTTGACAGTATTTTTGTATCACCTTAAATCAAAATTCACCAAACCTCAATCATGGTATAGCCAAATAATCCTTTTTTTTCTTACAAGGGATGCATTTTTCAATTTCAATTATCATCATCATCATTGAATTTTTTTTTATTTATTTTTACAAATAAAAGGACGATCACTTAAGAAAATAAATAAATAAATAATAAAAAAAACGCCAATTTATATCTCATTTATTTATACAATGAACGTTGAAAAGGATATCTTATCCCTTTTTTATCTATTTTTTTTCTTTAAAGGTGTGTTTCTTGTATTGAAAAGGAAAAAAATAATAATAATCGTCATAATAATAATAATAAGAAAAGGAGTCAGTAATAACAATACACCCATAAATCACGTCTTTATTAATAAGAATAATAAAAATAAAATAATAAGAAAAAGACAAGGAGACACCAAACATACCAAAAAATGAATCGACCTGTATATCACTTTATGCGTAAAAGTCCATTGCCACCCATTGAATGTGACCTAAAATAGACATCATCAGAGAGTATCAGACGTAATGATAATCGTTCGTAAATAATATTTTTTGCGTCACTAGTTAAAATGTTGTGGTGATGAAAAAATGAGCATAAAATGGAAGATTGTAAGAAAAACAGAGAAGATAATAAAAATTGATTGACATTTTTGTACATTGAATGGGTTTGAGCAAAAAAAAAAACAGGCATGAAGTGAAAAGTAAACCAAGGAATTAATTTCATTATACATCATTATTATTATTTTTACTTCAGTTATGTGTACTATTTTGTATGACATCTTGGTTATTATTAACCACTATTTTTTTATACTTTTTTCTGATAAAAAAAGGAATTACGTTTCAATGGGGTGATTTTGATAACGAAGATCAAATTTAATATCGACGCGAAGGTCGAACTGTCAACCATAAGATCGATGGTCCAATACGCCTATCACTGAACCGTACAACTTTCTAAGGTACCATTAACGTCAGATACTAGCTCTAATAAAAGCGCCATTTATCGTTAGGTACTAGCTCTAATAAAAGCACCATTTTTCGTCAGATACTAGCTCTAATAAAATCGTCATTTACTGTCAGAAAATAGCTCTAATAAAAGCGTCATTTCTCGTCAGAAAATAGCTCCAATAAAAGCGTCATTTCTCGTCAGATACTAGCTCTAATAAATGCGCCATTTATCGTCAGATATTAGCTCTAATAAAAGCGTCATTTCTCGTCAGAAAATAGCTCCAATAAAAGCGTCATTTCTCGTCAGATACTAGCTCTAATAAATGCGCCATTTATCGTCAGATATTAGCTCTTATAAAAGCGCCATTTATTTTCAGATACTAGCTCTAATAAAATCGTCATTTACTGTCAGATATTAGCTCTAATAAAAGCGTCATTTCTCGTCAGATACTAGCTTTAATAAAAGTGCCATTTATCGTCAGATACTAGCTCTAATAAAATCGCTATTTATCGTCAGATACTAGCTCTAATAAAAGCGCCATTTATTGTCAGATATTAGCTCTAATAAAATCGTCATTTACTGTCAGAAAATAGCTCTAATAAAAGCGTCATTTCTCGTCAGATACTAGCTCTAATAAATGCGCCATTTATCGTCAGATATTAGCTCTTATAAAAGCGCCATTTATTTTCAGATACTAGCTCTAATAAAATCGTCATTTACTGTCAGATATTAGCTCTAATAAAAGCGTCATTTCTCGTCAGATACTAGCTTTAATAAAAGTGCCATTTATCGTCAGATACTAGCTCTAATAAAATCGTCATTTACTGTCAGATATTAGCTCTAATAAAAGCGTCATTTCTCGTCAGATACTAGCTCTAATAAAATCGCTATTTATCGTCAGATACTAGCTCTAATAAAAGCGCCATTTATCGTTAGGTACTAGCTCTAATAAAAGCACCATTTTTCGTCAGATACTAGCTCTAATAAAATCGTCATTTACTGTCAGAAAATAGCTCTAATAAAAGCGTCATTTCTCGTCAGAAAATAGCTCCAATAAAAGCGTCATTTCTCGTCAGATACTAGCTCTAATAAATGCGCCATTTATCGTCAGATATTAGCTCTAATAAAAGCGTCATTTCTCGTCAGAAAATAGCTCCAATAAAAGCGTCATTTCTCGTCAGATACTAGCTCTAATAAATGCGCCATTTATCGTCAGATATTAGCTCTTATAAAAGCGCCATTTATTTTCAGATACTAGCTCTAATAAAATCGTCATTTACTGTCAGATATTAGCTCTAATAAAAGCGTCATTTCTCGTCAGATACTAGCTTTAATAAAAGTGCCATTTATCGTCAGATACTAGCTCTAATAAAATCGCTATTTATCGTCAGATACTAGCTCTAATAAAAGCGCCATTTATCGTTAGGTACTAGCTCTAATAAAAGCACCATTTTTCGTCAGATACTAGCTCTAATAAAATCGTCATTTACTGTCAGAAAATAGCTCTAATAAAAGCGTCATTTCTCGTCAGAAAATAGCTCCAATAAAAGCGTCATTTCTCGTCAGATACTAGCTCTAATAAATGCGCCATTTATCGTCAGATATTAGCTCTTATAAAAGCGCCATTTATTTTCAGATACTAGCTCTAATAAAATCGTCATTTACTGTCAGATATTAGCTCTAATAAAAGCGTCATTTCTCGTCAGATACTAGCTTTAATAAAAGTGCCATTTATCGTCAGATACTAGCTCTAATAAAATCGCTATTTATCGTCAGATACTAGCTCTAATAAAAGCGCCATTTATTGTCAGATATTAGCTCTAATAAAATCGTCATTTACTGTCAGAAAATAGCTCTAATAAAAGCGTCATTTCTCGTCAGATACTAGCTCTAATAAAAGCGCCATTTCTCGTCAGATACTAGCTCAGATTAAAATTCAGCTATTATTAGCTTAAAAACGTACATAGTGCAAGGTACCCCATTTTAGGGTAAAAATAACAAAAATCATGACATTAATGCGTTGATGACAGACAAAAGAAAATTCCTGGCATAGTAAACTAGAACAACAACAGAGCAAAATCACAAGAAATGAAATAACTCAATCAAATCAACCACAAACTCACAGAGTGTGAGCTAACAGAGTAAACAACAACAATCATAACGAATAAAAATATTAAAAAATATTGTTAGAATATTGGAATAATAAACAGTACAATAATAATAAAAGTAATAATAATAATACATAAAGATGTTTGAAAGGAGCAAAAAATAATAAAAAATAATAATAATGACAATCAGTTATGGAAATGAAATAAATACAATATCTGAAAGGATTTCTGTATGTATATGGTTAAGAGTAAATGTTTCTTTGAGATTGATGTGTTGTTTAACAGAACGGATTGTAAAGGATGAAAAGAAAAGGAATAGGAAAAAAATTATTATGATGTGGTTTTGGGATCTATTGTGTGTGTGACGATATTTTTTTTGCATTTATAAAACATTTATTGTAATAGATGGATTTTTAAATGAGTAAAGGATTTCTCACCCCTTTTGTGTTTTGTGTGAAAAATTATACATACTTATAGAAAAGTGTTAAAGATTTAAAATATAAAATAAGAAATCCTTTGTTGAAATAAGAGAATAAAAAATGTTTTCTTTGTTGTATGTGTTTGGATGGAATTCAATTCCAAGAAAATTATTATTTTTATGAAATGTGTGCGATATTTTTTGACAATTTGCATCTGTAAATCAGAGATCGATCATTCTCTGAAAAGGATTGAAGCTGCTTACCTCCTTCAATTGATGCATGTCAATTGATTCTGAGAAGAATTTTAAGGACCTACGTAGCCTGATCTGATCTCAATTCAAGCTAGCTTTGGGAATTATTTTCATTGATGACATTTTTTATTTATTTTAAAGTGAAAATTGTTGTTCATTTCCAACATCTTTACATTACATCGTACAGCTCACTGTAATAAAAAATTTTATTACAATGAGAAATGCCCCTTAAATGAAAAAAATTGAAAGAGTGAAGAATGTGAAAAGTTTGCAAATAAAAAAAGTTTATCCATAATACCAAATTATAACGATGATGATGATGATGGTGATGAAAAGCAAATATTAATCAAAGGCTCATCTTCATCCCATTTCACTTAAAAGCATTATTTTTCGCGAATATTCCATAAGAACATTTCAAATTCTTTAGTCAGAGTTTTTGATGAATGTAAGAAATTTTCTTTTAATTTTTTCTTTAACTCGTTTCTTTAAATAGTTTTCATTGTAATTTTTTTAAAGGAAAAGACCTTTAAAAGTGCTTCATTTTTCACTCATTTATCGTTTTGAACACTCATCTTTTGTCTTATTATCATTTTAATGAGCTAACTATCACAAGAAAACCAACATAAAATTAAAATAAAATACTTTTAAATAATAAGAATATAAAAAAAAAATAAAGACGATGATGATCATCATAATCTTCATAATAATTTGAATAATAAAAAGTCATAAAAAGTCCTGCTTGGTTTTTTGACAACTTAAATAAAAATTTTTTGAATAGTAAAACCCTGAAAATGATGAAAATGTATAAAAAAAAATATAAAATTAGATAATAGACTTCAGTTAAAATAAAGCCTATGAGTTAAGTGCATGCAAATCATATTAGCATGATGATTAATGTACAGTTCGTTTTATGAGGAAAAACGAAAAAAAAATTAATTCAAATAAAATCGCTTTTGATAGAAAATGAGAGTATAAAAGTCATGATAACAAAGAAGAAGAAAAGAAAAAATAATAATAAAAAAATAAATAATAAAGTTTTCCATTAAAATTAAGAAAAATAAAAATACTAAAAAAATACACAAAAAGCGAAACAGAGGACAAAAAAGGACAAAGTACAAGGCTAACTTTACTTCCTTCATTAAGTAACATTATCATCACAATTTTTTCATTTTTTTTTTATTATTTTCAGTAAGTTGATTTTTAAATTGAAAAGTTTTCGGTTCAATTTGAATAATGATAAAATTTTTACCATAAAAAATGGAAGAAAACAATAAATAAAGTTACTGGACCATTTTGATGAGGAACTAATCATATTTTTTGAATGTAATTCAGTAAAATAAATCTGGATATTTTTTTTCATTTAATTATTACTCTGGAGATCGTTTGTGTAAAGTTTTTCAGTTTTTTTTTTCTTTTTTTGTTAAATAAAAAAAAAAAAAATATCACAAAACAAATAAACTGACTAATTGCTGCATGTTGATGAGAGGCTGAAATAATAAATTAACGTATTTTTTTTAAAAAAATTTTTTGTTAAAGTTTTCATTGTTTTGTGCTCGCGTACTTGAAGAGAAAATTACAGTTTACAGGAAGAAGAAAAATTACTGGGATATGGAGAGAGCAGTTGAGCTCATTTTGCTTGATTAGAAAAAGAAACTGAGAGCAAGATTAAGAGAGAGTAAGTTAAGAAGAGAGAGAAAGAGAGATAACTTTGAGCTATGTATAGAGAGAAAGGACTTGTTTTGGTGAAAATATCAATTAAGATGAGAGTTAGACAAAAAAAAAGAAAGAGAGAGAGATTATGACTGAAAAATTTACTTCATCTAACTTGAGCTTCCTTTATATAAAGCTCTCGTCAGCTTCACGGTTTTACATTTGAAGAAGAAGAGTTTGAGAGAAAGTACTATTCGGATAAGCTTACAAAAAAAAGAGTATTTAACAAAAGAGCCAATTTAAAAGCTTCAGATAGAAATATATAAAAGAAATTTCTGTGAAAATATACTAAAGTCGAAACCTATCCGAAACCTGATTGAATTTGCATTGTTTTCGTCTTGCTGTGATCCCAAATCACCATTAAAATATGCTTTTCCATCAAAAAAGTGCTAAAAATGGGCTTCACTGCCATCAAAATTAATTTATTCCTAAATATGATATTGTTAATTTTTTATTTTCTAAAAGGACTCTGATTTATTATAAACTCATTTCAGAAGCAAAAAAAAGGCAAATCAAATTAATTTGAAAAGAAAAGCATGAAAAAAAAGAGAAAGATTAATTAACTAGGCGGTTTTTTTCCTTTGATATTTATTTGCCTTTAGAAAAACTTCTTTTGAATAATAAAATAAAAGAATTAAGTGATTCAAAGAGTTGATATTTCAATAAACTTCTGAAACCTAATCCATCCATCCATCAATTGAATGAATAACCCTTGCTTCCTTTTATTGAAATAATTTTTTTTTTTCAAATAATTTTTTTTTTATTTTCTGACATCCACTGTCCAGGTATCGGCAGGTCAAAATCAATAATGTACCCAATTATTAGTATTCTTTTTATGAAAATGTAAAAAAAAAATTGCAAAAAAATATTCGTTCAAAATTTGAATGCAATCAAAATTGAATACAGCTGCCAATTTAAAAGAGTGATCGGCAGGTAAAAACAGAAAATTGGCGTATCGATGATAATGACATGCATTCCACTTTTTGAATGATTTTTTTTTTGCATTAAACTCTTTTTTTTTTTTAAATTGAAAATAACAAAAAAAATATGTGTATACAAGCAAATTAATCGAACCAATGCATATGAAAAAAATGTATATTGACCAAATTCACTCTTTGTAATTCCGTTCATGTGTTGAATATTTTGAATAATAAAAGTTTGAATGTAAAGGTGAAAAACGCGATAAGATTCGATTTATTCTGTAAAATAAAAACATTTTGCAATTCAAAGGCAATGTTTATAAAAAAATATTATAAGCGTAGCAGAATAATGATCAGTTTTGTAATAAAATTTAAATAAAGGTTGAATGAGAGCGAAAAAAATCTTGTATTTAATACAAAAACAAAATATACAGGAAAGAATCATATTAAAAAGTTAAGATGCAAGTTATTTTAAATTTGCACCTGCTTTGCCACACTGGTTTTTGCTTTGTCTTATTTCATTACATTTAAAACAAAGCTCAACTCGTTAATAAGTCTGATGATGTTTGAATTGTTAATCTTAAGGTTTAACTACGCTCAATCGAGTAAGAAGAAAAGGGATTGAATCAAATCCTTTTTTCATCGAACACATTTTGTTATCAAGCGATTTAAATCGAAAATATCAATATTTTTTGAAGAAATTGCAAAAATGTCGTATGTTTATTTGAAAGGGTTTCGAGACAATAAACCACAAAATCATGATAATGATAGGTTCCTTTTTTTCCTGTATTAGTATTAACTTTTGAAAATATTTGAGGATTATGTTACAGAGTAGTTTTTAGGATGACAATGTTTTATGTCATGAATTGTATTTATTTATATCGATTTACATGTAAATTTTTTTTTGTCTGTAATATGGTGACTATAAGGTTCTTTTAATGGTTAAACGTGGCAGAGTGGGTCAACTTTTAAACTAAGTCGACAAAATCTGATACTCATATAAGAATTTTTTTTCCAAATAATACATTAATCAACATTTGAGAAATAACAAATTGATTCACATGTCTTTTGTTATGATGTTTACTCATGGTCTCTCTATAATTTTTTTTGTAAGTAAACTGTTAGACAACCTGCTCCATCGAACCTGGTTAAAAAATCTGATTCAATCACCATTTTAGTGTCTTTAATACCCCTTAACCTAAGGTTGTTCGGTAGCTTTATCAATTTTGGCCCTGATTCTTCAAGCAAGATTTTATCAAGTAATTTGGCTAACCAAGGTGTCTGAGTAAAATAAATGTTTTTATTCATGGAATCATTTTTATTTTCCTGGAACATAAAAAGTCTAACAACCTTCTTCATCAAATTATTCTGGTTTTATAGTCAGAAGAGCTGAAATTTAATTTTTCATTATGTTATTCAAAATATTCGGGACTCACTCTTTTGGCAGGTACAACCTTGGTAAAGTTTAGAGTTGTTTTTGTATATAAATATGCAAATTACTTTGTTTATAAAATTTTCAAGAGTTCCTTTTAAAATTTTCTCTCAATACTATCACTTTACTTTTTAACAGTGTGTCACCGTATTACCTACAAAAAAAAATAAATGTGTAATAAAAAAATAGAAAGGAGACATAGATAAAAATCATGAAATTCGATTACAAAACCATCAATACCATATTTATTTCTACTTTGAAATTTATCACCTGCCTATTTTTTCGTACTTTTGTCTGCTATACAATACACATTTATCCATCAAATAAGCATATTCAAAAGGGTTGCAAAAATACCTATAAAAAAAGTTTGAAAAAGAAATCGATAATAAATTGTCCAAAAAAATAAAATAAAATCACATGCAAATATTATTCAGTCAAGTAAAATGCCTTTATTTGAGATTTTCTGTTATCTTTATTCTGACATATTTTTTTAGAAAAAATACTAAACAAGGTCTCAAATTTCCAGGTATGGCGCCCATTTACTTACGTTTCTTTTTAATTTGGAAAATATTTTGTAACATCATCTTTTTACACTATCATCATATAATTTTATAGAGAAAAAAAAATGTTAATCACGCACAAAATTGAGAACAAAAGACACTAAACTGCCAATAATATGCTTTAATTTGATATTTTAGTCCATTTTATAATGAATGTCATGGCCCGGTGCATTATTTTTTTTAACTTTTAAAAAGGAATCACTAATGAAATATAACAAAAAAAATTTAGTCGAGTCATGTCAAATTTTCATATAAAAAAGAATAAAAATCTTACAATAAAATACACCTGATCGTCTCTAATTTACACCATAAAATTTATAAACTCATATTTTTTTTCTTCTAAATTTAATTAGAACACACCTCAATAAATTGTCGAATTTAATTTCTTAAACGTGAGTTAGATCAAATTTTATTACAGTTTAATGATAAATTACAAGACATGAGAAAAATTATATTACAATGTAACACAAGACCAAGTGATTACAAGTCATTAATTAAATCAAAAGATGTTTCAATGGATTTTTTTTGTTAGTTTAAATTGAGTTTAAGTTTAAGTTCTCTCTCATTAAAATTAAAAGAATATTTAATGAAAAAAAAAATTCATTCATAAAAAAGAATGGGCAGTGATTTAACCATGATTCCTCTGCCTCTTTAAGTTTTAAAGAAAAAAAAAAATCTTTGTTCATTTTTAAAATGATTAAAATGAAAGAAAGAGTCAAGTGCTTTTTTTTTGTTCAACAATTTTTTTGAAAGTTTTAAAAATTGAATAAGACTAGTTAATGACCATCCTTAAATATAAGACAATTATTTTCGGTTTATAAGCGATTAATGATACATTTGGGTTAGAAGACGATAAAAAAATTCTAGTCCAGTTTAATTTTTTTCCTCTCAAATGATGAGACTTTCATTGAAATGGTTTATAATTTAACACACTTCAAAGTTTCTTAATGATTAGTTTTTATAATAAAAAAAAAGTTTATTAATGAGGTATAATCAAAAAACCTCATTACTCCTAACCGCAAATTAATGAGTTTAAGTGCCTTTTGGATGAATGAAATTGATAGTAATTGTGTTTACTTACCTAGTTACATCAGAGCAGTATATTGGACGCCTATTTAAGGATGAACTCAGGCCAGCAGGGGGATCCAAAATGCATACTCGTTACTTTCATCAGAGGCCTCCAGCTTAGATCCGTTACACGTTACACTCTCAACCCAAAACCAGTGGGGCACCAGTGGGAACACCCTTTCCCCACCCAGTAAAATACTCAAGCAGAAGTCTTACTTTATCTTTTCTTTTACTCAAATTAAGTAGTTATAATTGGAGCTTTAACGATTTGTGGTTGAAGCCGCTTCAATCCATCTGTCTTCTTACGTATTCTAACGTTTCCTGCAGAGTATTTTCAGATCCACTTATTATTCATTTCTATCCAGAGACATTCTTATTTTAAATTCCTTACCTTTACACTAGCAATGTAGAACAATAATTTTAATGCTACTCAATCATAATACCATGCAGTCCAAGAAAATATTCACCTTTAAATCCTTCATCATCATAAATATCAACGCAAATGACATCCCCCTTTCGGCAATACATTATCTTGTTTGTACATTATTATTTGTCTGTTATTGCTTCTGGTTTTGAAATAAAACATACAAATAACACATGCCATCACAGTTAAATCCTCTCATAACTCATCTCTCAAAACGATGATTGCACATTGCATGATGATGTTTATGATGATGAAATGGAATGAAAAACAATAGTGATGCTGTACTTGTGCCATGTCTGTAAGAAAAGAAATATTATTATCTGGAATTGAAATTCAAGTAAACAATTGAAACTTACCCACGCTTACCATAAAGATTTTCGAATCTCAATTTGGTTGTCGTGTCTCACCTCTTCATAGCAGCTTCATCTCAATTCACCTTCATATCAGCACATTTCAATATAAAATAATAAATAAGGATATGAATTTCTAGACACAAATTATTCACGACAGAATGCATGTTTGTTAGACCAAAGATTATCATCACATATTAACAAAATATTTGCATTTAAATAGATTTTACGCTTAGAAAATTGGCAAGTTATGAACCATAAACATTCATTCTTTAGCTATCTTATAGTGCAATATTCTATCAAATGAGATTTACATTTACATTTTCTAACATTAACTGATGTGAAATGTGGGTAACTGTGAGTTAAACCAACTGAGATGCATAAGTAAATGTCATATTGCATCAAGTGAATTTTTGATAAGTGCGAATTGTGATTTCTGGAATTTACATTAATTATTATTTGGATTGATTGAATAATTTCACGAGAAATAATCAGAATGATTTTACAGTTTGAAATTCGTGTAAGTTCAATATCAGTTGAATTTTTTTGCTGATTTTGAATCATCGAGCTGGCAAATTTGAACCTCAATCACTCATGATAAGGATGTCCAACTCAATCTAGAGGCCTTTCAAGTCGCATTCTATTGAAATTTGTTCTCATCACATCATCAAAAATAGCAGATGCAAAAAAAAACTTAAAATTAAATTGTCACAACCAATTATTGCATAAATGAATCACAAAAAAAAATCCATTAAATCGATCTTTATTCAAAATACTGTGAAAAGGATTGAAACTCATCAAAATGAAATGCATAAAATATCTTTCTTTTGTGTCATCTCACCGAACGAACCAAAAAAAATAACAATAATTTTAATGATCAAACTCTATTTAAAATTTAGTATGATGACCATTGTTAATTTTATCCATATTTAGTTTTGCACAACAATAATAATAATATATAAATTTATTTTATTTTTTTTTTAAATTTTAATGAAAAAAAAGAAGAATTTTCATTGGAATTATTCAATTGGTGTTTATTTTGCTTTTCTACATCCTTCGTAACCATTTGTCGCATGTATTCAAAACGATTCAATTATAATTTTTGTTCTTTTTTTGCATATCGTTGCAGAAATTCTGAGAGAGAGTGAAAAAGGCAATCAGTAAAATCATCACATAAAAATTGTCAATAAAATACAATCGAGAGATGCACACAAAAATCATCATCATCGATGAAATCTGAATGACTAAACATGAAATTACATTTTTGTGAGTATTTTTCATTCCTTTTCAGCTTGATATTTTTCTATGACATTCCAAAAAGGATTATAATTCGTTTTTTTGTGTGTGTGTTAAATCTGATGACTAATCCTTTCTGCCATGCCATCCTTGTGTGAATGTATGACAAGGTGTTTATGATTTCATCCTTTAACGTGAATCCAGCTCCAGTTGTTGTTTATTGTTTGTTATTCACCATTATTATGATTATTATTATTATTTTGTTGCATTTTCTAACATTTGCCTTGCATTTGAATTTGAAATGAAATTTTCAGTTTAAATATCAACACAACAATAAACTAACGAATTGATGGACATGAACAAAAGGCAGATGTTTTATTCACATAACAATCGTATTTTTTTTCAGAATTCTGAATAAATATGAAACAAAATTGTTTTTGGAAGAAAAAAGAGGTAATTTGAAACAGTTTTAGATTTTAATTTACGTTTATTTTGATAATAAATGGAAAAAATATAGAAGTTGATTAATATGAAATGCATTAGTTGATATTTTTTTTGATAGATCAACAATTTTGATAAAAGGACATGAATTTATGAAATAAAAACAAATAAAAATTGTTGGAAACGGATAATTAAGCATTATTAATTGAATGTGACATGTTACTGTTTTAATGTAGTTTTTATAAATCATGAATTATTTGAAGTTGGTGGAATGAAGACTGACGAAGACGGTGCACTCAATGGCGAAAATATTATTTTAAGTACGAGAACGTACGAAGAACTTTTGAGTAGATAAGTGAATTCATTCAAAATTTTCCTCTTCTAAATTCATCTTGTTAAATATTTCAAGAATTACAGCAAATACAAGGCCGAAGCTTTTGCTGTGTCCATTAAAAATTTCACAATATTATTTGACTCATTTAAGGCTAAATTTTACGCATCTCCCTTTTTTCTCGTCAATATAGCGTTATCTCTACGGCTATCAGGGCCTATCTTTTGAAGATCTTCTAATGACTTCTAAGACATGAACTTCAGTACTCGCGTGCCCACAACTTTGAAAAGGTTGACACGAATGCGTTGCTCTTTGAAGGTCTGAAACTCCAGCTCCTCTTTTTCTGTCTCATCGCTGGTTTCGTTCATGTTTCAACTGAAGGTTCTTAACTATAATTATTTTTCACTGAAATATATATTAAAAAAAACTTACTTTTAGACAGTAAAAGCGTTGTACTTCATCCTTTGGGATGATGATTCTCCTGTGTTGTTTTGCTGCTTCTGCCTTCTTACCATTATTGCAAAATTTCTTTACTCAGTCCCAAAACTTCAATGAAATCAACATTTTGATCCTAATCTCATACTTAAATCTCAATTAATTGCATTTTCACAGTCCAAGACGTTTTCCCATATTAAATCGTATATGAAAATAAAATTGCTCGACTTTGAAGGCTTGAGCAATTAGAAGTTTTTTTACATCAGTGGTCCTAAACATGATCTCTGTGCAGTTAAATTAAGGTTCATTTCAGAAGATTCCAGATTCAGTCGAAACAGTATTCGCTGAACTAAGGTCAAAAAAAATGTAATGAACAGAATAAGAAGATTTTTAACAAAAAATCATATCACATTTGTTTACAATCATTACATAAAACAACGAAAGCAAATTTATCTCTAAGGACAAATAAATTCGTAACAAATACAAAAAAAAATCGTATTTAAGACACTGTTTATTGTTTACAGTTCTCACAAACAGAATTTAACCGACAACAAAAACCATAATCTTAACAAATTTTCTTCTTTTAATATCATCTCCAAACGACAACAAACATTTGGATTAATGTAATGGGATGTATTTGTATTTAAAAGAAAATAACCGAAGCTAATTATTTATTTTCAAAGCAAATTTTAACTATAATCCTCTTTTTTATTTATAGACGTTCCGATTTTTTTTATTCTTCTTGTATAACAAACTGTAACTTATTACTGTTCCTTATGGTATTTAGTTAGCATTTAACATTATATTGTGTAAGTCACCTGGAAATAAAATAAATAAACATTTTTGGTCTTGTTGAGGGCAGAATGTAATAAAAAAAAGAAAGAAAATCAATAGAACATTAAAATACGAAACGCAAATATTTTGAATTTGTCTGTACAAATTCAGTGCAAAAAAAAAGCAGAAGAGAAGAAGAAAAAAACAAATTAAATCTTTTTAATTTCTTCTCGATTCTGTTTTTATTTGCACAAGCTATTATTATTGTTGCTATTATCGTCTTATAGCAATTTTTATTGTCTTCTTCTCTAATATTTTCATAGAATTGTGATTTCAGAGATATTTTTTTGACTATTAAAATTTCTTGAATATTTCCAAATGTTACCGTAAAAAATTACTACTAAAACCTGGTTAATCTTGTCAATGCATTACAAATCTCTTCTTATTTGATATTCATTATTTTGATCACAATACGGAAGAAAATCTCATAACCATAATAAATCAAACCTCTAACACATTCAGCTTAACTGTTGTTTAACTTACAAAAGGAATACCTGAACATTTTAAATACATGGCAAAAAAAAATTATATTTCATCATAATCATCATTATTCAATGATCGTTAATCGTAAATATACCTTTTTGCCTTAAATTGTTTACTTGGGTATTCAATACCTTTTGCATTTTATTGTAATAAATGTAAGTAAAAGAAAAGACGAAATCTATGTTCTTTAAAGATTCCTTCACTGCTTTGTTGAAAGGTGTATTGAAAGTATATTTCCTTGTCTCATAGACGCAGTTGAATGAAATAATAATAAGAAAAGGGAAGAATTGACGAATTACTTACAATTGTAATCGTACTGTTTAAATTTTGTAAGTTGGGTATGAAAGAAAATATTTTTGTCTTTTGAAATCATAACAAATGAAGGATTCAAGTTAAGGAAATAGAAAGAAAGTAATATGAAAATGTGCTTTTAAGGAGATTTGGGTGTCGGTGAAAGATTTTGCAAGTGACTGTTGATTGGACTTCACAAGTCGTTCTTTGAAGTTTGGAATTAAGTTGAACTCTACAAGTAAAACAAAAAAAGTAATGCTTAAAATTTGCTTCATTGGTCCAGTGGTTAAAGCATCCGCTTTGCAACTGGATGGCTTGGGTTTTGATACTCAGAGCGGACAATCAGCAGCGATATATACTGTTGTTTTCTCCAGCATGGATTTATATAGTGCGATAACAAGCAAAATAACACACCATGCAACTTGATCACAGCTGGCATCGATCAATATAGTACAGAATAAATTTGATTAAAAAGTAGATATCTTTAGGATCAGTCGATTAAGTAGATTTCAAATATAATTTGCATTATATAGATTAATAGATTTAAGTTACATGAATATAAAAGACACGCCTTCAAGGATCCATGTGGGTCACTGGCGGTCTTATGAAGAGAAAATAAAGTATATTTATATTTCTTATATTTCTTTATATCGACTCAAATTGAATTAATTTAATATTTCTGCTAAAATTGCTAATCTTGTGTATTAGCAAATCCGTTAAAAATATAAAATCAACCTTATTTGAGCTGGTCAATTTTAATTGCTGGTAATTTTAAAATATAAATTTAATTTATTTGAAGACCACAATTTTTTTCTTTTATTACACTTAAATTCATCGCAGAAGCTAAAAGAAGCTATAAGTTATTAAACTTTATTTTTGTTTAAAATGGCGGTTCTACCACCAGAGTAATTTGCGATTGATTTGCTTGAAGTTGCTGACAGAATTAGTACTGTTGTTGAATTAGAATTGAACCAGATCTAAAAATACAAAAAACAACAATCAAGTCTTCTCATTTAATTTCTGAAACATTACAGTCCTTACTTATAATATGACTTGTAAAACGTCCCACATGACTTGAAAATGTAATCCGTAAACGTGCTTCTTTGCTAGAGAGTACTTATTAAGCAGTTAAGCAGTCTGTTAGTTGCACTACGGGTGACGTGCGGGTTGTTTGCAGTGCAATTTTATTGTACATTTTTCTTCACACGAAATAAATTGTCTCAACGAAAATGCGCTTACAATTCAATTCCACGTATAACGTTTCCTTTTCTTTCTTTCAACTCACAGATATTTCATACGATTTTTTTTTTTTTTATTTTCATTGTTAATTGTTGTCATAAAAGCAATTCTTCAAGGTATTGAAAAGGGGCAGGATGTAAATAATACATCATCTTTTTTTAATTGTTCTGAATAAGATCAAAACACCGGAAAAACAATTTAATACGAAGACTTTTAAAGGCAAATGCTGCTAAAACTATTCATTCAAGGTATTGTTTGAATTTGTTAAGTTGAATTAAATTTATTTTATATAAAAGCCGTCGTTAAATTCTAATAAAATATGAATTCGATTGTAGAGTAAATTATTGTTATGACTGATGAAAGACGGCTAAGGCACGATTGTAAGAATTTCCTTTCAAATTCATGTCCTAACATTTATTTACAGCTATTGCATTTGTTTCCTAGAATTTTATTTTCAATTTCAATAATTTTTTTATGATAATCAAATCTGACACATAAAAAATGTTTTTTTAAATGAATCATATTTATCACAATTTTAATACAAATTTCAATATTTTATTTTGCATATTGATTGAACGCTCACTCAGATAACAACAAAAACCATTTAATAACCATTTAATCAAAAAAAAAAAAAATTGATTGATTGATAGATTGATGAAGTACTTGACTAATTTCTGCTTTTTTTCGTGTATATTTAATTTGAACATATTTCATAAAATTTATCATAAAATAATATTTGATGGGAATCAATTTAAATGAAAAAAAACCGCACATATGCCATATTTTGTTATAAGACCGATAATTGAACTTTTTTTCTGTTGTGTTGTTAAAGCTCAAAATTATTACTAAGAAGAGAATTATTTCATGTTTTTTGAAGGTCAAAATGAAATTTTATATTAAAATTTACTTTTCCTGTCGAAATTGAATGAAATTCAATGAAATTTAACTAAAATCAGTAAAATATTGATTAATTTTTAGGATAAAAGAAACATTTTTCATTGAATTTTATATCAGTAGGGCATCAATAACCTAAAAAAATTGATGCGTTTTTTCTGTGTATGTTTATTTGAGCCAAAGGAAAATGATTTACATTCCATGCAGTGTAATGTCGGTATATCACGCGTTTTTTGGGCTAGTTAGTGTGGTGAAATTCATCATAAAATGATGATACAAAATATTTTTTCAGGGGGTGTTGGAACAATTTTAATCACAAAAGTTGTTTCTAAGTGTTAAAGTTTATTAATTTGCTGGCTTTGTTCACTTTTTTGTTCGTGAAGGAATCCAATTAAAAGTGAAAATTACTTGAAATTCTTGGACATTGTGGTTTTGTTCAAAGTACATGAAAAAAATGTATGGTAATAAAATAATTAGGTCAAAAAAACTGAAAGAGAGCAAAAAAAATGTCGATTGTGGTTTTATATTAAATTAAAACACACACACAAAATGTGTACAAAAAAACAATGGTTGATACACATTTTTATTAATCCCAAAATGCAAATAACCTCACATAATATACCAAGTGATTGCATGATGATATCGCTATTCAGGGAGTGTTTGATAGCCTCATGTTCTACATTTCATATTATTTTAATGAAAACACAAAAAAAATCCAATATTAATTTATCATTATTATTTAATTTAAGGTTCAAGCTGAAGATAAAAATCCTAGACCATGTCCGAAATTTAATATTGCACTGAAAGAGAGAGAGAATTGTGGTAATGACACACACACTAAGTGAATTATTGAATAAACTTCCGGTGAGCATTACAACAATTGATTATATTGTCAACATTCATGAATGCTGAGGAAGACAAGACACAGGATACATAAATCATTAGGATAGTTTTCCGCATTTGCCTAATACAATGTCATCTCATTCTCACATTGCATTTATGTGTAGAATTGTACTGAAGTGTGGTAGGATAGAAATGGTAAAGGCAAAAAATCAAACAATGAACAATTGTTCTGTTTTCTGTTGAGTTTTTTTTTTTGGTAGAACGTATAACATATTTATTTTATGTTGATTTGAAAATATTTGATATTAATTTGATTTACTTTGATTTCAGTCGTTTTTTAGTATGAAGGATTTTGAGAAACTGCAGTCAGAATGGATTGTCTTGGAAAAGGCTCGAAAGATGAGTCATATAAATATTTATGGAAGATATCTCCAGTATTTTTAATTAGAAAATTCGTTGTAGACCAAAATTCAGAGGTCATAGAACATGTTAACCCGATTCTGATGTAATGGTTTTGCCTATTCAGAGTTTATGCAATTGCAAGTAAGTTGAAATACAACAAACACCTTGGATAAACATTTAAAATACTTTTTCCTTTCCTTTTCATTCTAGTATTCATGTGAAGATCTGATACTAACAAGGATCAAGGAAAGCCGGAAAAAACAAACTAGTTTCGATTTGAAGGATTATACGGAGCAGTTCTAGGAATGTTACGATATCAATCTTAAGGTTGGCAGTTCGATTCTCGCTTCGGCCATTGAACTTTACAATCTCAAATGTCCCTTTTTCCGGCTACTCAATTTGAGTTAAAGGCTAAATAAAGTTGGCGTCTGCTTGGGATGACAGGATAAAAGCTAAGGCCCACGGATGATGATAACGGGTATGCACAATGGGCCCGACTGTTGGCCAGCAGTGCAGTGCAGGCTGAATAGCCGCCCTATAAATCTGATCTGATCTGATCTGAACTATTTTCAATTAACAACAATTAATAACAATATTAAATAGTTCATTTTTGTGCCACATCTTAACTGATGCGCTGTTAATAAATACAGCGGAACGACAAAATTTGGAACTAAATCGCTTTGATCATGATTTTTAACTAGCCATGCCTTTTATTGTTCTTTATGTAGGGCTTTTTGTGGGTTTTACTATCATAACCGAAATCTATCAAGATACGTACAAACCACCACCATTGGACTTCAGCTTTTATCTTGTCATCCAAAGCAGTCACATTTTTAAGCTTCAAAAGACACATTTGGGTTGAAATAATTTTTGCAGTTACCCTATCGGAAGTAAACTCCTAAAATTCAGGAGTTTAGCTCCTAAAATTAAGGAGTTTAGCTCCTGAAATTATGGAGTTTACTTCCGACAGGGTACTAGAATCAAGTTCAGTATCTATGAGATGGAATGTGATACGTTCACCACTAAGCTACGATTACTTCTCTCGCTTCGTATCTATAGAATTTTTATCAAATTTTCAAGTAACTAGACACTATCAAATTCATACTAAATGCCCTTTATGGTTTCACTTCTGTGGTTCAAAATCATTCCAAATCCATTCACAAAACAGCATCCGAACAAAAGGAAAAGAAGATTTTATTACACTATTTGATCCCATCAAAATACGTAAATGGTCTTTATATCATCATCACACATGGGCATTTTATACTATTTTTTTATTGTTCTCCATGTAATCGCATATTTAAAGCATCATACAAATTTTAGTATCATCATCAATAATATCAGTTTTCAAATTGCAAACAAATTGAAATATCTGATGAATTTTTTGTCTTTTTATATTAAATTCAAAAAAAAAAATCAAATCAAATTAAAAGTAAAATTAAGTTCCATGAAAAAAAATTGCAAATCATCACAGTTTTGTGTCATTTAATTTTTTTTTAATGTTCTTATAATTGATTACATTAAAAAAAAATTAAATAAAAAATAGGGAATTTCCGATTTAAAATAATAATAATAATAATAATGAAAATAGCAAACAAATAGAAGATTGATTACATTACATTGATATTGCATTACATTGAAATTTTTTCCTTAAATTCTGCACTTTTTTTAATTTTATTGTCATAGACAGACAAATAAAGGTAAAAAAGGACAAAAAATTTAGAGCGTAAAGAAATAGGATTTCCGGTCTGCATGCGATATTTGTGCTTCAAATATAACATAAAAATTTACACAGCATGTAAAAATTGCATGTGTAGTTATTTATTATTTTTATTATTGTTTGACATCCAAGCAGGTGGACAAAAGTTTTTTTTTCTTTTTATTTGAAAGGTAAAAACAAACAAATTTTTTTTTTGGTTTAAGAAATTTCTAGGAAAATGAGTGGTGCTGGTCACGTGATATTTGGATAAATTATCACATTTGTACAAGAAATTACTAATTAAGTACCATTATTATTGAAGAGTATCCTTCACATAAATTTGAAAGGAGAAAAACATATATGAGTTCACCCAAAAAAATTCAACACACACACATCCTCGTCTCGTCTCGTCTTGTCATGAATGTACTTCTAAATAATAGTAATATCAAGGTAATAGTTTGTACGTGAAGCAATTTCATGTGTAATATCATCAAGTGAAAGAGGAAATTTTGTGTATTAAAGTCTTCAATTCAATTCAAAAAAAAGGAAGAAAATGAAGCAAATTGAGATCTGTTACAAGGAAATTTTCTCAAGGAAAAATTGTAACAGATTTTGTCTTGAAAATTTTCGTTTTCCTCATATTTCATGTAATTTGCTCTACTTTCCATGAAATAATCAACAAAAATATACACAAAATTATCTATTAAGCATATCACTGTTTTTAATAACAAAACAAAAATGAAACCGTTCTTGCATATTTCAGGGCGCACAGAAATTTCTTTGTCTGTCTCTCCCTCTACGTACATGAAGCACCTTATACGTGATCAGAGTGTGCCTTATGATATGCAGTGAAATGTTGCAACGCAGCATACAAACTCAAAGTAATAATAATAAAAGAAATGGAATATACAATTTTGTGAGATAGAGAGAAATGAAAGAAAAAACAAAAAATAAAATAAACGTTTTATGTTTATTTTTTGTCTAGCGATACAACACTTGAATATTAAACAGGTACTTAAATTATATATTAGCGTGTCTCCTTATTTTGTTTATACTCAAATGAGTGCATTGCAAGAGGCCTCCCATATTATACAATTTAATCCCCCCCTTTAAAAGGAGCACACTAAAGGGAGCATTGTGTGTAATCACACATCAAAGATTAACAATAAACAATTGACATTTACAACCGTGATAATAAACAAATGGGGGGAAAAAGCATCGATTTCATTTCATTTTATTGTACTTTCATTCCAAACGAGCCAAATGTATGAAAAAATTTTAAAATTTATGATATACATGAGAAAACAATGTTTTTAATGTTGATGTCGCATCAAGTCACGATGAGACACAAAAATACATAAAGTGCATTGAAATGTGCACAAAGATCGTAAAACAGAATATTAAATTTATATTTATATTGAAATTTATTTGAGTCATTTTTGTCTTATACTATTTAGATGGAACCTTAAAAAACGTTTTACAATTGAATTGTTTATAATCATTTATTGTTATTGTGGAGTGTGTGGAATGGAATGGAGCTCATGTGGCATCAAAAGAACGAAAGTAATGAAAGGGGTGTAAAATTGAAATTTTATTTGGTTTGGATGATTATCACACATAAATGGATGATTAATGTTTAAATTGTGATAAAATTTTGATGCTTGAATATTTTTAGGTTCAAAATTATTGCCAGGAAGATGCAAAATGATCCAGGGACGGATTTGCGGCGGACTAAGGAGGAGTTTTAACACCACAATTCGTGTGAGTTTGATTTGGGCTTTTAACATGCCACAAGGGTGGTCCAAAAAAACTAAAAAGATAGTAAAGAGCAATTAAGTGCAGCATTAAGTGAAGGAAAGAACAAACAGGCGTCAAAAAGGACATAGACTGTAAAAACAAGCACCATGCAGCATAAATTGAGCACAGTGTAGCATAAATCAAAGAGTACAAAGAGAGCACCTGAAAGATTAAAATTACCCTGTATATGGTGAAAAGCTGCGGGATGTTCAACTGTCGTGTGAGGAATACTAGCACTCCAAAAATCTTTTCAGACAAATTCAGGACCAACGCGAACACTGTTGATAAATTAACGACTGGACTTCAATTTGATACAAAAAATCACTACCAAAATTATTTCTTTTAATGATCCACTTTCACATCTAATGACAGATCATTATCTTGATAACTGCTTCAAAAAAAAAAATCCCCTGAGACCAATTCAATAAACAATCAATGATATTCATGGCATTCAAATCTTCAACTAAACAAATATTTACTCACCAAAAAAAAAGAAAAAAATTCCAAAAAGATATTTTTATTGCTTATCAATCATCATAATCGAATCAATTATTGTCATGCTATTCCTACTGCTTCCAGCAAAGAGAAGAACAACAAAAAATATTATTATTATTCATATAAATACCAGTAAAATCACTACTTGAGACCACACAACTTGCTTTTCTGTTGTTGAAACATCTTCATTACATTGAAACAATTTTTAAATAAAACATATATTAAAATATTATTATAATTATTATTCAAAAGAGAGAAAAAAAAGACAAGGGAACAAGTCAAAAATATTTAAACGGGTTACTGTGAAATGAAAGATTCATCATATCAAAAATAATTATCTGTTCATCGAAATGATATGAATTAATTATATTAAAATGAAAAAAATATTCATTTCAAATATGTTGACAGTCATTTTGAGACTGGTTTTACAAGATTTCATAGCTCCCGTGAAGACACTTGACGATCGTTTATTTTTGAGAGATCATGCTTATTACGATGAAATTGCTAAAGTACCATGCATAATTAGTTTAGTGAAGAAATATATTGATGCTGGTGAGTATCAACAAGGCGGTTTAGTTGTGATCAGCATACCACGTGATTTGAATTTAATTGGAAAACGAATTCTCGAAGAATTGAATGAAGAAATTGAGCATAAAGGGTCATTTTTCATTGGAAATGTCGAGACACTTCATGCAGTGGAAGATTTTCCTGCTTCAACACGAAGTCGTGGTTACATTCTCTTACTTGACAATGCAAATGAAGTGGAAAAAGTGATGCCTCCAATTAAAGCACATCCGTCGTGGAATCCAACAGCACCCTTCATTGTCTTATTTTCTGAAACAAAAATGTCAGAATTTCGTCTCACAGTTCAAACGAAATCTGTGATGCAAGAACTTTTTGAACATTCTGTGGTGGATGTATATGTCATTTCAAATAGATATAAAACGTCGGTGATTCAAAGTCAGACGTGGTATCCATATGAGGGTAAAAATTGTGGTGAAAATGTGATAAGTGTCAGGACAATCAATGAATGTGAATTTTTTGGTGAAGAGCAATCAACTGGAAATGAAACCGAGAAAAATAACAATGAAAAAACGGATGATGAAGAGGAAGATGAGAGTGAAGAAGGGACAGATGATGAACTTTTCTTACTTCAATATGACTTTTCAAACTTGGGCCCTAAATTACCATTTTACATGCATGAATGTCCTGTGAGAGTGGCAGCATCAGCTTTAGAGCCATTTGTGATTAAGCGCAAGACAAAAACCGAAGGATTTGAAGTTGTAATGACTAAAGTGATATCGGAACAAATGAATCTGGTCCCCATTTTTAAGACGCAAGATCCAATCATAGCCGATAAATTAATTACAGAAAATAACATTACAGGACTTTATGCTGATATCGTGAACAATAAAGTTGACATTATGATTGGAGGGATGTTTGACAATAAAATCACCTCAAAAATCCTTTCATCGTCAATCGGTTACATTGAAGATGACTTGACATGGTGTGTGGCGACAGCTAGAAGTGCACCCACTTGGATGAACGTTTTCGCTATTTTTGATTTCATGACATGGGCAATTGCCGTGATACTTGTTTGGATTACTGGCATGGGTCTTTATTTCATGTTAAAATATGAGAATAAGCGAGCTGATAATTTTATTTGGTGTACGTTGGTCGCAATGGCTGTTAGTATCAATGTTTCAGCTCCATACCATCCAACACCAAGATATATTCGGATATTTTTAGCATCATTTTTCCTGTATTCCATGCATTTCAGTGCTGCATATCAGAGTTTTCTTGTATCTGTGATCACCCAACCTCGCTATCAGAAACAGGTTAAAGACCAAGAAATGGCTGTTAGTTATGGATTTACATTCACAGGCAGTGAAAACATCCTCTCATACTTACATCGCAATGATTCAACTACCAAATACATTAGAGACCATTTCGTTCCATGTAAAAATATCGATAAATGTCTTGTCGACTTAAAGACAGATGAGACAAAAGCAGTTGCAACATCAAGACTCCACGCAGAAAATAACAAAGTTGTCACAGATGAACACATTTTCTGCTTTCCCAGATCCAGCAACATCCATTCATATGCCGTTAAGATGTTGGTTCGTAAAGATTATCATTTGCTACCTAAATTTGATGATCTCATTGCACGTGCCGTTGAAAGTGGACTCTTTGGGAAATGGTTTGGCGAGGAAAAGGCAAGAAGACTCAACATTAAACCACTTCAAAAAGCTGCATCACAAAGCACTGCACAACCGTTGACCTTGAAACACCTCGCAGGAGCATATGCATTGCTATTTTTCGGTCTCGTATGTTCCAGTTTATCATTTTGCCTGGAATGGATTGTCTTTTACTTGGGCAGTACTAAAAAATATAAATTTTTCAGGAGAATTGAAGAACTTTTCATGTCAAATTACAGGAAAAAAATACAATGATTAAATGAGAGTGTAATTTGACCAACACATGTCCAAAACACCTTTGACACACTTTTGAAACACTTGAAAGGTTTAACCAAAATTTTATATAAAACTTTTTTTTTGTTTATCATTTCAAACTTCTGGGGTTATTTACTAAATAAAATTTTACATCCCAATTTAAATTATACACACACAAAACTTTCCTTTTATAAAATCTCTTATTTTCATATTTCACATGAATAAACAAATCATGTGCATACACACACACATACAGATATACGTAGAGGAAATAAATGGAACATGCACACCAGCAATAACTTTCAACATAAATTTAAAGCCACTGTTTCATGTCACAGCCAGAGAGAATAAGTCAGTTAGATAACGAAAAATGACAAATTTCGATGAATGTGTACACAAAATTTATATGAAACAACAATTATCATGTCCTTACACACACACACACACATACATGCAACATTTAGTAATAAGTTCTGCTTATTCATTCATTATAAACTCCAGTTTAGTCATTCAGTTATTTATTTATATTTATAAACAGTGGTCGTATGTATTGTTTAATATTTTATTATTTATTTACGCTTTTCAAACAACACAACAGACGAAAGTTAAGTAAATAACACCAACAACAATATTATCATGGGAAATGTTGTGGAAAAAGTTTTTAATACACACACACACACAATTCAGATACGAAGCAATGATATAAAAGCCTAAAGTTTTGAATTATTATAGTTTTTGAATGGAAAATCTATTATAACATGATTTTTTTGAATTGAAATATGTAATAAATGCATACAAATTAATTGTTTAATTTAAAAGAAAATGTTTTGATTTTTCAAGACTGAAGTTGTCAACGACCTTGGTAGCCTCGAGGAGGGGATTTTAAAACCCACTTAACTGCCCCCAACACGCTCCAGGTGTCATCAATGACTTTGAATTTGACTTTTAATTTTGTTTGTAAAAAAAAATCGTAAAATAAGCTCTCAGCGCCCTCTATGGTAGTTTTATTAGTAGTGAAATTTAGACCAGTTTTTAGACTTCCTTGAAAAAAATTTTTAAGGAAAAAGTCGTTGATGAGCATTTTAAGATCGATAGAGAATGAAAAAATGCAATTTCTTGTATCTAGGTTTTTCGATTGGACCCTCCAGAGGGCGCTGAGAGCTTTTTTTGTTATTTACAGTGATTAGATATATTGAAAAAAAGCATAAAAAAAATTAAACGTCGGAGCAAAAGTAGTTGATGATATTTGGAGCGTATCGGGAAGGAACCAGGGGGCCTTAGAAACCCGTCCCCGAGACTGCCAAGGTTGTTGATGAAGCCGTTGACAACATCAGTCTAGTCATTCTAGATAAATTCCACTATTTTATTAGTAAATTGGTAAAATGCTGTTTTGGTCCATTCGTGATTAGAAATCCAAATCTCTTCAACTTCTCTAATAGAGGCCACCCAATAAATGCGTTCTAAATCACCTTTCAATCCATTTCCGTCCATAAATCATGTGCATTTACATCAAAAAAAGAATTCAGAATCATTCCCACTGAAAAACGGTTAACCACAAAAATTAATTGAAAAACAATTTCATTTTGTTACAATGAATTTAAAATTTTATTGCACTTTTATCACATTTTATCACCAATCCAATGGCCACCATGACAAATTCTATAAATAAAAAAATAAACTTAAATTACTCAATAAATTTCATTTAAAATTGCTCATCATTTAAAACACCTAAATCATATTTTTATTTCATTTTATCATCAAAATACATCATAAAAGTAAAAGTTAAATAAGTGCAACGCCAATAAAAGTCAAACGATAAACGTTGAATTATAATGAGATTATGATTTACGATTTAATGTTAATTTACATCTCTTCCTGACAAATCTGACAAAATGCTGAAATGGAATTACATTTTACATTTAAAAAAAATCATAAAAAAAATTTAAAAGCCAAATGTAATTGCGTCGGTTTTGGTTAAAATGCAATTTAATAAAAATATTTAAACGACTTCTATATTCAGAGAAAGAACTGTAAACTGTAAATAACCGTTTATTGATGATAAAAACCGCACATATGTCCACAAAATGTGTGAATTATTTCTCCATCATCATTTTATTATTATAATTTTCATTTTTTTGGTTGTAATAATGTAATTTAAAACCTCATACACACACATTTCAATGATTTGAATGGATGCAGAGACAGAGAAGAAGAATAAAAATTAATTTTATGTCATCGACTCATATTTCATATATGAAGATGCACTTTTTGTGTATTTTAGGTATATAAATGTCAAAATTATGGTAATGAGAGAAATTGTAAAAAATAAAAAAAGGCAAATAACATTTAACAGTAGTAGGTTTTGGTTTGGTTAAAGGTTGGGCACAATCAATGATGATGATGATTGTAAAATTATTATAAATTGATTTTTTTTTTCAATAATTCTAAGATTTTTATACAAAGATGTTAACTTTTAATTGAATTGAATTTCGTTACATCTCATGGTGCTTGCGCTCATATGGTGTGAAATTAGAAATAAATTTAAGAATTAATTTCAATTTTAAAGTCACACATTTCCTTGTGGCATGTGGTGATATGCAAACGATATGTTAGGAGGCGTGTTTCTGCCCTTTTCTGTCATAAATTTCATTTTTATGTTATTAGATCGTTAATTATGATGATAGTTATTCGTAAAAGAGTATATTGAAAAGTAATAATCGTTAACATAATTTTCGGATTTTATTTGAATTGGTGAAATGGGTCAAATTTTTGTGTTTTCTTAACACTTAATGACAGAATTTTGTTAAAATTGTTTTTCTAAGCAAATTTTAATGTTATTTTTCTCACAAATTTCAAAGAATGATGTTTTACATGACAACTGAGGTCCCAAGATCATCAAAAATAATTGAAAGTCCTTAAATTTTGTTATTTTATTTATCAAAATTTAGCAAAATACTCGTATTTTTTCAAATCGACAAGAAACGTCCTACAAACCTAATTCTCTCATTAATTATGCACTATTTTAACATAGAAGACACCATCTGGTGCATATCCTGATATCAAATATGAGAGAGAATGTGTGTCATTCATAAAATTGCATCACAATTTCATGTCATACGTAAAATATCATAAAAAAAAAATTTATCCATAAAACTATTGCATTTATTGACTATTTTAAATATAAATTGATAATAAATTACGTAATAATATTCAAATAAGTCCCTCATACTCGCCATATGTCCTATGTAGATACACATTGAAGAGTCTTTAATAATTCTGCATAATAATAGAATTTCTTTCTTTCTTCCTTTATTTAGTGTATAATTTAAAAAAAAGAAAAAAATTTTGTTGTTGCACTTCAATTCGGACAAAAAGTGCAACACAAGGCACAAGTGCAAATAAAAAGCATTATTATTATAAAGCAATAATGGTAGTAAAAATAACTGTAGTCGAAAGACATAGAAGAGAGCAAAAAGACAGCATAATAGATATATAAAATTTAAAATTCATGTATTTAAAGATTCATAATAAAGATAAAAAATGTACATTTTCAATTTTTGTGTTCAGTCGAAAGTGAGTCAGTTAGAAAATAATAAAGACAACAAAAAATTGGGTTTCTAGGTAACTTAGTTGCATTTTTGCATAATTTAAACTGTCTTTTTTTGTGTGTGTTGCTTTTGTTTTGTTCTATTTTTCCTGTGCAATTTGAATTTTAGTTCTGCTATTAAAAAAAATTAAATAAAAAATAGAGTTCAGAGTTGAAGCATGGAAATTGAATAATGTTAATAATAAAAATAAAGACAGTTGAATTTTATGAATTATTTAAAAGGTGACGGAAAATAAAATAAATTTTGTGATTGGAGGACAATTTGATGAATTTTAATAAGAAGGACGAGGTTAAACTGGAAGACGCTATGTTCAAGAATATGGAAGAACAAGTGCTGAACAGAAATTTCTGGATGATGATGATTAGAGAAAGGTATATGCACTTCAGCCACCACTACATTGGGCTTTTTGCGGGCTGTCTTTTAACTTACCCTAAATTATATTCTTCTTTAACGATACTTTTCCCCTTCAAGAAATCATATATCAAATGAAATTTCATTCCAAAGAGGGCCGTTGGATTTATTTGCCCATTCAAATACCCAAATAACCTTCTTCTCTTGCTCTCAAGTCCACTACAGAAGCAGAGAATGAGCTGAGCATTTTCTTCTTCTGCTTGACATATTCTACATAAATCTGTTTCACTTAAATTCATTATCTTAAGGTGTTTTAGTAAACGTGCGTGTCCTGTGAGGAATGCCACTAGGACTCTCACTTAACGTGTGGTCATTCCTAGAAGCTCTTTAATACGAGTGGCTAAACATTTGGGTCCAAAATTGCTTTGCAGATCCCAGTACCAAGTTGATTCATCTATAATCTCTGGAATCCGATGATAGAAACTAAACTCAAGTTAAAAACTGACTGAAAGACCAGCTAAGTAAGTTGAATATCGCCCTGGTTGCTTAAAAAAAACTTAAATTAAAAAATTTATATTAAAAAACAGAAAAAATTAACTTACATCAGCTTAGTATCACACATTAATAATATTTTTTCCATAAATTAAAAAATCTAAAAGAAAAAATCCGCCTTGAACAATAATTTAAATAAAAAAGGCGGTTAAATTTATGACCCTCTCTTCCTTTTCCCCATTTCCTCTCAATGAAACTTTCTAACCTCGTTTTCTAAATAATAATTAATATCCGATCCCTAAAAAATTGGCGCCTAATTAATCAAATTTCAAAGAAAATAACAGCGAACTGTTTGTAAGTTCAACGTCTTTTTTTGGTCTTCTATCATCCAATTAAAAAATTCTTTATCTTCTTCTTCATAAAAAAAAAAGTACATTTTTATGAGATGAACATAAAACAAAAGAGAATATAAAATAACTCATCAAACTTTCTTTCCTCCTCCTTTTAAATACATATTTTTTTTTGCATCAATAAAAATAATAAAAATCATAATTTTCTCGCAAAGTATTAAAAAAAAGCTTCTTACAGACAGCTCGCGTGACCACTACAAACTGTGCACTATATAATTTTTTTTATTTTTTTGTAACAGAAACAAACACACACAGACCGCACCGTCAACAACGTCCGTTATCTTGATGATACACGAGATGGTTTCTGTAAAAAAAAAATTATATAAAAATAATTACCACCAGAACGTTAAGCTTATTGCAATAACGTTGTTGACTTGAAAAAAAAATGAAAATATGAAATAAAAAAAAATTAGAAGTGCAAGCAAAAAGAATGCATCAACTTACCAGTAATAAAAATAAAAATAATAATAATGATCATAATCAGTGATGCGCGTTAATTTAGTATTTTTTTTTTTATAAATGCATTTTTTTAAAGAAGCGCTATACTGTCTTCGATGATTGTCAGGTTTCTTTTATATTTATAGCATGCTTCACATAATAATGGTATTAATAATTGCAACACGCATATTATTTTGTTTGCACTGAACTCACTCACAGAAGAAATTCATGCACGCAACAAGTGGAAAGGTGTTTGTGTCAAATTTTTATATGCTGAAAATGAAAAAATACAAAGAAAGAAGAAGAAAAATATCAAAATCAAAGATTAAAATGTAAAGATATCAACAAGAAGAAGAAGAGTTTTGCTCTTGAAATTCCAAACGATTTTTAATGTTTTATTATAAGTTTTTATATGAAAACATTGTATTAAAATTTATTTATTTTAATGTTTTCTTGATAATAAGACATTAAAATTGAAAGAAATGAAATAAAAATAATTAAGTTGAGCAGGTGGAATTAAATTGCCCAATAAATGCATTTCTTTGTTCATCAGATTTTGAAAATTTCAATCAAGTGATTCCTTGTCTCGAATTGATGAGAACTGAATTTCTTAAAAAATTTCAACGAATTGTCTGTAGTCTGAGCTTTTAATCAGACTGCATAAAACCAGACGGACTTGAGTGCGAAAAAGGCTCAGATGGGCCTTTAGATTATAATAAGGAACTCAAAACAGGTTAAGCAGTACATAGATCAAGGTCTTCAGTAGAAGTGTCGCTGAAAGCATGAATGCGGCACTTCATCAGCACCTTTTCTAATAACCGTGTACTTGCAAAAAATTTATCAAACATTATAAATTTATTTAAAACATCCTTTATGACAACGCTTTGACCGAGGATCATGAAATAGGATCGTCTCTCGTTTCAAATCACATGTACTCAGTATGCTGCCTCTTAGTCCCAGAACGCTTTGACATTCTTTGGTGGTCTTTTGAGGGTCCGTTTTCATCTTAGCCTGTTCTGATTTCTATGATTTAGTTCATTCATCATATATTAACCAGTGGAACCACCTAAAGGTATTCAACAAACACTTATTAAATGAAGACATCTCGAAATCTGTATAGCATCCTTCCACAGTTGACTTTCAACCGGGTTCTCTGGTCAGCCTCCTAGAAGACTTTGGTAAGTAAGTTTTAGTTAAATCTTATAATATAATAGTTGATTGATACTTACCTTGAAACATTACATCTCACTCTCATTCAATCATCCAAATTTTTATATAAAATTTTGATATTTTTTTGTTTCTTTCTTAACGCGATCCAGACAAAGGTTTACAAGTATCAAATATCTTACAACTGGACGTATACCTGCTCGATATATATTTAAAATTATTTTATTTGTGTTGTTTTTATTTTTCGATACAAATAATCTCCGCTTGATATTTACAGGTGCATCATTGTCTGTAACTTTATCACGTCTAAAAAAAATTTACGTATAAAATTTGACAGGTTTATACTATTTTTTTTTTTATATTAGAAGGCACTTACCTTCCAATTTGAAATGCATTTTTTGATATTGATGCAGTGATACACACGTGCAAAGATCTCGATCCTTTTTTATTGGGATGAAAGATATCAATTTAGTCGCCGAGTTATTTATAACTTTATAGAACAACCTTTTATGACTTAAAACTTCAAACTAAATTTAAATCGGTTTACTTTCATTGTGTACAAAACTTATTATGAATGCCGCGATCAAGTCAACTTTCTCAATCCTGTAATTATTGTTCTGAAAAAGGGATTTAAGGTTACGTAATATAATTTTTTTTTGGAATAATTATTACAGTAACGGTTAAAATACAGGTGTATTTCAAAATGTAGGTTTTTTTCTTTAATGTCCGTGAGAGAAATTTCTCTCTCTATAATTTTATGGTGGATTTATTAGTGATTAAAAATTTTTTATAATAATTTATGTGGAACGGAAAGCAGGTGAAGGCTTTTTAAATTTTGAAAGTGAAAAGACATCTTCATTTCAATTCATTTCAGTTCATTCCATTGCAATTCCTCACCACTAATCTCTTTTAAAATAGAATTTCTTTTATTTTAAACACACATTGAAAGAAAGCAATAAAAATCAAGTTTTTAAAAATATTTGTCATCATCACCACAAAAGATTACGTCTCTTCCTTCTCTTATTACAATTACTAACCTTACACAATTTTTAAATAAAAAAATAAACCACACATTCATATAATATGAGAATTTAAAGACAAAAAAAAAACACATTTATTGCCATTAAAATACAAAAAGATAGTAATAGTAATACAATGAAAAGACACAATTTGTGATAATCAGATTACATTTTGTGTCGTAGACTCATTTTACAAAACGAAAGATTTAACAATTAGATTTCAGTTTTACGGGATAATTTTTATGTGTTTTTTTAGTGCAAAAATAGGTATGATACCAAGAAAAATATAGATTGCTATCATTGAGTCATATTATTTGCTTTTACTTGAAATTAAAGAAAATGTTAAAATTGGAGGTGTGATGAGTGCTTTTCCTCGATCTTTCATAGTCTTGAATTTTTTTTTCATCACGTGTCTGTTCGTTTTGTTTAAAATTATAATTCAAAAAAACTTAATGAGTGAATGACAAATAATCACAATGTATACCTTTTAACTTTCACTAGTGAATTTTATAATGAATTTTTATGATTTTACTTTTATCTCATTTCAGGAATCTTCAAAGGCGAAAAAAATGGTTATTAATCAGAGTGTTACTGGGCAAAATTCTGTCAGTTGACGCCTTCGATAAATTTAACATATAAAAATGTTCTGATAATGGTATTATAATTTCACGTAATTCAAGAATATTACGTAATGGTCACTCACACCAACTTCAACATGTGACATGACGTACATGTTATTTTTTACATTAAGTCTTATTTGTACCATCACCGGAATCACAATTAACCCTTATGTTCACTCCTTGTTACAAATGTAACAATTTTGACTTTGAATTAAAATAACTTCTGTTCTATAACTACTAGAGAGCTGAAACTTTTTGAGAATTCAAATGATATTCCAGGCTTTGCTTTTTTACAGTCGTATAAAAAAATCGGTCTCAGGCGAGCCTTCCAGAGCCCATAACATTTTTTTATTACGTAAATCAACTCCTTGTTACATTTGTAACAAATTCATATTTCTTAAAGGAAATCGATTGAATTTATGGTTGGAATTGATTTTAAATGATAATTTTTTTTATTTTAAGATAATCCCGACATAAAATCTTGACTTTCGAAACCGGTAGTAATCAAATTATTCTAAGGTTCAATAGAAATTTTTTTTCATTTACGGTTTTACTTGAATTTCTTTTATTGACTTTCGGGATATCACTTCCGGTCCGAGTGCAGAAAACTCATGATCAGAGGTTATAAGAAGGTCAGAAAAGTTTAATTTTATTGATTGCAACGATTTTAAATGTTGAATTTTATAGATTTTCCATTGAAAATATAATTTGTTACAAATGTAACAAGGAGTTCATTTACGTAATAAAAAAAAATGTGCGAACATAACGGTTAAAAACTATAAATTGTTACAAAAAAATAAATTTATTTA
Organism: Culicoides sonorensis; assembly: GCA_900002565.1. Taxonomy (NCBI): domain Eukaryota; kingdom Metazoa; phylum Arthropoda; class Insecta; order Diptera; family Ceratopogonidae; genus Culicoides; species Culicoides sonorensis. The sequence continues at coordinate 697,230 of LN483450.1, read as the reverse complement.
TTTTAAAATAAAATAGTGTCTTCTCAAATAGTGTAGTTTTTGAGATTCCCTCGAATTTAACACTAATTATTAAGAAATGAATTTGTTGTAAGCTTTGTAAATAATCACATGATATGATCAACTCAAACACATTTTCTGAAGCTCTAGAAAATGATCAGGCTGAAGAGAAGGCGACAAAAACATTTAAAGAATTTTAATAATAAAATAATTAATGAATAATAATAAATTTTAACGGTTAAGCCTGATAACCTTTTTCATTGTTTAGGTCAATCTAACAAGTGCAAAGACCATTTGAACTCGTTGAAGAGCTCAGGTGTAGCATGGATGACGAAGAAATTGAATATGATTTGATTCAGAAACAAAAGGAAACAAACTGGAAAAAAAATTGAAAATCATACTGTTCACTGAAATACTATGTTACATACAGTTTTTTTTAACTTTAATTTTGTTGGGCCATTACCTCATTATCGAAAGGGAATGCACAGTGAATAGGTTAGTGGATCTAATGGTTAGTTAATCTAAAGATTAGCAGTTCGGTTCTCGCGTTGGCATTACAAAGCTTAATAGCAACCCTATAGATCTGCTCTTCCTCGAAATAGGGCTATGATATCCCTACCATATTAAAGTTTTTTCTTAGCTGAAAACAAAGTATATCACATTCAAGTTAACAAATGTAACACAAAAACAGTAAAAATAACAATTCCAATCATGATTATCTCCCTAATGGCATTTCACATTAAATTACATTGTAGCTAAATGCTTTTCATTTAAAAAATTTTTTTTATATTTTCTCATCTCATGAGTTCAATTTTCAATTTTAGACTCAGGTTTCATTTTAAGATGTTCCAGTCTTTAAATTTTCCATCACATGAACTCACACTCATATTGTTTAGTTATTGCAAAGGTATAATGAAAGATGACACGATAATTTTTATATCACTTTTGTCTCTAAGATTTTTTTGTTTTGTATATTTTTTTTGTCTCGGTCTGGTAATTTTACTAAAGAATTTGCTAATAAACAGCAGCAAAAAATTTGATAAGATGAAAAAAAAATTACAAAATGAGACAAGATACAGCTTAAATTAAAAGGTACGGGCTTTTTATAGCATAATTTGTTATGTTAATTTGAATTGACATGGATGTTTTTTTTTGCTTCTTCTCATTTTATTTTATCATCATTGTGTTTGACGAGACACCTGAATTTTGGGCAGAGATGTAACTGAAAATAAAATTAAAATTTTTGAAGTGACTCGTGAAACTTAACAAAGATTTTAATTGATGTACCAAATTTTACTTAATTTAAATTAATTTCTGTTTTTAATTCACAACAATGACCAAAGTGGTTGTTATTCGATCATGACCCGTCTCGTCATGATTAATTTCTAGGAATTAAAATGAAGACTAAACAATCATTAAAAAATTGTCAACATTTCATCAACGTCAATTTTTTTTTGTTTATGTCATTAACGAAGACAACTTTTATGTTGATTGGAATCTAAATGTTTTTCTCATTAATTTTTCATACCTTGAATTACAATTAAAGCAAAAAAAAAATGTTCGTAACAAAACATATTTTTTTAAATTTTATTTAAAGAATTATCTGCTTGAAATGACGGACAAATATATTTAGTTAAATAATAAAAATTATGTTCCATTTTTTTGCTCTTACTTGTTTCTACTCGGTCACCTGTCAATATAAATCACGAAAACAATACCATTAAACATGCAAAATTTATGCAAAACTAGATTTTTTTGTTGAATTTTTCATAACAAAAAAAATTTAAAAAAATATACAACATGCAACACATAAACGAATTAAAAAAAACATCATCATCATTTAATATGACATGGAAAATGCAACTGCTAACGAATTCTCAAACAAAATCACATAAAAAAATTATATCATTTCATCATTTATGTATATGTGTGTGTGTGCATAAATATTGTGTTTTATGCTAACAAATCATGATACAGTTCGTTAAGTTTTTCCCCGCTTCCATACTCTTCCCATCACACACCGTCAACATGTTTTCATTTCCAATTTACCTTTTATTTTATTTTCATTTTCCTTTTTTTTCTCAATTTTTATGCATATCAAGTGAATGAAAATCATCATTCTATAAATGTGATGTGTGTGTATAACAAATTGAATAATATGTTCGTGGTATTCAAATAAAATTTAAAAAAAAACATCATATTTTTTTCATTTATTCCTTTGTTTACATGCACACAGTGAAGAATTTGCATATGTGTGATCAAAAGCAACAAAGCATAAATGCCGCGGCTCGGTGTTGTACCAACCACCACTGTTTTTTATCAGTTTGAATTTTTGTTGTTGTTTTTCACGTTTTCTTTCTTAAAAAAATGTATAACAAAAAATTTACTGATAACAGCGATGAATGTTGCATTTTTATACAATACAAAAATTTTTGTATATCCACAACAGAAAACGGTTGTCAAACACAATATTTGATGAATAGCACATTATGCATGCTGTTGCTATTTTTATTTTTTTATATTTTCCTTGTTTTTTTAATTTGTGAATAAATAATTTTTGCATTGGATTATGTAATCAACGAAAATGGTTTATATAATAATTTAGCATTTTCAGAAAAAAAAGAAAAAAACGTTTTTGTTCATCAAAAATAAAATGCAATCATTTCAATGTTGATGATATTCAGGAGCACGAAATTCACTTAAATGCAAGGAATCGTAAATGAAGTTGAATATCCTTGATAAAATTGAATTGAAATAAAAAAAATAAAATGCTTGAATATCATCATCATATTAATGATTTAACTGAATTAGTGTTGTACAAAATGAATGAATTTTTTTACAGTGATTTGAACGATAGCAAAATTATTAGTAAAACCATTTTAACCGTAGTTAGATTCAGGGCAATTTTTCCTACTGAAGCCACAATTGGGCTTGTTGTAGCAGAATCGTAAACCGTAAAATAAAATGTTTTTCTATTAAATTTTCACAATTAATCATCTTACATAAAATGTAGATCGATTTATATGTCACGATTCTTACAAACACGTGTCTGATATGGAAAAAAATGTAAATAATGAGGAACGAAATCAAAATTTGAAATGGGTGCTTTCAGCTGAACTTGACATGTGAAATATTCTTTTTTTTAATATTATTTGTTTTAGTTGAGTTATTAATTTTTCTATTTGTAACACATTTAGGTCAATAGATGAGGGATAGTGCAATAAAATATCCAGAAACGTTAGTGAAGTAACTAGAGCAAGAGCCCAAGGAAGTCCAAATGGAAAGGCATACGGGTAATATGGCAAATGCCAGAAAGGCCGCAGTCCATCAACATGTAAAAGTTAAGTTTAGCGTAAATTTTAAAGAAAATCAAACAGAATGCCAGGGCCGTTAATAATTTTCAATCCGCTCATGCTTTAGGGGTCATTTGAGCCTTAAATTTTAAAGCCAAATATACTTCTATTATTCATAATCGAATATGGAAATGAACTCTTTCCAAAGATGTGCGCGTCTTTACAAATTTTGATGTGAATCGTTCAGGTAAGTAGACTCTCACTCAATCTACAACCTTGTTCCCACTGGTGCCCCACTAGTTTTGGGTTGAGAGTGTAAATCTTCAGATATCGTCTGACTTAAAAATATCCTTTTATAGGCATCTCTGGGCTTTGATAATAAAACCTAAAGGGTAGTCAATGTACTTCAATACTTACTTAGCTTTCAATTTTGCCTTGAAATCCCATATAGCAGTTGATTAGACTCCTTATGCACATTAGTTTTCATCTCCAGAAGTCTTAAAGTTACATAGTGTTATTCTAAGCAGTCGCCATCTTAGTCAAGCCTTAAGTCTGCTTGAGTACCTAGAAAGAAAGATAATTTAATTGTAAAATTTCAAAATAGCAGTCAGGATTCAAATTCCATCAAAAAAAAATTACCTTTAGACTGCCAACAGTATGACCATTAGAGACCGCGTTGAAGCTTTTTTATGTATTTCTTCTTAAAACATCTCCTCAATTTGATTCACATTCAAGTTCAATTCAAGTCAACCTATCAATGAAATAAGGACATTTCATATAAATCCCAAGTAAAATATTAATGTTGTTACATGTCAACAACACAATTTCTGTTGTGCAAGACATGAAAATGATATTTAATTTACTTGATCATTTTTCATTTTGATAAACAATAATATTTGACTTTGCCCATTTTTGATATAAGAAAGAAAAATCTCTATTTTGCTAGAGTGATAAAGTTTAAGAGCGTTAAATTTAAAATAAAATAAAATATTTATGATAATTATATGAGCAGGTGAATTGAGTCAGAATGTAACTCACATATCATATTATTTAATTTTTTCTTTTGCTTCCTTTTGTACTAATCCATTCATCCGTTTCTCAATAATATGAAGAATTAAAAAAAAAGTGTGTTTTAATTTTAGAGAAATAAATGTTTTTATAACGATGTTAAAAAAAAAGCAAAAGAAGTTGAATAATATAAATGAGTAAACAACATCATCATCATATTATTTTTTTGCTCTGCTTTGCTTATTTCATGTATATAATTTTTTTTATAATATTATTTTAAATACATATTTAATGCGTTTACATTTGTAAATGTTAAAGATTATGTTATTTTTTTTTTCAAAGTGATTACATTTAGCTAAATTTATGATGAAAGGAAGCAGGTTGTCCATTTTAAGTTATCTACCTTCATGGAACTATTTGAGACGAAAGCACGACGATTAGGTAGACTTGAAATTTTCATTTAATTTTCTTAGAATTCTTTTTCAAATAAGGAATACACTTAAACAATTGAGTCACGAATACGTTTCACATTTAATACAATTTTATTTTCAATAATAAAAACATATACCTCACAGCTACGGATGGACGCATCTCTTTTTGTCTTAAGCACATTTTCAACACAAGAACACGAATTCAAAAGAAAAATAAGGCAGCAGCTACTCATCCGACCAAAAAAATTAAGAAAAAATAACTTGGATATTATATTCAGGTGAAATGCTATTAGGCACAATATTATTATTATTACTGTTGAAAAAAAATTCTTGAAGAATTGATTTCAGAATTCAAAGAAAAGGAAATATGCGTCTGAAAGAGCTGCTATTTAATATGATTTGAATGATGCGATACACGAAAAAAAATGTGTACTAGAAATACACGTGCGTTATTTTTTTTTTATGTTTTTAAATGGATTTTCAATAAAACAAAAGGAAGATTGATGATCAATTTAGTTGAGCGTATTTTGTGAATATGATGATAAGGAAAAGGTAGTTTCACTTCAGTCAATCTTGCACGAATTTTGGATTCTTAATACTGGCTCTGAGAGAGTGGACGCTATCAAAGACCTAAGAGTTTGGTATGATTCTAAATTAAACTTCAAAAATTTTTACAGGATCACGGTTGCCAGAGCCAAATCTTTCATTAGCCTTATTAAACATTTTGAAGGTGAGTTTAAGCATCTATTTGTCACAAAGACCTTTGACATGTCTCTAGTTCGTGTTCAAATTGAGTATCGAAGTCCAATTTGTATGATACTATTTGCTAAAGACATCACTTACATGATATCTATCCAAATACAGTTTTTTAGTACTGTATACAAGATCTTTCATTGAAGAATGAATTCCAACCTTCTAATCGACATCATCTTAGCTGCCTTAATATGTTGACAGAACAATCTCATCCCAAAACCAGTGGACTTCGCCATCATTAAGAACAATATCAACAATCCTTCAACTTCTGATACAATTATGGGCCATTGAAATATCCATCTTTTCAACCAGTAGAATCATCAATCACAACTTATGCCACTTCATTAACACCTTAGAGACAGAAATAGGTTCAGTGGCTCACAAATTGCATAACATATCAAGTTCTACTAAGTGAAGGTACTAATTATAGGACATTTCAGAATTCTCAAGTACTTAAAAACATGAATCTATGCAATACTGACTTATACAGAATTTGTGAAGAAGAAGAGGGAACTGTAGAACACATACCGTGCTTCTGAAGAGGTTAAGAGTTCCGAATAAGACTTTTTCAAAGGGATCGAGATTGTAAAACAAATGTTTTCCAGGCTAAGTCGTAACGCAGCCCACTAAAGGCCAATATTAGGTGGTTATCACAGACATACTTATCATCATCAGGTTCTGATTACACTTTAGCACATTTATCCATTAGGCATAAAAAACTTTTTCGCTTTCGACACGTTGACAACATGTTAATCTCAAACACCAAATTACTTGAAATGCGTGCTGGTCTATATTTTTGAGGCTTCACAAAACTTTTCTACTTTCCTTAACATATTAAGGATTGATGTAACCCAGGTTACTAGTCTAGAAAAATTTTCTATGCAGATCTGGTCCTTTAGCGAGTAAATTTGGTACTACCAACTACCTCCTGATATGACCACTGTGGTGCTGAATCTTCCTATTCCAATTTAAAAAGGATGGATTTATATTTAAAGGTTAAAAAATCGCCTCTAAAAACAAAAGGCACTTATTATTATTTTAATGTATTTCACCATCGGGGATAATTTTACGCATAACAAATATTTTTTTCATATTCTTCCTTTTCATCATCATTTATATAATTCTTGTGTATATTTTTTTCTTTTCCTTAAACATTATCAAGTTAAAAAAAAAAAAAAAATTACATTAACAATATAAATGACGAGGAAAAAAAATCATTTAATTTCTGTTTGAATTTGATGGATTCCGAGATACTTGAGAGAAGTGTTTTATATTATTCGATTGTTGATAAGATATGCAAAAAGATAATCGTTAGCTCGTGAATGATCGAAAGATACAAATTTGCGTGCTTCTTCAACAGCATTTAATTTGTGCCTGGAATGCCCTGAAACCTTGAATTGATTATCTCATATTTATTTTTTACTGTTGGATACCGGAGTTGAGACGCCAATTTCTGCCAATGGTCTGTAAATGTAAAAAAAAATAAATTAAATGCATTTCAAGCTATTATTAAATTAATTAACTACAATTGAATTTGTAGAATTGCAATCATAATTACAGAACATGAACCTGTAAAAATGCATTCATTGTAAATGAAAAAAGTGCATTTCAAACAAAAAAAAACCACTTTTAACACTTTTCATATAATAATAGATTTAAACAAAAAATTTTACTACCCTCTAATTGAATTGAAAAAAAAATAAATAAATTCTATCAATTAATTAAAAATAATATAAAATAAAAAAAACTCGTTTCAATGTAAATTCAATGAAACATCCAATCAAACACCAATCGATTGTTAAAAGTGCGTCAAAATTTTTCATCAAATTTCAATTTTGTGATTCACTGATCCATGCATCAATTTAAATGTACAAAAAAATTATGTGTAAAAAAAGTTTGCACTGAAAATTAAAAAAAAATAAAATAAACGGGTTTAAAATGAATTTTTTCCTTCATTCAAATGAAGTGCTTGAAACTTTTTGCCTTGTAATTACATTCAATTTGATCGAAAAAAGAGGAAATACGCGGAAAATTTTTGATTAAAATTGCAATTTTATTGCTTGTAATGAAACTCAAAAGAAAATTTAAATATCAATAAAAAAAAATTACAATTATCACGGAAATGGGAATAAGAAATTCAATAATGAGAGTTTTACATTAAAATGCAACATTAAATGCATTTCCTTGAAATTGAAGAATATCAATTTATCATAAAAGTGCATCAATTTTGCATTATTTGTGATGCATTTCAATTGAGATTCATAAAATATTCAGTAAATATTTGATAAAAACTCAATAAATTTTCAATATTTATGTTAATACACTAAAATTTATACAAGAAAATGAATTTTACTTTACTTTTAAACGCCCATCTGAAGTAGATTGCACATTAATTTAAAAAAAAATGCATCCAAAATGAAAACACACCCAAAACAAACACATTTAACCATCTTTTAGAAGATAAAGAATTAGATATTAAAGTGCAACAATATATTTTCTTTTCCTCATAATACAAAAAAAAACATACAAAAGAATGAAACTCGGCAGTATTTCACCTTAGTTAAAAGTGAGAACCACACAATTGCTGCAACAAAATACTATTTTTAAAAGATATAATAAATAGCTTTCTTTTCTTTTATTTTCTTGTAAGTGTGCAAAAATTGCATTTTGCTTTTCCCTTGAGGTGTTGCATGAACTGCATGCGAGTGCAAAAGATATATCAAGATGATTTTCTGTATGTGTGTCAAGTGATCCTCAACCTCAAATAGATATTTACACAAAACCTAATGCCAAACCAATTGAGAATAATTTTTTGGATTGAAATCTGTTATTTTGTTTCTTTATAACTCGTAAAATTGAAGTTTTTTTTTATAAGAAATTGGATAGAAATAATATGAAATGATTTCAATACAATGCGAAAAATTTGGAAAAGGAAATTTAAAAAGATAGGCACAAATGCATTTTCGTTTAGATAATGCCCTATTGCTAAATGTGGCTAAAAATTGAATGTTTTAGTAATTATGAGTGAATTTGGTTCTCGTAGAAAATTGCCTAAAACGGTTTCAGTATTCATACACCCTCCCCGTTACCCCTCGCTTTTTGAATCTGCAGTGGCTTTTCAGTTTATTTTCGATAAAAGTCGGATTTTTGCTGATATTTTCCAGAATACCCTTTTAGTCAATTCACCAATCAGGATTAAGGCAATTTTTTCTTAAATGGACAGAAATTCACACTTTTAACAATGAATGAGTGAAAAAATAACAATAACAAATATTGTACATTAATCCAATCCTTAAATATGTGTAAAATTTTTATCCATGAAAAGAAAATTTATTTTATTTTACACAAAAACTGTACACATTTTATAAAAATATTAGGTTTGGTTATTGTGTCAACTCTCAATAGATTTATTTTTCAAGTAGTTTCATTTTTGCTCGAATAAAAAGAAACCTATTTTTCACTCCTTTTACTCTCTTGAAAGTCTATAAAACTTTTCTAGACAATATTTTATTTAAAAAAAAGAAAAGTATAAAAAAATTTGTATTTTATATGCAGTCCATATCAACTATATTTTATTTTCAATTTAATACTGTTACAAATGTGTTCAATTGTGTCGTCATTATACTTGACAGGGATACTCAACTGTATTTTCTTAACACATTTTGGTTCTGGGATCGTATTATTGGTCGATAACGCCAACTCGAGATCCTTTGCTTGATACTTACACAGGATTTTTTAAAGTTTTTTCTGAATTGTGTTACAGTTTCCCATAAGTTGAAAAAGGCAACGCCTTTTCTTGATACATACATTTTTTGAAAAGGTTGGATTGAAAATGAGCACTGATAGCAAGTGTGATGTTTTTATTGATCAATTTACCGAAAATGAATAACAAGAACATCAAGCGGATCAAGAATGTGGAAACCGAACAGGTAAATTTTTGGATTGCTGGATAGACTAAAATCTAATTAACCAACAGAAGTTATTTTCAGCGAATAGTAAGCGCGTTGGGGTAGATATGGTGCTATTAGCTGAAGTAGGATCTGAAATTTAAAGAAAAAAAGGTTAAATTATATTTACCTCAAAGGGAGTCTTTTCCATTTGGCCATGTGGATCTTTCCATTCATCCAGGATATATTTAGGGACAATTATTTCTACGTTTCCCTGAGTTCCATGAGCCTGTAGTACTGCTCGTTCGGGAAATTTCAATAATAGATTGGCGTTGCCTTGTAGAATTTTTTTATAGTTCATAGGAAATTCCAATACGGTTTGTAACAAAACCCGAATTTTGTGAGCGATCGTGTAGCCTGCATTTCTTGAAACGAGGATGGTCATAGAGGGCGCTCCATAACGCTCCATAACTCACACATATGCTTTTACCTCACTCTACGTTTTCTTTTTATTTTCATGTTTTTTTCTCATAAAAAAAGTCACACTTTTACATTGAAATACTTTTTCAAATTGAGTTTTATTTATGACTTGAGAGAAAGCTCAGAAAATTTATTTTATTAGACATGATACATGTAGAAAACGAAATGATCACAATTTATAAGCGCCTTATTTTCCATGCATCCAAGTACCAAGAAATGTACTAAAACAAAATAAAAATTCAAAGTCATAAAGGAATAGAAAATAAAAGAAAAAAAACTTTGAAAAATTATAAAATAAAAAGGAGGAGCAAGAAGAAAATGTGAATTGAAAAGCCATATTTTTCCAGTGATCAACCATAAATTTACTTTAAAAGTTTTTTTATGTTCTTGCTACATTTTTATTAGTATTTTACTTGTGTGCATTTGTGTAAAACATAAAGATGTGAGATTATTATTATTGCAAATAGAGAACATTTAACTACAAATTTGTCACTTCTGTGAATGATTTATCAACACATTTTATGGCTTCATATTTTTCTCAACAAAGAATTTGATCATCAAACAAGTGTTATAGATAAATTTCATTACCTAAAACAGTATTAAGATTATTTTTTTTTTTACTTTAATGATTTAAATTTAATCCTTACATTAGTAAATCGGTCCAAATTACATTCAGATAAGAATCCGACATTTAACGCTTTTGGTTTTTGACTCATTTCAAGGATTTGATTTAAAATTTTTCTATCCTTGATTTTCAAGCAATACCACTTAGATGTGTACAATGAGGTCAAGACATCTTCGAAACCTGATTTCACAACACTGCTGATAACAGACATCAAAAGATATATGAAAGTCACTAAAATGTTTACAATTGCAAAATAAATGATGCGAGTTCGATCGACCAGCAACATAACAACCACCATGCAATTGGTGAGGACAATTTGACCCTCAAAAATCATGATTGGACTTGAGAATATGAAATTGATGCGATCCAAGGACCTTAATTACGAAAAAAAAGATTAATTTTAATTGAATTTCAACTTTAATGTTAACTTACTCAAAAATATTGCTATGTAAATTGATGATTGACTTCAAGATTTCCGATGACGGTTCAAAGTCATTTTCAGAGTCCAAATTTACCTCCCAAAGTGCTTCCATTAAATCATCGTCTTCCTGTTGAACGCTATTATTTTGGTTATTTTTAGACCTTTGCTTGCTCTCACGAAGCGATTTAATTATTTCAAATTCCTCATGAAGTCCAATTTTCTTACACAAAACCTTGATCAATTTGAGTTCATTCAGCAAATGAAAAGAGGCAATGAAAAAAATTAAAAGTAAAACACTGAAAAATATAATTCCATCAGCAATCAAAATCATTTGAAAAACATAATTCAAAATGAAAATTCCTGTATCATTATCCGTATTTTGTTTGAAGTAAATTTCAATAGGCATCGTATAGTCAACCCCTGGTATGGCAAGTGGTAAAAGTGTCATTGAAATTGTATCAAAAGAAATTAACAGTGTAAATAACCTTTTTTAAAAAAAAATAAGTTGATTAAATCAAATTTTTTAAAAATAACTCACTTACTTTTTGAATGTCATAAAAACATTAAAAAAATTTTGATAAATCGGAATGGAATATCTTTCCACTAACGTATCATTTCGATATCCATGCAGCGTCTTAACCCAATCAAAGACTTCATTGATTTTTCCCCGAATAATTTGAAACCAAATCATTTCCATGTAAATTGTAATCAAAATCATTGCAAATGAAATTCGAAGCAAGAGATTACTGAAATCACTTTTCACTTTTGAAAGATATAAATAAAAGTTTATTGTGCAAAAAATCCTGATTGGAATCAAGAAAATTGCAATTATGCGATAAAATTTGAAATGAGGCTTTGGTAATAATTGAAATCCCACAACGTTGATGACAGTTTCAACAAATTCAATGATTTGATCCATTTTGACTGTGACTCAAAGATGATCTGAAGAAAATTCGATGTCAATTCATTTTTATATGCATCAAAGTGCCATGGCAACTTCTTGTGAAGCAAACAAAGGATTGCATTGCTTAGGAGTGTGTAAGGGTAATATTAAGTTTTAAAATCATATCATTAAATATTTTTCCCATCATTTTAAATGCAAAAAATTCTAAATGATACGAGCAACACTTGTTCAAGTTTTGCAAGGTTGACATATGACATGGACTTTTAAATAAATTATACTCTAAGTGAAAGCTAATAATAGTTATCAGGATTTTTTGCATTGAGACGCAATAAATTGATATCGATTGAAGGATTTTTAAGAAAAAAATTCAACGTTTTGATATAGAAGAAAAGTATTTTACTTGCGGATCTTTCTAATATGGTCATAGATAGTCAGAAAATTGTACCCATCCAAGGATGATAGAAAATGAGCCAATACCGGTCATAATTGTTTAATTATAACCCCAAGCCGTATGCTTAGCTATATAAAATCTTCATTGTGACTTCAGTAAGAAAAATTTCTCACCCCTTGAATCTAAAGGTAAGTATTAGTTGCATTAGCGTACCGTTGGTGACTAGCTTAAGCAGCTGTGAATAGTGCTCGTTGTTGGATGGGGACCACCTACCAAAAGTACACTACATAAAATTGTCAGATTTCTCAATCATCCATAGTACTCTTACTATTCGAGAAAAAGACAATATGCACATTAATTAGGATAAGACAACACTAGTACATACAGAATGATGTATGTGGATTACAAAAAGCCCAAAATATAAAGTCACTGAGGTGATCTTGGGAATCTGCATTCGATTCCTGGTTAGTACGTGGTTAGTATAACATTAGTTGCATTCATGGATTGACTGCAGCTTGGAATCCTTCGAATATCAACTAATAGCTCATCATATGATATTGGAACCAGAAGGTCCCAAAATCATAAATATAGCTGTATTTGATTTATTCTGTCAACTCCGAGTATCGAACACGTGACATCCTGCACACTAAGCTAATAACTCAACCACTGGACCATAGAAGCAGCTAGATAGAGGTTGATGATCATGTTCCCTCGACATATTTTTAAAAGTTGTGTTGCCATTTTTCAAGTCTTTCTCACTTTACTGCAATTCTTAGGATAATCTTTTTATGCCATTTCGAATTAAATAACTGAATCCTATTTCTCAATTTTTCCCAATCTATATCACAATCTAAAATATGTAATTCAAGTTAAGTCAAATTCATAAAATGTGTGCTTCTCTCACATTGTACAGCAAAACAAATTACTCTTCCCTCAAAGTTCAGCCATCAAAAATTTCCGATGATTAATTAATGATCAATATTTTTGCTTTCATGTCAACTAAAATTACAAAATAATATCAAACGTTAACATTTTTAATTGAATTAATTAAACAAAACGGCTTTTAATGCCAAAGCATAACATAGCTCAACATAATAATGAAAATAAAGAGATTGCTAACGCTGCGTGAATCATCAAAATCAATTAAAATCATGTTTAACAACATTTCGTCAATTATTATCATACTGAAAATTGTACAAGTAAGAACAAAAATTTTATTAAAAAAAGAATATTACAGTTAAGATGTACGATGAATTTTGATTGATTAGTTTTTTATTTTTACTTAGCATTTTTTGGAGGTTCAGAACATGGATCAATGAAAACGAAAAATGATGTCATAATGAAATGTTATAATTTGATGGAAATAATTAAACTTAGTTAATTAACTGTGACTTCATTGACCGTGGAAATTTAAATTGAATTACAAAGAAATTAAAACCTTACCATTTTCTGCCATTGATGCCCTTCTGTGACCTTAGAGGCCAAATTTCATCGATTCCGTGTTTTCATGTAAGTATCATCAACTGACAGACAGATCATCGTCCTTTAAAGTGCATTTTTTTTCTTCAAATACCATCCAAAATCAATAAATTTAGAAAGAGACACAAAAAAATAACTCATCTCAATACCCTTAAAGCCAATTAAATTAATTCAATTTAAAATATTAAAATGTAAAAGATATTGAACTTCGACTACGAATGATACCATACAAAATATAAAATAAATTCAGATAAAATCCACAAAAGAGACCAGATAATTTCAATGCCAACTGTATGCAATAAATTATCTGAGGTGTTCCATTCTTATTACAAACAAATAATAAACAATGCTAAATGTTCGACACAAAAACAAGGACAATGAACATTAATAAAATAAAATATAATTTTCCTTGCATACAATTTTACCCTTAAAATTGTAGTGAGACCATTGCTCAGGTAAATTCTTTTAAGTGACTTAAAATTATTTATCACCGAGATTTTTTTGCTTTGAAAGGGACACACACACACACAATGGAACAGACATCATCGATTACAGCTTTTTGCAATTATTATCTAACACGAAAATAATAAAAACGGCATCAGACAAAATATCACCAGGAGAGCATTCACAATTTTTTTTTCTAAAATTAAAGAGAGAAAGAACAAAAAACCCCAATGCAATAAATCAATGATGGCAAAATTGAAAAGAGAACTGTTTTTAATGACTTTTAAAGTAACACCTTTTCATGGTTGTTTCATTTATTTATTTTTTTTTATTTTAAATTTGTCACTAAACTTAGTGAAAGTCATCTTGCTTTTATTTAGATTTGAGTGTACCATGGAAAGGAATGGTGCTTGGCCGGGGAAACCAAAAATGAATTGCTCATGTCTTATGCATGTGTTCAATTTTAAATGAAAAAGACATCGGTTGTAATAAATTTTGATTCTTTTCTAAAATAAACATTCAATTTCTTCTATAAATGTGTCTTTTATTATTTTTGTTGTGAATTGTGTGTAAACAAAAATAATGCGATTGTGTATTCCTTTTCAATTTTAATTCAATTAGAGAGAAGAAGAATTTATGAATTTATGAAAAATTTTATGTTGTTTGGGTAGAACATTGATATGAGTGTAATTTGAATATAGGATGAACTTAAAATGTGTTGAAAGAACGTAGAAAAGATGGTGTTTATTTTACACAAGTTTTTAAAAATATTCAAAATCATTCAAACTCACTTAAATTGTTTAAATTTTTAAAAACCTTCAAAAACATTCAAAGAGCTCAAATTTTTAAAAAATACTCAAACATACTCAAAGAGCTAAAATTTTTGAAAAACCTCACACATCCTTAAAGGACTTAAATTTTTTAAAAAACTTGAAAAACACTCAAATGGCTTAAGTTTTTTAAAAATCCTCAAAAACACTCAAAAGCTCAATTTTTTAAAAAACACTCAAAGTACTTAAATTTTTTAAAAAACTTCAAAAACACTCAAAGGGCTCAAATTTTTTAAAAAACCTCAAACTCACTTAAAGAGCTAAAATTTTTAAAAAAAACCTCAAAAACACTCAAATAGCTAAATTTTTGGAAAACCTCACATATCCTCAAAGGACTTAAATTTTTTAAAAAACTTGAAAAACACTCAAAAGCTCAATTTTTTAAAAATCCTCAAAAACACTCAAAGGACTTAAATTTTTAAAAAGCCTCAAACACATATAAAAGACTTGCATTTTTTAAAAACCCCAAACTCAATCAAAGAGCTTAAATTTTTAAAAAAACCTCAAACACACTCAAAGAGCTCAAATTTTTAAAAAAACCTCAAACACAATCAAAGGGCTTAAATTTTTAAAAAACCTCAAACACACTCAAAGAGCTAAAATTTTTAAAAAAACTCAAAAAAAATCGTTATAAAAACTATTTTTAAGCCCACTGATAGGCTTTGATATAACTCACTTTGGATATGATTCTTGGAAAAGTACGTTAGAGCTTTAGCCACCCTAACATAATTCCATTCTCTAAACCATACAAATTTTTCCATAAAAATTCTACTTTATCACCTAAAGAGGCACTATTTTAAATATTTTAACAACATTTCTGTAAACTAACACAATATTTTTAAATTATCTTTTAAAAGCAAAAGGCAAAGGAAAAATAAATTTAAAATAAATCGCTGTATTCTTACAATAATAGATCTGTTGCACCCATTTCATACACTTATTATACATTAAAATAAAATACAAGAACAAGGTGTGAATAGAGCACTCTATTCATTTCCAATCATTGATTTATGATTATTGTACAATTACTACTGTGTACAGTATTTTTCAATAAATATTCTATTACTTTGTGAAACATTTGCCCTTTTTATTTCAAAAATTACATGTTTTTACTCTCTCGAACACACTCATCTATGTTATCTTTAAATAAAAGTTCAAAATGTAACAATTTACTTGCACATTTTTCTAAAAAAAAACACGGTAAGTAAATGGAATTTCTATGCTATTCTATACTTTTATTGCCCATTTATATCGCTTTTAACTGCGAAATCTGCTTTGAAAACCAAAAATTATGGTATACAATGTAAAAAAAGAGGTATCTCTTGACAGTAATTAAAGGTGGTGCTTTAAAGTCGTAAGAGTTGCAGTTTTAAAATGTTGTATCGCGAATTGTTTTTTGTTGTTGTTGTTGTATTTCATTAAACAAAACATCTGCTTCAGTAAAATGTGTTTGTTTCAAATACGAAGAAAAAGAAGGCTAGACATTGAAAATTTAATCCTTGTATACTAATAAATAATGTTCTTGTTTCAAATGTTTCTCAATATTTATCAGCAAAAGAGTTTTTTCTTCTTATATTTTTTTTTTTGTATTTTGGGTAAAGTTCTCTGCCAAAATAAGTCAAAAAGTCAAGAAAAAGTTTTTTTTATATGTTTCTTATCATCATGAATAATGACTTGCTTTAGTTGTACTTGAAATTAAGTTTTGTTTTGTATTTTCTTGTTTCTTTTTTTTATCAGCTGGGTGTCTTTTCTTTTGTGTAATATGGATTTTAGTTTTTAAAGTACACAAAATATGGAAGGGGACAGAATTCAGACGGATTGAAATGGTTGAAGGATGAAAACACGAATGATCCAAAGTAAGATGGGACAAGAGTTCATAAATACGGAGATGAGGGTAAGTCGTTCAAATTCCCCCTGAAAACCTGTTACCCCTGAAAATGGAGCTCTAGTGATGTGAATTAAACTTGGAAAGGCAGGCAACTAAGCACGAATGAACCAAGGTAATGTCTCAGTGAAACTCTTCAGGAACAAGCAAGACGGTTATGGTGTGGGCTGACTTTAAGTGAAATGGATTGATGAAGTTGAAGCAGATCTCAAGGCGTTAAAAGTAAGAAACTGGAAAGAAAAAGCGCAGAATAGGAAACTCTGGAGTTCAATTTTGTCCAGGCCAAGACTAGGAAATGGTTTTAGAGGACAGAAAGTTTGCTTTTAATCTCAAAATGCTCCAACTGTGAGCTATAAGGGAGCACATGGTGGGCGTTATTGCTACTACAGTTAATTTTGTATCCATTACTGTCGAAGGATATCTTTGGTGTGTTCTTGTTGAATCTTATTTCTCGAATGCCGACAATAACAGCCTCTTCCCTTGCTCTAGTTCATTGGTCAGTATCCGTTCGGCATCTGCTCTGAACTTCACATTCCAAGTAACCAAGTATGACCCTCATGTTATATTTTCTTATAGACAAAGTGCATTTACTTATTGAATAGAATCGGCAATAAGAACCACTCAAAGAACCATCAAATTGTGGCGCTCAAACCCCGTTAAAAATTTCGATACCTAAGTAAGTAATTCTGAATTACTAAAGCACTAACTATAATTACTAATACGGTAAACAAATTGAATACTCATTCGGTAAATTTTGTTACCTATTTGGTAATCATTTTTAGTGATACAGTAAACTTTGTTAGTGTACTGTATTAACTTACTGTCGTTCACAATTGTATACCTTTGTAAGTAGATCGGTATATTTTGTATAGATGTACGTATGTGTATAGTATCGTGTACCTATATAATTGTCGTAGAGTCCACGGCAATTTTTTAAAATAAAAATTATCACAGAAATATTATTCTTTAAATTGTAATAACTCGAAAAATACAAATCGTAGAAAAAAAATTAAATACATTTTGGAAACAACGGACAACAAATTTTAAGAATTTTATACAATATTTAAAGATTTTTTAAAATTTTAGAGTTTTTAAGTAGAAATTATGTTTATTTAGAGTTAAAAAAATATGTTGAAATGTAATATTTTGAGAAAGACATGTCATAGAAAAAATTTAAAATATGTTTTGGAAACAACGGAAAAATATCTTTAAGAATCTTATACAACATTTTATGATTTGTAAAAAAATGTGAGTTTTAGAACGAAAACTCTAAATTTTTCATACAAATTATAAAAAAAAATTGATGCTAACCAAACAATATCGTTGAACACTCATGTTTTTGCTGATTCATACGGGTGCCTTGCTTTGGTAAGTTTGGTACGCATAAAAATCTCAAAACTCTAAAACATTAATTTTAAACAGTAATAAAAAAAAATTAAATGGAATTTTATGGAGTCTGAAACAATTTCGGAAATGAAAAGGATCTTTATTGATTTCATTAAGGTGCATCAGTGAAACTTTGAAGAATTAATCATAATAATTTCGGAATTTAAATGAAATCAGTATGAATAGTAATAATGCGAAAAATAATTATATCCGTAAAAAAGGATTTTTATTTAGAAATTTTCTCTCAAAATGTTCAAATTTGAAATTATTCTAGAGTTTTTAACCACAAAATTATTATGGTAACACCAGCAAAATATCTATAATTGAATGTTTTAGTTCCAAAGTGACGTAATTATGTTTTTCATAATTTTGGGAAATTAAAAAAAACTGTTTTTGATTAAATATTTTGTAAACAGACAAAAACTTTTTCCTGGAACAAAAACCTATACCTGCATAGAGTTTTAAGCAAAAGAAAAAAAATTTATCTAGTTCGATTATTCTGCTAATTAATCTATTTTCAAACTAAAAAATATAATTGCTAGCAAAATTTATTCTAATTACGTCACATTGAAGTTAAAAATTATTTTTAAGCTAATTTCGTTCAAATTACGACACTTTGAAATAAAAAATAATTTTTTCCTTAAATTCTACTTAATTACGTCATTTTGATAAAAAAAAATAAATATTTTAGGCCAAATTCGTTGAAATTACTACACTTTGAGATAAAAATAAATATTTTTAAGTCAATTATATATAGATTACTTAGCTTTGAATGAAAAAAAATGTTTTTCCGAATTTTTTTTTTTTTTTTTGATTAGAAAGAATTTTAATTTTTTTTAACAAAATGACGTAATTTGAACAAATTTGGCGGAAACATTTATTTTATTCATCAAAATGACGCAAAAGGAAATGAGATGTTTTTTTTCAAAGTGACGTAATTAGAAATACTTTCTTACCTCTTGTAAAATTTTGGAACAAAAAAAATTTTGATATTTTCAGGGTCGATAGATTTGGGGTCATAGAGGGTTTCCCATCAAAATCTCAATTTTTTGTTTTTTTTTGAATTACGTCACGTTGGAACAAAACCATTTAATTATATTAAAATTCAGAAAATTTTGATTTTAGTTTAATTTATACATTGATAATACTTTTGAATAATATTCTGAAAGTCAAAAAAATATGTTGACATTTTGATGATAACATATTTAGTATATTTACTACGAAATATCTTTCAATTTCGTTGTATAAAACTATAACTTAAAACTTTTTAATACTTGGATATATTTTTTTAATGTTCAATTTAATGTCAATTTTAAGTTTTTTCATAATCAAAATTGAAAAATATTTTTTTTGTGTTTGAAGAGCGCGTCATTTTGAAACTTTCTTAAAAATAATGCGTACCATTATACCAAAGCAAGGCACCCGTATGAATCAGCAAAAACATGAGTATTCAACGATATTGTTTGGTTAGCATCAATTTTTTTTTATAATTTGTATGAAAAATTTAGAGTTTTCGTTCTAAAACTCACATTTTTTTACAAATCATAAAATGTTGTATAAGATTCTTAAATATTTTTTTGTTTTGTTTCCAAAACATATTTTAAATTTTTTCAATGACATGTCTTTCTCAAAATATTACATTTCAACAATTTTTTTAACTCTAAATAAACATAATTTCTACTTAAAAACTCTAAAATTTTAAAAAATCTTTAAATATTGTATAAAATTATTAAAATTTGTTGTCTGTTGTTTCCAAAATGTATTTAATTTTTTTTCTACGATTTGTATTTTTCAAAATATTACAATCAAAAGAATAATATTTCTGTGGTAATTTTTATTTTAAAAAATTGCCGTGGACTCAACGACATTTATATACGTACACGATACTATACACATACGTACATCTAGACAGAATATACCGATTTACTTACAAAGGTATACAATTATGAACGACAGTTTAATACAGTACACTAACAAAGTTTACTGTATCACTAAAAATGATTACCAAATAGGTAACAAAATTTACCGAATGAGTATTCAATTTGTTTACCGTATTAGTAATTATAGTTAGTGCTTTAGTAATTCAGAATTACTTACTTAGGTATCGAAATTTTTAACGGGGAATGATCTTTTGTCAACTACTGGACATTTTTTTTATTACTTATAATTGTATTCGAATGAATGCGGTTTAATAAATAAAAAAAATCTTCGAACCTTCAAAAGACAAATGATCATTTGCAACACCTTTCAACTCACTTTTGAATTTTTCTTTGTAAAGTTTTAAAAAGAAAACAATTTTCCAGCTAACTTTGTTATTTAACTCTTGATTTATTTCTTATTCATACAAAAGATCTTTAAAAACACTTATAAAAGAGACACCGATCGATATTCAAACAATATAAAATAACAATTTACCATTTATTTGTTTCAAATAGTGCAAAAATTGGTATTTTATGACACCTGGAACAATAAAAAGAACTATTTTAAGGGTAAAAGTACAAAATACCGTATAATTGGAGGACAAAGAAACATCTCTTGTATGCCTTCTTTTGAACAATGCTATGCTACAAATCTTGGTATTGTCCAAAAATGTATCTTTTATTATTTTTTATTGAAATTGAATAGAGTGCGGCGATTTATTGTCTCTTTTATTATTTTGCTGCTGTTCGCATTGCAATTGCAAAAGAACAATTAGGGAAAACGAATCTGACTTTGTTAACAATTGAAGAGAATAACAAGAAACATTTTTTTTCTGCAAAATTCATCGGAATTTCAACATTAAAGTGTGAACCGATACAAAGAAGGTTACTGCGCTAATTAATGGATTCTTCAAAATTTTACTGTTTTATTGTGTCCAGCATAAAATTTACCTAGAAAACTTACCTTAAATGCTGTTCACACTCGAGTGCGATTAAATTTTTATTTTAATGCTCTGTTATATTTCATAACTCATAAAATGGAATTATCGTATGAAAAAAATCAAACTACCGTCATAAAACCATAAACCAAGGACAATAAATTCTAGTTTTGTATCTCATTTGTATTACATTCATCATTCCTTTTGTTTTTTTTTCAACATTTCTTCATTTTAATTTTAAGTATAAAAATTAAAATTTAACATAAATTAGTCAAGTTTCTGAAGAAAAAGACATCTGCTTAGATATTTTGACGCTAACTCACACACATTCACGTGCTTCACTTCCATATCTTGTGATCTTATCACAAACTCAAGCATTTCATTACCCTTACATGAAAAATTGTCTTGAGGTAGAGTTAAAATGATATTAAAAAGGCATATCTACGATCTCTGGAATGGATGATCTATGTGAAAGACCCTTTGTTTTGTCTTAAAAGTGAACATAAAGAATATTAATTGCTCTCAAATTCAAGGTTTTACTTTTTTCATGTTATCACTGAACCGTATAAATTTCTTTTCGCCCAGCAAGTGGCCTATGATCTGTAAATTTTTTTTTATTTTTTTTGATATGTTTTCATAGACGACACACTGCTTTATAGTACAATAATTAACATAATGGTCTAATAGGCAATTAGCGTTAATTTAGTCACGTTTTAATATTCATCAAGTGGGCTATTTTTTATTTTTACTTAAAAAAGGTGAAATTCTAAGTAAAGGTTAGAGGAAAATTAAATGAATTAGAAAAAATTACGATAATAATTTACGTTTTATTTTGTGGGACATTTAAAAGGGAAAATTAATTGTTTTTACTTGAATAAAATAGACACTTAATTTTTTGTAATGAAGATTTGTGATTTAATTTTTGGCAGTTAATTAGTTTTGATCGTTCTAGATGTATCGTGAGAAACTAATGAAATGGTACAAGATAAAAAGGCCTTACTAAGGGTTTCGGTGGATTATACGGGGTGCAAAAGAGCTAGCAACCTACATGAGCCTATTACTCTAACCAAAAAAAAAGTTCTGAACGACTCTAAATCTGACTAATATACTTCTTGGATAACACTCAGCGCTATGAGTTTTTATTATCTTTATCCTGTCATCCTAAGCAGTCGCCACCTTTTTCTAGCATTCAATTCAAATTGAGTAGCAGGAAAATTAGAATTTTTAGTTTATAAAGTTTCATGGCGGAAACGAAAATCGAACTGTTAACCTTAGTATTGTTTCTCCAATACCCGACTACTACCGACTACTGCACAGCACAATCTTCAGGTCTATCAAAGGGCTATATTAAGATTCTCAACAATATACCTTCGCCTTCTAACTAACACTCTTATAAGAACTACACTGATCTTTATGCTTCGAAAAAGTTTCACTTTCATTTCAATCCATGTTCAAAATATATTTAGAGTAAAATATTATTCTCAATTTAACTCGTTTCGATGAATTTTCCAACATAAATTGATTCAAAAGAAAAGTTATCGAACAGCAATTGTTAGACAATTGTATCGTTATGTTATTTATGTTAGTAATAAAGTGGCTTTCCTTCGTATATTTATTCACTCAATAGATTTTCTCTATCACTAACATTATTATTTTCATTTTAACGTACTCTTTTCATTTTAACTTTGAATCTGAAACGATACAAAATATTTCAAACTAAACTAAACTAAAATGAAATAAAATAAAAAAAAATACGCAAAAGAACAGATGATGTCCATTAGTATTTCAATTGTTTTATTTTATTACATAATATTTTATTTTATTGTCGTGAAATAAGGCGAACATTAAATTTATATAACCTCTAAACTTATCTAAACTCAATTCAATGTGTGAGTAGATGAAAGTGAGTGAGAGTGAGAAATGACAATAAAATAAAAAAAAGGAAAATAATAAAGATATGTCTTTAAATTTAAAATGATATCAATTCACTTCGATTCAATTCAATTCAACTCAAGCCTGGAATGGGATGAAAGTCACTTAAAATGAAATTGAGTATATTTTTCTTTTTATTTTTTTATTCTAAACGTTTTGTTTTTTATTGAGTAAATTTTGGCTTAGAAAAAAAAGAGACATAGATAAAACAATTGCCTCTTAAATATTTGTCAGTTTCAGGCATTAAAATATCCCTAATAATAGATAGTATTTATTTTTTTTTTGTTATTCATTGGATCCTTTTTTATTCGAATATTTAAACAATTTGGTTAAGGGAAAAAGACAAAAAAATAGCTAAAAGACAACTCAATTATTGTTGTTATTGATATATTTAAAAAATTCTATCTTTGTCTATGGATTTTGGTTTGATAGAACACTGCTTTGTTTATTGAACCCAATTTGATTTCAGAGAATGGCCGTTAAGTGTTTGGAAAACGAGCGGAAATAATATAATTTATAAGGATATTTGTTCTTCTTTTTGGAATATTCAAATATTTAACAAAGCGTTCAATGATTTTTTTACCTTCTCTTCTTACATTGACTTTAATTTGAATAAATTTAATTTCACTTATGGAATTTTCCATTTCAGGAAATCGAATTTTAATGAAATTCATAAAATTTAATGGAAATTTCTTTGACTATGAAGTGCAAAAAATTTAAAAGTAATGAGCATTTTTTTGAATGAAGCCAAATTTTGTGTTTTTATTCACATTAGTGCCGTTTTATCAGATGCCATTTCAATGTATTTGATATCTTATTCAACTCAATTTTTTTTTTTATAATTTCAACGTTTTTTTAGAACCATAAATTAAATTTTAATTTAAAAATCGATCGTTAATCACCCAAAAACCTAGCAATACAAAAAAAATTCAAACAATAGCCATCAAATTTGGCTACCACAATGTGACCTTTTATTTTCAAGATCAACACATTCATTATATTTTCTTAAAAATAATAAATTTAAGTATCTACTGGCACACACACACACACAATAAGAGTCAAAAAATTTACTAAAAGAATAACAAATGTATCTGTTTTCGTATTATTCCTTTCTTCTTAATTTTATGAGATATGTTTTTATTATTTTCTCTTAAAAATAAATGTAAAAAATATTTTAAGAATAATAGAGAAGTTTATTTATTTATTTATTGTTTGTCTTGAAATAAGAAAAAAATAACAAAAAAAAAGATAAGAAAGAAGACACTTGAAAAAAATGAATACATGACCTTATGCAACTATAAACTATTGAAGAAAATCATAATGATGCCACTTTTTGATTAGGTTTATTAGGAATTTATGGTCAATTTATCGAAAAAAACTAATAAAACAGATAAATGTGAGCTAAGTGTTATTTATTTTAAATGTGAGATAAATAATTTCATTTTGATATTTTATCAAGATTCAATGAGGTTGTTTTTGTTTTGTTTTGTATTTAAGTTTCTATTGTTCAGTGTGCTATTTTTTGTGCAATTTTTGTAATTTAACTGCTGTAGATACAGAGAGGGAGAGAAGAGGAGATGAAAGATTTCATTAGAAATTTGGGTTTTTATTTTCATTTATCTGTCTACTCGATCAAAGACATATCGAAACGTTGTTTACATTATGTTTGGCAAGGAATTTCGCACGATGATAATGAAATTAAAAAATAGGGTGGCCATTTAATTTTATTTTTTTATTTTGATTTTAGAGTCTCTTGTCAAGGCTGAATGAAATTTATCAGTTGCGTGTATTATCGAACAGGAATGTTCATGGAAAAAAGAAGAATTGAAAATAAAAGTATGTAACATTGCTTTGTCTGATAGATGAGGTCAGTTTTGAGCTCTCTGATATGCTTTCAATTTATTTATAGGATTTTCAGATTAGGAGACCCGCTTAAAACACGTCCAGCTACCAGTTAGTGGCATGTGATTATGATTTTGGGATAGACAAAAGGGGATCAGATCAGATTTCTAGGGTAGTCTCCACAGAAATGAACCAGCAATCAGATCTATAGACGGGTCCATTGTGCATACCTATTTATCATCATATCGAATAAAGTAGGAACCAAATTTAGAGAATCAGCTAAAACTAAGAGCTAGTAGCTTACAACTCTCGGGCATTCCTCGATTTTTATCGAGGAGACCACAATAGGACTTTTTGAGACCGCGGTGGTGCCCTTGTAAAACCTAAACTAACTAAGAAATAGCCCACTAGACCTAGTTCAGTTCAGGAAAGTGTCCACAACTTCTCAGAAAGCTAAACTTCACTTTTATGATAGAATCAATATTGGGGAAGTACTCACCCAGCGTGATAACACGCAATCTGGCATGTTTGGGACATACCCAAAGTAAATTTGCAGCAATCTCCTCTAATTCAGAGCAGCATTTGCACATTGGATCTCTAGAGTCAAAATGACTAAAGTGATAGTCTAGAATACTATGAACGACTAACTCTTTATTTGTTCCATATATAATAAGTGAGTACAATACAATAATGATAAAGAGAGTAAGAGAGAATGCATTATGTATGCATGTATGTCTACTGCCACAATACAATGATCAGTGTTCATACCAACTACAATTCTTACCTCAGTACGGTTCAATCTGTTCAGTTGTCTAGATAAACCGGAGTCAGGCTCCTTGATAAAGAGCCCATTCTAAGAGAATCCGCCTGATTGGAAAAGCCTAGTCTCTCTAGCCTTGTTGTAAGAATTCATGCAGGTCAGACATGAATGGAATTGAAATCAATGCCCGGCACTGTCCTGAAGAAGTACCTAGTTTTTGTGAGTCACCTTAGTCCAAATATTTATTTATATTTAACAATAAAATCCTATTTATATCCTTTTTTTCATCTGAATCTAATCTAACCAAAATAATCAGACAACAATACCACACGATATGTATCTCTATTTTTACTTTTACAACAAAAAAACATAAATTTAAGATTTTTTGGTAAATTTTTGCATCAGAACAAAAAACGACTGTCTCCAGACCCACACAAAGTGAGATTATTGCATTATTGTTATCATCGATAGTCTCGTCTTTTTTTTTGGTGTCATCAGCCTGTGGTGACTATAAAAATAGTGAGATAACTTAATTGATTAACATCTCTCTTCAACAAAAAAAACATCGTTCAAACAATAAAATGTTTGCTATTTTTATCTTGATTGTTTTTTTTTTGTTGTTATAATGCTGTTGTGTGCACATATTGAAAGATTATTGGATTTAATTACGATTGACACTATTGATAAGATTTTTGTATTCGCATTCAAGGAAAGGTTATTGTTTCTTTTTATTTAAATGTAAATATGTTAGGATCCCACTTATTGAATTCGTTAATACAAAAAAAAATTAGACAATGGTTTTGTTTGCATTTAAATTGACATGTGTTTTGGGTCCTCAATTGGATGTTGTTTTGTTATTATTAAAAAAAAAAATATTTACCAGAATTAAAATTAAATTGTTAAGAGAAGAAACCCTCATTGACATTTTTTGTTGAATTTTAGCACCAAGAGGCGTCTAAAAGTTTATTTAATTATTGACATTAGTCATGTTAATAGAAAAATATACAAAAAAAATACAAAAAAATGTATGAATAACAAAGACCACATACTGGCTACCCATCCATCAATCATTCAAAACATTTATGAATTTATGACAGTCATAATCGGTTCAATTTATTTGCCTTCTTCATCTTTTTTTTGTAATAATAATCATAGAAAGCATTAAAATACAAAAAAAAAGATAAAAAGAAACTTTTTGAATTTTGATCTTAAAATACTTGGAAAATCTCCTGTGTCATAAATATTTATCGTTTTACGACACAGTTTGACAGGATTTTGGGTAAGAAAAAAAAAGTTTTTTTGTTTCGCTTTCTTAAAAACGATAAAGAGCTTAGTTTGCGGAGAAAATATTATAATGACAAGTCAAAATATGCCTAGAAAATGAGTAACGCCTGTCGATCAAGTGTAATATGATAATAATAATAATAATAACAAGAAAGTTTCAGGTAGGTTGATGTCCGATGAGTGCGTTGACACATTTCAAAGAAAATCACCTGTGTGATGGAATAAACCTTTGTTTTGTGACAACAATGTGATTATTTGGTATGAAATATCAATTACATGGTCTTTTGTTTTAAAAGTTAATGTTTATTTTTTTGTGTTTCTTTCAAGGTAAATGAACTGACATCGTTCTTCAGGGATTTGATTTCATTTTGAGAGTTCACGGAGATGAAAACTTAAAAATGCAGTTTTTGCCACAATCTTTAAAAAGAGTATCAAAGGGATGAATGATGGCTTGTAGCAGCTTTTTTCAAGTCTCAAGGATCCATGTTTTTTTTAATCTCAAATTAAATCATTAACAAAAAACGGCAGTGTTGAAATTTCCTGCGAATTTTTAAAGCGACGCCTTAATTAAATTCCTCTTAATATTTACCCGTTTTCGTTCGGGTGCTTCTAGTCCTTCGTTTTCCATTTTTTTGTGAATGTCATTCCAATCGCTAGAAAATAAAAATATCTGAACAGCTTCATCGTTTACTTTATGTTCCATTCACGTTCAAAAATAATTCGTCGTATCGATGAGAAATGAAAAAGCTGTCTAGATATTTTTATTATTTTCTAGCGATTGACATGCCTTACACGAAAAAATTGTGGAAAACGAAGGACTAGAAACGGCCGACCGAACAAAAAGTGGAACTTTTAAGTTAAATTTAATTAAGGCATCGCCTTAAACATTCGTAGGAAATTTCAATACAGTAAAAATATGAAATTTCAATAAAATAAAGTTAATAAATTATTATTTTTATTCTTTCAATGTCCTTTTTCAATATTTTCAATAAAAACTTACACAAATAATGGAATAAAACTTTCATTCTCTATCAAAAATATCACCAATTTAATAGATTTTTGATTATGTTATTAAATATTTTTATTTTAACAATATTTTCACCTTTTCATTTCAATTCATTTCACTCAAGCAAAACACTTATCATTGTAAAACTATTTAATAATAAAGAAATAAAACATTTTTACAAACAATCAACTTTTGTGTTATTTTAATAGAAAGAAATGAAATCAAATGATTTGTTAAGAAATAGAAATAAAATCTCTGATGTAGGTTGATATTTTTTTTTTTTTTTTGATTTTAAAACCAATTTCACCTTTTTTTGTTTCATTTTTTTTTTTGATTTATTTTCTACTTAAATGTTCAATTTCACTGCAAATATGGTGGGGTTTCAATGTCATCATATACAACAATTTACTTTTCTTTTTAAGGAATAAAAATTGAAAAAAAAAAATAATGTTAAAAGAAATAATAACAATTTTATTTGTATACTGTGTACAAGGAGAAATTTCATTCGGTTCAATAAAAATTGATTTGAAACAAATTTAAATCATGTATCAAAGTTTTTCGTTCGTTACATTTTGCTGAAATGATATGGATGGGAAAAATAAATTTATTTGATGAAAAATGAGAAAAATCTCATCAGAAAACTTAAATTGAGTGCAATTGGTTTTCGGTTTTATGCCTTGAGAGGGTGTCTATTTAATTTAATGCAAATTAAAATCGACCCACAGTGTAAGGAAACTCACCGGGAGAAAGGAGTCCCAGGCATGACGGTTCAAATGGGGTTGAGTTAAAATTTCAACGTTTCATGAAATTTCCTTGAAATGTAGATCACCCTAAAATAGTTTTGATCTCAACTCCATTTCATTTATGACTGATTTGATTTAAAAAAACTAATGGAATGTATCTTTTAAAATATTTCAGTTAACTTGATACAATTTCAAATCACTTCACAAATCCTTCTGTCACAACATGGTTCAAAAAAATATTCCTTGAACCTTCATTGAACATAATCATTATTCTTTTGATACCTTTTTTGCCTGGTTTAATCGTATTTTGGATATATTTGGAAAAAAAAATTATTCAACCTTTTTCATATGTAGAACAAAAAGCCCTTGTGGTGACAGATTGTATAAATTTTCATAAACATTTAACATTTTGAAATTAAACAACGTTATTATGAAATTCTGATTATTTGTTAAAGTGCAAGGAAGTGGAAATAAGGAAAGAGAACACAAAAAAATGATATTCAAAGCAAGAAAATATTTTAAATGTCTTATGATTCCAATTTTGTTCTCCTTTAAAAAACATGCAACATTGTGTAACATTTTTTGTTGTTTTTGTTAAGTATATCATTCCAGTGAGTTGCTTTTAATATTACAATGATAACAACAATAGAGAGGCAAAAAACTTATTATAAATAAATAAAAGGAGTTTGCCAAGATTATGTTCGATGTCGTATTTTGTCTCGTATTGTTGTAAAACATGCAAAATTACAAGGAAATTTAATTCCTTGCTCAAGTTTTTTGTTGTTTTGTAAATAGTGAGAAAAAATGCACTTTTAAATATCAAATGTGCACACTATTTGAATAACTACAAGATATTCTAGGTGGGGTCGAAGTGGTTCGAGATGGTTTGGGGTCTACTTGATGAGATGCAATCAACCGATTTTGGATTTCTTTGAAAAATTTTGAATTTTGGTACTTGGAAGTTGGAGCATGAAAATATGCAAAAAATCAGTGAAGGTAAGGCCTTTCTCCAAATTTCAAAAATCATATTTTTAGCTGATTTAAGAATTTTCTAGGTGGGGTCGAAGTGGTTCGAGACGGTTTGAGGTCTACTTGATGAGATGCAATCAACCGATTTTGGATTTCTTTGAAAAATTTTTGAATTTTGGTACTCGGAAGTTGGAGCATGAAAATATGCAAAAAATCAGTGAAGGTAAGGCCTTTCTCCAAATTTCAAAAATCATATTTTTAGCTGATTTAAGAATTTTCTAGGTGGGGTCGAAGTGGTTCGAGACGGTTTGAGGTCTACTTGATGAGATGCAATCAACCGATTTTGGATTTCTTTGAAAAATTTTTGAATTTTGGTACTCGGAAGTTGAAGCATGAAAATATGCAAAAAATCAGTGAAGGTAAGGCCTTTCTCCAAATTTCAAAAATCATATTTTTAGCTGATTTAAGAATTTTCTAGGTGGGGTCGAAGTGGTTCGAGACGGTTTGAGGTCTACTTGATGAGATGCAATCAACCGATTTTGGATTTCTTTGAAAAATTTTTGAATTTTGGTACTCGGAAGTTGAAGCATGGAAATATGCAAAAAATCGGTGAAGGTAAGGCCTTTCTCCAAATTTCAAAAATCATATTTTTGGCTGATTTAATAATATTCTAGGTGGGGTTGAAGTGGTTTGAGACGGTTTGAGGTCTACCTGATGAGATGCAATCAACCGATTTTGGATTTCTTTGAAAAATTTTTGAATTTTGGTACTCGGAAGTTGGAGCATGAAAATATGCAAAAAATCAGTGAAGGTAAGGCCTTTCTCCAAATTTCAAAAATCATATTTTTAGCTGATTTAAGAATTTTCTAGGTGGGGTCGAAGTGGTTCGAGACGGTTTGAGGTCTACCTGATGAGATGCAATCAACCGATTTTGGATTTCTTTGAAAAATTTTGAAATTTTGGTACTCGGAAGTTGAAGCATGAAAATATGCAAAAAATCAGTGAAGGTAAGGCCTTTCTCCAAATTTCAAAAATCATATTTTTAGCTGATTTAAGAATTTTCTAGGTGGGGTCGAAGTGGTTCGAGACGGTTTGAGGTCTACCTGATGAGATGCAATCAACCGATTTTGGATTTCTTTGAAAAATTTTTGAATTTTGGTACTCGGAAGTTGAAGCATGGAAACATGCAAAAAATCAGTGAAGGTCGACCCTTTCTCCAAATTTCAAAAATCATATTTTTAGCTGATTTAAGAATTTTCTAGGTGGGGTCGAAGTGGTTCGAGACGGTTTGAGGTCTACTTGATGAGATGCAATCAACCGATTTTGGATTTCTTTGAAAAATTTTTGAATTTTGGTACTCGGAAGTTGGAGCATGAAAATATGCAAAAAATCAGTGAAGGTAAGGCCTTTCTCCAAATTTCAAAAATCATATTTTTAGCTGATTTAAGAATTTTCTAGGTGGGGTCGAAGTGGTTCGAGACGGTTTGAGGTCTACTTGATGAGATGCAATCAACCGATTTTGGATTTCTTTGAAAAATTTTTGAATTTTGGTACTCGGAAGTTGGAGCATGAAAATATGCAAAAAATCAGTGAAGGTAAGGCCTTTCTCCAAATTTCAAAAATCATATTTTTAGCTGATTTAAGAATTTTCTAGGTGGGGTCGAAGTGGTTCGAGACGGTTTGAGGTCTACTTGATGAGATGCAATCAACCGATTTTGGATTTCTTTGAAAAATTTTTGAATTTTGGTACTCGGAAGTTGAAGCATGAAAATATGCAAAAAATCAGTGAAGGTAAGGCCTTTCTCCAAATTTCAAAAATCATATTTTTAGCTGATTTAAGAATTTTCTAGGTGGGGTCGAAGTGGTTCGAGACGGTTTGAGGTCTACTTGATGAGATGCAATCAACCGATTTTGGATTTCTTTGAAAAATTTTTGAATTTTGGTACTCGGAAGTTGGAGCATGAAAATATGCAAAAAATCAGTGAAGGTAAGGCCTGTCTCCAAATTTCAAAAATCATATTTTTAGCTGATTTAAGAATTTTCTAGGTGGGGTCGAAGTGGTTCGAGACGGTTTGAGGTCTACCTGATGAGATGCAATCAACCGATTTTGGATTTTTTTGAAAAATTTTGAATTTTGGTATTCGGAAGTTGAAGCATGAAAATATGCAAAAAATCAGTGAAGGTAAGGCTTTTCTCCAAATTTCAAAAATCATATTTTTGGCTGATTTAATAATATTCTAGGTGGGGTTGAAGTGGTTTGAGACGGTTTGAGGTCTACCTGATGAGATGCAATCAACCGATTTTGGATTTTTTTGAAAATTTTTGAATTTTGGTACTCCGAAGTTGGAGCATGAAAATATGCAAAAAATCAGTGAAGGTAAGGCCTTTCTCCAAATTTCAAAAATCATATTTTTGGCCAATTTAAAAATATTCTAGGTGGAGTCGAAGTGGTTCGAGACGGTTTGAGGTCTACCTGATGAGATGCAATCAACCGATTTTGGATTTCATTGAAAAATTTTTGAATTTTGGTACTCCGATTTTGGAGCATGAAATTATGCAAAAAATCAGTGAAGGTAAGGCCTTTCTCCAAATTTCAAAAATCATATTTTTGGCTGATTTAAAAATATTCTAGGTTGGGACGAAGTGGTTCGAGACGGTTTGGGGTCTACCTGACTTGATGCAATTAACCGATTTGGAATTTTGTTGAAAAATTTTTCAATTTCGGTACTCGGAAGTTGAAGCATGAAAATATGCAAAAAATCAGTGAAGGTAAGGCCTTTCTCCAAATTTCAAAATTCATATTTTTGGCTGATTTAAAAATATTCTAGGTGGAGTCGAAGTGGTTCGAGACGGTTTGAGGTCTACCTGATGAGATGCAATCAACCGATTTTGGATTTCATTGAAAAATTTTTGAATTTTGGTACTCCGAAGTTGGAGCATGAAAATATGCAAAAAATCAGTGAAGGTAAGGCCTTTCTCCAAATTTCAAAATTCATATTTTTGGCTGAATTAAGAATATTCTAGGTGGGGTCGAAGTGGTTCGAGACGGTTTGAGGTCTACCTGATGAGATGCAATCAACCGATTTTGGATTTCATTGAAAAATTTTTGAATTTTGGTACTCCGATTTTGGAGCATGAAATTATGCAAAAAATCAGTGAAGGTAAGGCCTTTCTCCAAATTTCAAAAATCATATTTTTGGCTGATTTAAAAATATTCTAGGTTGGGACGAAGTGGTTCGAGACGGTTTGGGGTCTACCTGATGAGATGCAATCAACCGATTTTGGATTTCCTTGAAAAATTTTTGAATTTTGGTACTCGGAAGTTGGAGCATGAAAATATGCAAAAAATCAGTGAAGGTAATTTTAATTTAAATTATTCCACAATTCTAAGTATGAAATAAAGACAGGTCATAATCGTGGTGGTCGTGTGTCAAATTTTTTATTCATTTCTTTTGTCTGTGTCGTGATTCTCACCACGAATTACACAGCTAATGATAAAAAGTTATAACAACAATAAAATTTGTCTTCTTCTTCTTTAAACACGCGACAAAATTCTTCCTCTTCTTCCCTTCAGAATTTATTCACACAATTTAATTTTTTTTTCTTCATTTCATTGTTTAGATAAAAATAAATGAAAAAAATACGCACCTAAAATTAGGTGTGCGATGATTTTTTATTTCCTTTTATATGACATGGCTTTCTTTTGTCTATCATTATCTTTAGCACGGAGGCAATGGAATTGCGGTTCAACAAAGTTACTCATTTTAATTTTTGTTTTATGTGTTATTATACTCAGTGGACTTTTGACTGTTTTTCATTTAAAGTTTAATTTTTTTTAGTGTGTGTGGAAAAATTATCATAATCAAAATGTGAGAAGGGAATAAAAATGATGAAAGATTTTTTTCTTTGTATTGAATAATGAAATTACATGCACATTCTTGGAATTCGCGTGATGAGTTCAACTGACAACAAACAAGAAAATTACATTGCTTTCCCTTGAGTTATGTCACAGTTTTTATAGAAATTTTTTTTATACTTATTCAAAATTTAAATTATATTTTTAAGTGGTTTTTTTGCGCTCTCGTATTTTGTATGTCAATCTTTTTATAACATTC
Organism: Culicoides sonorensis; assembly: GCA_900002565.1. Classification (NCBI taxonomy): domain Eukaryota; kingdom Metazoa; phylum Arthropoda; class Insecta; order Diptera; family Ceratopogonidae; genus Culicoides; species Culicoides sonorensis. Next base: position 663,508 of record LN483450.1, on the reverse strand, counting down.
GTGGTTTTGTAAGTATGATGACATTTTGTACAAAAATTAACCAGGAAATATGATGAAAAGTACTCTCAAAAAAATTGCATAGACGAAAAAAAAAAATAATAATAATAATCATAAAACTGCCTCTTAAAATTCAAACTTTAGCATCGTATAAACTTTTAATTCAATGAAAAATGAAATTCTCTTAAAAACATTTTTATTCATATTTGCGTAAAAAATGAACTCGAAGAAGAAGAGTTGTTCAAAAAATATTCATAATGACTAACATCTTTTCATAATAAAAATTTTTGTGAGAGGGAGTTTTTGCATTCGACAATAGAACATAATGCCTTATGAAAACATTGAAAGTACTTTCAAACAATTTTTTTTTCAATTTATCGTTTTAATAGCAATAAAATAAGCAAAAATTTCACTTAAAATCCTAGATTGACTCATGCATAGCTAATAAAAGCTTATAATAATAATAATGTTATAACAATCATATAATATATTGATGGCTTCTCTCTCTCATTACATTTCATGGAAACGTTTCGAATCAGTTGACGCAGCATTATGAATGAATATAAAGAAAAATTTGCATAATAAAGTTAATGTGATTCATTTGATAGATAAGATAAACGAAAAAAAAACATAATTTTTGGGATAAAACTGGTGGTAAATGAATTCAATTTTTCAATACAAGGAAATTTTATTCCCCATTTTTGAATAAAAATTTTACATTAAAGCACTTTATCACGGTGTTTATACACGATTTATGCATTACAACAGTAAAAAAAAGTGGAAAAAGTAAAAGACGTTGAAAAAATTAATAAGTCCCTTTTTTTGCTTTACATAGAAGATTTTTCTCCTTGATATTATTTTTCATTATTAATATAATACTTTTTATTTATTTTTGGCTTAATAACTGAATAAAAAAAAGTTTGAGGGTGCGATAATAAATAAAATAGGATAGAATATTAATAATTTGGTTTACACACACACACACACAAAGTTACGAGGATAAAAAAAAAGTAATAACGAAATAAAAAACTCATTCAAAAAAGTTAAATTGCCTTTTGCTAAACTTTGCAAATAAGAGCAATGTCCTTTATTGAAAAGAAGATATTTTGTGAGAAACGGAGAGACGTGGAACGGAATGGAAAATATATGAAATTAATTAAGAGTGAGGAAGGAAAATTGTTTGAATAATAGAATTTTTTAATCATTTAATTTGTTTTGCAGTCTCAAAATGCTTCAAGGACATTTTGGTTTTGATGATCATGGAAATTTTGGTTTACGATAATGATTGAAAGTGAAATTGAAACAGATTGATCTACATAACCTTAAATATGAGGCTATGAGCTGTCATAAGTAAGTAGGTAAGTCATAAAATTCGTTTAACTGGTATTATGGAGCCCAATTTTATTACGATTTAGCATAGACATGGCGATACTTCTCAATACGAGTACATTTCGATGCCTTGCTAACTTACTTACTCACACTAACAAACGCCTTTAAGTACTTTGGGAGTTCAATTACAAAACAATGAAATTCTGTAAAACTACGACATTAGCTTAAAACAGAAGTCAGATAATTAAGGTGAGTTCTAACCAATACCCTACCTTACAGTACCTTAAATATCATTAAAATCTTTAGATCATTGGACTCATATCAACGTGATCACGATAGGACTCATTGAGACCTTCATGAAGCTTTTTAAGAAGCTAATTCAACCTAGTATAGCCCAGAAAATTTTGTCAAAGAAACAATAAAGAACAAGAAGAAATATACTTCTTAAAGTTATTGTGATAATTAAAATTTCATTATTTATGGTGTTAGACTAATAAAAGATCATGGAAGCTAGGTTATGTGAGTTTAGAGCACCCACGAAGCTCAAACAGGATTCAGATAAGTTCAATTCAGGTTTGTGAGTTTTGAGCACTCACTGAGCTCAAGCAATTCAATCAGGATTTTTCAGTATTAGTGAGAAGTCATTTACAAGTTATCAAAAAGTTATTCAGTAATTATCAAGGAGTCATTCATGAGTTATTTAAGTCGTAAGATTTCAAGACTGTTTTGAAGAGCTTTAAATTTGTTTCTTTCTTCAGTTCATCAGGTGGCTTGTTAAAATTTGATAATCCAGTGGCCTATAAGCTATTAAAAAGTAAGTTAGATCTAGTTCTTGGCAAAATAAAGTCGTTCCTGTTTCTGGTTTCATATCTGTACTGTTGATCAAAGGTTTTTCAATTCAATGTTTTTTCGTATTCCGCCATATTTTTGATTAAAAACAATCACAAATAAAATCAGTCAATCTTCGAAGCCTTAAGCCCCTACAGGTACTGTCAAGTCAATCTTGGTTCAGTGTCAAGGTCAATCTAACACTGATCTATCTAGTAATGTAACATCTTTGGATTTTATTTGTGACGAGCGTATCGTCTTCCATTTTATAAGCACCAAGTTTGATCTTAGTAACTGCAAAAATTATTTCAACTCAAATGTGTCTTTTCAAGTCTTATAGTTGCCATAACTTTTAATAAAACTCATATTAAATCAGGTAGGAAATTGGCTGGAAGCAACTTACCTGATACCTTTCGATTCATAAAGAAACATATTATTTTCCTTCTTATTTTTTCATAAAATTTCACAAAAGCGATTGATAAATCATGCATTTCACATTTACATCATATTAGTTTTCCTTTTGATCGTGAAACGATATAAGATGATGATATTGAAGTAAATGTGCACACAATTGCATTTCCTTTATATTACCAATATATTATTTTGATGCTCCTTTGACGGTGTTTTTCTCTTAAAAGTAAATATCATAGGATTGACATCATCTCACATGGTTTCATTATGACAAAATTGATTCCAATGAATTGAATGGGGATCCCTAATAAATCTTCAAGGAAAATGATTTTAACGATTTCTTTTATTTAAGAATGAAATGAAACAGAGTACGAAAAAACAGACGCCTTCTAGCAACATTTTCCTTCAAATTTCTAGACTTGAACGAATTTCTCATACTCACAGCTTCACGGTGAAATAAATACAATGTATTTAGAACACATTTCCTCTTTTAACTGTAACTGATATCTGTAAAGGAAAAATATTTCTTACTATACTACATATAAGAGCAACTACTTGCTTCAATGACGATAATAATAATAATAATGGTAACGATAATGTACTACAAGATTCGGTTAAGCTTGTATGAATGCATTTTCAAAAGAAAAGCTATTTTATGAGCTCATGAATATCTTATAATATATTTTTTTAAACATACACTTATAAATGGAGGAATGCTATTCATGCAACAGAGTACAGACGAGAAACATCTTGTACATTTCACATTTTGAAGCAAGTACAAAAAAAAGCCCATAAGGCACATTTACAAATGAATAAACGAACAAAATATATATGAGTTGAATGAATAACCAAATGATTTATGTATCAATTTTCTGATTTTTTTTCCTTATTTAACTTTAATGTGATTGCAAGATCGTTTTTCTCGTACTCTGACATGAATGAGACAAAATTGTATTCAAATAGGAAATGAGGAAAAGCCGGTTTAAAGCCAACAAAAACGGAAAAGTTTTTACACATACACTTACATAGAATCATTCAGATTTCCTTACAAAAAGAAAAAAAAAAGAGACTAACAAGCGGCTTTACACAATCCAGTCAAATTGTTTTCAATGACTCTTTTCAATGTATTTTCTTATGTTTTACTTCTATTTTACCGATACACTGTGAATGCATGCCTTATTATTGGGCTTAAATGTAAAAAAAAAATGAAATCTATTTTACATTCATTCATGACTGAATAGAAAACTCCTTTTATTGTAATATTTCAGTGATGGAAATCCCCATCCAAACATTTTCCGTTAAATTTTGAATTTTCACATCACTTTTTCCTGTTAAATTCGAAAAGACTGAGTTTTTGTTTGTTTATATATGAACACACATATGAATTAGATTATTGTCGGATTTATGTTATACACAATTTCATTCTTAAATCCTATGTAAACTTTATCGTCTCTCAATATGCCTTCATGATTTTGCAAACAAAGCATAAAATATTCCATTTTCCATTATAATTTTCCTTTTCTTTACTATTATCATGAAATTTGAGTCGATTTCATTCAATTCATTCAAAAAATTCATTTAATGTAAAAACTAAATTTTGAAAAAAAATGATAAATCATTTCAGGAAGTGTTTTAAATTCTCCATTTAATGCACTCATTATTATTATTATAATATTTTTTCTTTCTTTTTATCATTACTCATTTGATCACATAATTTTTTAATAAATGACGTGTAAATTGTGGGGAAATACTAGCGGAAATATAAATTTTTTTTCTGTAAATACCTTGCTTACACATTTACCTTAACATTGTTGTTATGCTGTGTTTTGCTTACATACAGTTCGAAGTAACGTGCTTACATGAAATAATTAATTCGTTAATTGACGCAGCATTTTTATTATGGCATATAATGAAATAATAAATTTTCCAACAAAGTACCTTTTATTGTTTAGTTTGGGTTTTTTTATTATTTTAATGGATTTTGCTTCAATTTTTTTTATTTTTATTATTCTTAGTAAAAAAAATGTTTTTTAGAATAAATAATTTGGATTTCTATTGATGAGTCTTAAATGGGTTTTTAGTACGGTCAGAAGTATGTTAAATAAAAAATAGCCTATAGATGTCGTTTCATGGTTTTTAAGGCATTAATTCATTTAAAAAATTTCGAATACGTGAGTTTTTTTCAAATCTATGCACACTTCAAAATGAGAATAGAAATAATACCGGTAAACATTAAGGGGATTAAGGGGCTAATGGGTGAGGAAAAGAGTGAGAAAATTTACGATTACATTAGTGTTAAGAGGTCAAAATCGGAAGAAATGGAAAAGATCAACATCGCCAACTATTTCTATGAGAAGGAGCAGAACAAAGTGGTGGTAATTGCTGAAGATAATTACACAAAATACTGGTTGTTAGGTCTTAATTTTGAGGTTCTGGGACTACCACAGACCAGAATGATTGTGGTCGATATTCCTCTCAAAAAGTGCCAAATCAGAAAGAGAGTTAGAGAGTATAAAGAGGATGAAGTTATGCGGCAACTAACCTCTGGGTCAGTTAAAAAAATTTAGGATTCTAAATAAAAAATTGCTCGACAACTTTTGGCTAGTTACTCTTGTGGTCGACAAAGAAGCAATTGAGATCATGATGTCAAAAGGGGGATGGGTCAAATTTGACGTAGATTATACCAGCCTCGCTTCGTCCCATTACTCATGAATCCAATCCTAAGTACCACCAAACCGAAATCCGCTTGATCAACGAATTAGTTTTACTTTCCAACTTTTAATTGTTCTCTCACTCAACTTAAATAATTTTTTTTTCTCTAAAATGAAATAATACATTTCACTTTAAATAAAGTGAGTCCAAAACACTAACCTCAATCCTAGAAGTCCATTTTTTGACAATTACATCAACGAAATTTATGATTATTACTCATTTTCTGCTTTTAACTACAAAATTAAATTTATGATTATTACCAGGCGCGAAGCCAGAAAAAAAAGTCTGAGGGGGCTTGACTCCAAATTTTTTTTAAATTAACTAATAAACGGACATTTTTTCTTTTTTAGCTACTTTCACTAGTTACCACCAGGTTTATACATTCAATTGAATTTTTACAAATTTCTACAAAACTTTTTATCTCTATATGCTTTTCATACAGAAATGCGGAGCTGCGAAGCAGCGGAGCATTTGTAATCAAAATGATATTGTATCTCTCTATGCTTTTCATACAGAAATGCGGAGCTGCAAAGCAGCGGAGCATTTGTAATCAGAATGATTTGTTTTATCTCTCATTTTATTTCTTATTTATTTTATCTTTTATATCTTCAAATATTCTGATATCAGTTCAGGTATGAAAAAATTGCAAGATATAAAAAAAATTATTTCATTAAACTTTAAACATTTTGATGTTAAATGCTCCGCTGCTTCGCAGCTCCGCATTTAGGTATAAAATAATAAAGAGATCAAAAAATCGTTCTGATTACAAATGCTCCGCTGCTTCGCAGCTCCGCATTTCTGTATGAAAAGCATAGAGAGATACAATATCATTCTGATCACAAATGCTCCGCTGCTTCGCAGCTCCGCATTTTTTCTTGGCTAATAATATGAGACATTATTCCGAATCCACGTAAAATTAAAATATAAACTTCTGGGTGTCCAAAAAATCAAAATAAATGTTGGTAAAGAATTGGGTCTCCTCCACCAGCAGGGTCAAAGAATGAAGTATTGATATTACGATTGATTAACTCACTAATAAAATATTTTACTAATTGTTTATGTGTTTCATTTGAACCGTGAATATTATTATTTATAGTTCATCTTTAAAAGTCTGAGGGGGCTGAGCCCCCTCAAGCCCCCTCCGTAGCTCCGCGCCTGATTATTACAACAACGATATTGACTAACTCAACTTAATTCACATTTAATTTAAAATTAACCTCGTATATGTGTTAAAATTTATTACATCAAAATAATGATATGATTAGCATTTCATTACTCATTCACTTATTACATTCCACTTATTTGTTAAAGTTTTTTGTCTTTTCTTTAGAATTTTTAGTATAAAAATACACATATTATGTGGGTAGCGCACACACACACAAGTGAATTTATGTGAGATTGTTAAGGGTGAATTTTAATTTAATTTAGATAAGCATTGGGAATTATTTAATTTTTTTGTTCTGTATAAGCTCACATAAAATGCATGTTTATTACAGCAAACAAACAAAAAAAATTTATAAAAAATATCAACAATAAAAAAAGTATTACCTCAAGAAAAGAAGGAGAGAACATGATAATGGCATGCACGATACATTCATTATTTTTTTTGTGTTGATATTCAGCAGCAACAACAACCAGACAACATATTATATGAGCACGGTTAAGGTGAGCATGTAGTTAAAAATAATAATAACAATAATAAAATGATTATGGTGCGCATCAGCATAACGAATAAATTTTATCCTTATCTTCATTCTTTTTTTATATTGTTGACTTTTTTTTCATTATAATTTAACATTAATTCTTGTAATGAAATTTTTTATTTAATTTAATGATAATTTTCTTATTAAATTTTTATCAAATTCTTATCATATTTTCGTTTGAAGTCAAAATTCAATTTTTATGGATAGAAAACCACTCCTATTATTCTTAAATTTAACCACAAAAACGCTTTTTGGATGATAAATGACTCAAATTAAACATTTAATATCATTTCCCTTAAGAATTTCACATTTCACACAGTAGTCAAATGAAAACTATTAATTTAATATGAAAAAAAGGATGATAAGTCTCTTGGACGTTATTTTTTATCATGTTATCATATCACACAATGTGTCGTCTTGAATTCTTTTGTATGAGAAGTTCAAAGACCATTACAATGAAATTTATGTTGAATAAAATAGTAGGAAATTTCGATAAAAATCCAGTTCACGCCTTGAAATTCATTTTTAAGAGTAGACAAGTGAAAGGCTATTCAAAAAACTGCTATTAATGGATCTCCATTGTTTTCAAATGAAATTTGATCTTAAATCCAATTTTTAATTAATTGATTGTTTGATCACTTTTACACTTGCACTACTAGAAATTAATGAAGAAGTTGACTGAAGATTATTAATCAAAGTCAATCAAAATGTTAAAAAAAAATTTAAGTATCTCTTTTTTTCAAATGAATAGTATTACACTAAATAGAAAAAAAGGAATCAAATAATGAATAATGAAGATCAAAAAATATCAGTCGTTACGCATCTCCTTGAATTAATTTATTATTATCGCGTGGAATAATCATATCATGGTGATCAATTGTCTTGAGATGCTTCTTGACTTAATGATAGTTGTTTGTTTAAATTTATATGTTTTGTTTTATCAATAAAATGCGCTTTTGAGCGTGGTGTGAAATAAGAGATCTGTTAATCTTAACACGTGAACATTTTTTGGATATTTCCTCCTTGGCTTTTAATCAAGAGGAGCAATTACGAGTGACCAATTCGACAAAATCATTGACTATCAGTTGCAAAAGAAGTTGTGCCAAAGAAAACGGGTTGAAAATAATGCATGAGATTAAGATTGCAGACATTGATTTAAATGATGATGGCATTATAGTAGTCTTATGTGAGGACGAGTTTACGGTGACCTGGCTAAAAATATTAAACTACAAAATAGATACATAAATCTTTTGATCTTGCTTCCAGTATGAAACGTTGCTCTATCTTTGTAAAAAAGAGAAAGAAAATGTATGGATCAGCAATTTATCAGACAGCTAATCATTGGGAATAAAGAACGAGGTTTAAATATTAAAAAAGTCATATTATGTGATCGAAAGCTGTTTGAAAAGGACCCTTAACATATGGTTCTCAATTTTTCAGTGGACTCAAGTTTTGTAGAACAATTGAAAAAAAATGATAATTGACTCAGATAGGCGAGAGAATTCATGAGACAAATTTTGCGCTCATCTATTTTCTATCCTACACTCTCATCTCACCCGTGTCCCACTATTTTTGGGTTGGGTCTATTAAATTGTGTCAATTTGACTACTTGCTCCCTCGCGTGGATAAAAATTGAAACACAAATGAAATCCGAGTCACCATCAAAATTCATACACACCTCATGGGTTATCAAAAAGATTAAGACCTTTCATAAAGCTAATGTTCAACGGATTTACAGTTGAAACTGTTTTGAGGAATTTTATTTTTTTTTGTTGTTATAAGTAAATGCACTTTCATTAACCATTCCATGTTACAGATTTCAAATTTTTCGATATTAAAAATTAGATGAATTGATGGACAGAAATCATTATAAATGGAGTGAATTTAAATGAGACAAAACGACCGTTAATCATTCCCTCATTCAATATTTCCTAGAAAATATCCAAATTATTTTATATTTTTTAAATTAAATTCTGATCAATTTCTCACTTTCCTTCAAAATTTAAGATAATATTTTTACAGACAATTCACCTTATTCATTCAATTAAACAAATAATTTTCAATTAATTAAAAGGAATTTCCTTGTTCACCGACAAGATTAAGTAAAATTAATACCCAAATTAGTCATAAATTGCTTTGAATATCCACTCATTATGCTAATAATAATAATTTTCATAACTGTAATCACTCGATTCCATTTCAAGTAAAATTTATTAATTAAAATTAATTCTATTCATATTTTACATATTTATACAGAGAAACATGAATGACTGTGTCCAATCAATTACTTTAGTTTAATCAATCATATTTACACTTTAAAATGGCAAACACACACACACATAATTTTGCTAACATAAATTATTATTATAATAATGGTAATAAATATCTTGAGTATGATACGATTCAATTTGTATTGAAAGAAAAGTACACAGACCTCTTATGCATGAATAAATTGTTAATGTCTTAAGCAAATGATCCACTTCTATGAGTGTGTGTGTGTGTGTGTTTATGAATTTTATGTGAAGAAACTTTGTTGTTTTGTATTTTTCAGCTGATAATGAATAGGAATGACGATGAATTTGATGAAAATTCAAAGCAGAATCAAATTATTCATTTATATAATTGTGAAAATGTCCACAATTAAAAGGAAAATATCTTCTCTTAAGTTGCAGATATCATTCAAATTCAACTTCAAGTACATGTGTGTGTGTGTGTGTTTGTTGATGATGACGATGAAAAGGCACACAATTATCTCTCTTATATATTATTCTGTCCTCGAAATTGCAAATATTTGCGAAACAATTTAAATACATTTTATCTGTGTGTGTGTGTGATGATTTTGAAGCATTTCTATTTTAAAGTTTACGGCATAACATGTTTAACTTCATACAAATAAACAAACAAAATTTCTGTATAATTTCATATACAAAACAAAAGGAAAATCAATGTTAATTTTAGAAATTAGCGCATATGTCTCTCGTATAGCAAATTAAGCTTTTTGAGTTAAAAGTTTAAATTTTAATTTCCATATAAAAGCATGATTTGTGTGTAATTGTTAAAATACATATTGAAGGAACCTCTTTAAATAAAGAACAGCACACATACAAGTCTACAGAAAATTTGTCCCAATTTATCTTTTATATAATTTGTTACTTTTAATTCACAAAAAGATAGAAGGGAATTTTGAGGTTAAGGAATAATTTTAGTTTACTAAATCATTTAAGGAGACTACACCCAATGACTACATGTTTTGCATCTATGTACATGAAATTAGCAAAGTAAATACAAACTTAAGATTTTGTTTACTGGGTTTCTTTGACAAGGACTAACATGGAAAAACTTGTATGTCAGTATTTTACTTTAAAATTTAAGTTAATTTAAATCTCCTTTTATCAGACGAGTTCACTTCAATCAATTAAAATCCTTTTACTTTAATATCCATTATCCACGTTTAATTACTTTATCAAAAAAAAATGTTTTGAAACCTCTCAATTACATATTTTTAAATACTGATTAAATGTCAACTTGTGTTACTGTCAAAGTAACTGAACGACGAAAAATAATTAGAAAGAAGAATAAAATTATAAAAGTAAAAGGATCAAAAACATTCATTAATGGTGTCATTATACGTCGCGACATAACACAACACCTGTTAACATACAGTATACAAGTACACACACACATACACGTGTGGGTATAAATAGAAATTTATATCAATATTGATGCAATCAATTAAATGAATTTAAACGATCAAAGTCCTTATAATTTTAATCGATAATTGTACGTTATTTTTGAAGTTAAAAGCATAATTTCATGGTTTTATAAATGAATGTAATATCTGGTATACAGGTGTAGGTATCAAATGTGTAATTAAGTTATATAGTAAGAAAGATATTTCTCTTAATTTTACAGATTTTGAATCAAAATGAAAACCGTAAAACGTGGAGATTGAATGAAATGAATAAGCACATTGTAGTTAATGAGAAGAATTCAGGAGGCTGGAAGTTCAGTTCAATTCTCACTTCAACTATTAAACTTGACAAATTCATCTTAAAATCAAATTTGATACCAGTAAGAGTTAGGCGGGAAACTAAATGCCTACTGATTTCGCAATAGATAGCTCTTGAATGTGTAAAGACTCAAATATTTCATTTCGGCCTTACCAATTTGAGGGGACCAAGTGCTAACTAGAACCGGCCTCTTGGTTAAAGTATGGCGCTGGTACAATTGCATTGCATCTGTCAGGCTTAGTAGACCATTAACATACGTCAAAGCACGGTTCTAAATTATCTGAGGAGCCCTCATATGAGTTTTGTAAATGCTATCAAGGTTTCCTGGAGCAAAAAGTACTTCAACTTATATAAAACAGCATGAATGCTGGATGTTCTTCGGCAAAGTAATTTAACATGGTTCCTAAAACTAAAATTAGGATCCAAAATAACACCTCATTCTTTGACGTGCCTTTTTAATTCAGCTCATCCAATTTATTCAGAAACCTCATTTCGCCTGGGTATGTGATTTATTTATTTAGCGTATATCAATTTAACTTAATACTATTACAAATCGGTAAAGTAGAACATATTTATTTGTGAATTTTTAACTTAATTCTATAGTATATGTTTGCTGTATGGGGAGATGTGTTTATACATAGTTCCATACTATTCTGTTAGCATCCATATACGTCATCTCACTTAGTTGTATGATTCTGTTCACCGCTGTCCTTCAACAATACTTGTAATGGCATCCAGTTGGCAAGTGGAGAGGCCCTTGAGGTAGTTCCACAGACTGTTATCAATTATTTCTTTCATCTGCACCATATTAGTTAAAAATGGAAATTTATTGCAGAAATTTTATCGCCTGGCCAAGGATTCGAACCCGAGTCGTTGTTGTACAAGACGAAGTCGTTGACAACTGCACCACAGACGGTATGTGATGAACGCCTTTCTAGCATCTAAAACCATCAAAAAATTCAATTTTTAATACTTTCTGAACAGATTAAATTACTTACTGACTTCAGACTGTCCTCCAAAGTCTATTTTCTTCACTTCTCCCAATAAAATAAAAGTTCACTGAAAGAAAACACGTGCATGGTATAATACACAATTTCATTTAATGGGCTAAAGCGAATCAAACTCAATTGATTGTCAGCCACATCCAATGTAATTAGTCTAGAAAAAAATCATTCAAATACCGTATACACTTAATTTTTATAAAAGGTAAAAAACACCGCGTTCATCAACATTCACTCACATGTAGTTCGAAGTTGATCGATCGATCACGAATGAATGTACTGCGAAGAAGAAAATCTATAACGAGAAATCTAATGTAAAATGAATGTAACTAAAATCAAATTGATTCTTTTGAATATTAAACACTTTGATATGCGCGGTGCATTTTTAAATGTCAGTGTCAGACGTATTAGAACAAAAAAATCTTGGAATTGAATGTTATTTTATAGTCACAGAGAAAGAGAAGCCGAGAGTTTATCAATCATCAAGATAAAATATTTTTTAATAATAAATTGAATATTCGTGTAAAGTTTTTTTTTTAGTTTAATAAAATTCAGATTCAAATTCCTCTTTGAAAACAACATACTCAGAAGACTGCACACTTGAGACATGTAAAAGCTATATGATGAATATTAATTTTAAATTTCACTTTTTCATAAAAACCTTTTTAATTGAAAATCCCAATTTAAAGTGTAATTTTTATCAAACACCTTATTTCCTTTCAATCTGAGAGGTGCAAAACAAAATTAATAGCTCGTAAAGTTGAGTGTGTGTTTTTTTATATTTTTTTATCAAACAAGATATATTACAATTTATAAGTATTGACAGGAAATATTTCCAATTTCATTTTTTTTCCTTTAAATTTTACATTTCAAAGTATGAAATGAAAAAAAATCTTGTAAAAAAACAAAATTGTAATAAATTATTTAAAAATTACTTTCTCTCACTTGATAATCAATGATCCCCATTAATCATTTTTTTAGTACTTTAAAAACTTTTTTTTACGATTTTTTACTTTCATTTCATTTCATTTATTATTCGGTTCGAATTTAGATTAGAAAATATTTGAGCCTATAAGGAAATAAGAGAGAAAAAAAACATTCTCATATAACACCCAATTTACAAGTTTTTTTTTCTTTATTTCATAACTGTATAAATTTTGGATGTATATGGAATATGGAAGGTAGAAATGTTTGTATTTTCCTTTAAAAGACCTGTCAAAATAGTCAAAGTTTTTCATTACATTGAAACCATACCAGTTGTTTGAAGAAAAAAGATTGTCATCAATATCTGTGTCTAAAAATCTTTTCAAAACTTTGTGTTCTGTGCTCTGTGTATTTAAATGAAAAATGTTTATACGATACATTATTTAACCATAAATACACATATTTTTACTTGAGAGTGTAGGGTGGTTGTTTTTCTTGCCTCAAGCTCAAAAAGTGTAAGAATAGAAAAATAAATGAAATGTATCGACAGAGTAATAATAATGAATAGGGTGACTGTGAAAACTCACCTTGTGATAGTCCAGGGTCTAGGGCCGAACTGGAATATCCTGGAAAAATTCTTAAAAATTTCAGTTTGTTTTGTGATTTTGCACTAAAAAGTCAAAAATAAGCAGTTGCAAATTTGATTATTGAGATACTTTATTCAAAAAAGTCGTAGGTTAAATTTCGTTTTTAATTCCTGAAATTTTAAAGGAAAAATTAACCAAAATTCAGTTTAATTGTCGATTTTAAACTAAAAAGTCAAAAATAAGGACTTTTGAATTTGAATATTTCTGATACTTTATTCAGCAAAGTTGAAGGTTAGATTTCATTTTTAAACTCTTAAAACTATAGAAGAAAAATTCACCAAAATTCAATTTTGACATGATTTTGCACTTAAACGTGAAAAATAAGGATTATTAAATTTTTAAAAATTGATCAAGATTATTCAGCAAAGTTGTAGGTTAAATTTGTCTTTTCATGCGCGATGTTAAAGGGTTTTCAAATTCTGATATTCAAGGTAATTTTTATGGTTTATGAATTATTTTCACTTAAAAAAAAAAGAATTTCCGGTCACCCTAAATTAAAATTTTAATATTGTTTATAATGAACAAAAATGTAAAAACAACCAAACAAACATCCACACAACACTGAACTTGAGTCATTAATCATTTAAATGTTAATTTAGATTTTCATCTATTTATTATTATTATGAAGAAAATATTGTAACAAGAAAATGTATACACAAAAAAACAAGAGAATTTTCTTGTATAAAGAAAATCTTTTAAATAAACAACGAAGGGGAGCTAACTTTACTCCTTGTAGATCCTTTCTCTCTTTTTAGAGCAAATATAAAAAAAAAAATCAACTTATGAAAATACAAAGTAGTATAATATGAAATGAAATTAATAATAATATTATTATTATTATTACTGCTTCTGTATACAGAAAAGTAGTCATATCATAAGCAGTTAACTGAAAAACGATTTATGTTTACGACAATGATGATGGCAACAGACAATTGTAATGAAAGATACAGGAATTATAAATACAAACAGAAGAGACCTGTTGTTTCTATAAATTTTAATATAGGAAGAATTTAAAAGTATGAAATAAAAAAACTTTTTAATACCTTTTTAAGAGTTTGTCTTGTACTTCTCTTGTACGAGCAAAATCTGTCTTCTTATTCATAAATAAACGATTACAATGACAGATTTAAATTATTTATAAATATTGTGCTCAGGTGAGAAGTAAAAATAAGAGAAGAGGAAAAGTAAGGAATGAAAATATGATGATTATTATTACAAAGAAGGTTACATTTTAAAGTTAGACATTGTATGAAATGGGATATCATTCAAAAAATATGGTAAGGAAAGTGTTTTAGCACTTAAAGGTCCTTTAAATTGCTTTGATTTGCTTAGATGCTGAGATCCCTTGTAAAGAAAAATTAAGACAATCACAGGAGCCAGAACCCCGTCGACAGATCATAATACAGGTGTGAATTAACCATGCGGCCTCTCAACTAAATCAAAATCAATCTTCAGGAAAGTTGTAGCCTCGAATTTTTTCTCCCTCTCTCTATTGTTAAGCCGTTAGACACCACTAGACCATTAATGCGAATTAGATATGCTTATTCATGTGTGGGGAAGAAGGGGGAGGGTCAAGCCCCCCTAATATTTTCATATAAGCATGATTTTGTTTTTTAATATCCTCATTAAGTGAGTTATGAACAATTTCAGAAATTCAAAAAACCCAAAAACTCGATGAGTGTTAAATCAAAATAACTTTGTTTTTGTATGATGACTCATTTCATTGATCACCACATCAAACAAGAACACTTGTTATTATTTCAAGGAATTTACCTAGCAAAATTATTTAAAATATTCCTTTGTCTAGACACAGGTACAATGACCATAAAAAAATTTTAATTATTATTATCAAAATTTTAAATTAAATTCATGTTTCCAGCTGATTCTTTAAATGATTTCCATTTTATCATGGTAGCACATTCACGTGATTTAACTCCTGTAGTGAAACATACAAAACCGCTCTCATCATCATCATACTTTTTACTTCACTTAAATATTGAAATTGAAATTAATATTTATTTTTTGTTTTGTTTTAAATGAAATCATAAAAATTATCATTACGAACTGAATCCGACAAATGAAATTTAATATAAAAAATAATGATAATGCATTTTCAAAAACCAAAAACAACACACACACCAAGAGTTTTAAATGAAAGCAAATTTCGGTTTGATTTGTCATTGTCATGAGAAAAAATAGGTAAAGTATTTTGTTGTTATTTTGTAGTTATTATGACTTTTGTGTGTATGTGTGTGTGTATGTTTTTTTTTTTGTGCAAAGGTCACACATATCCACATGCACAGTAGGCTTTATTTTATTTTAATTGTTTTATGTGTGACATTATATCTGTGTTTCGAGTAAATTTGTCGGTCAGTGTATTTTCAAGTGTATGCAATTCTGTGTAGTTTTTAGGATGAACATTGAATTTTGTGGTGTATGAGGTTTTTTGTTGAACTTTTTGCATCAAAAAGCAAAAATAAAACAAAATTTTATATACATTTAAATGTATGGTGTTAATCCCCTTATGGTTAAAAGGACATTTATTTGAACTAAATTAGACTAGAAAAGTGCTTTCACACAGTGATTTTTATTGAAATTTTTAGTAATTTCCCTAAATTTTGGGAAATGAAATTAAAATAATTTTAAAATCACGAATTTGTTTAAATGATTTTGAATTAAATGATTTTACTTTTTTTGAGATGCATTTACTTGAAGCTGAATTGACAAAATGACCCTCTCTATAAACTTTTTTGTATAAATTCATTTATTTTGAGCAAAATTTACTCATTTAGATATGTTCTTGTTGATGATAATTAAGATTTTGTGAATTTTTTTAGTTTTTAATTAGTTTCAAAGAAAAAAAAAACTCTTTTAAGTTCGTTTAAGTGTCCGAACTTGTCTGAAATCCTATACAAATACGATGGGTTGAGATTTGGACTAACTTGAATTTGACCCCAACTATCTCGAATTATTACAGAAAATTTTCGACTGATTCAGAAAATACTTTGACCTTGAATTGAAGGGCCAAAACGTGGAAGCGAGGGAAGGGGGCAACTATGATATTATGGAGGCCTTTAAAGGTCCCTTCCATTTAGTCCAATGAGAAGAGACTTTTCTTTGAGAATGCAAGAGAAAAAAAGAGAGCAATTAGAAAACAAAACCAATGGGGCTGAGAGACAGAGAGCTGTACGAAGAGAGAGGGGGAGGGGGCTCAGGTTCTCTAATTTTTAAATTTTTGATATAAAAAAGTTGTTCATTGTCGAAATTTGAGCTCTATTCATAAATTTCCCCTCCCAAAAAATCTGATTCCGTTCATAGAAGAGAGGGGAAAATACTGAAATGCCTTGAAAATGCACTTATAAAAGCCACTCGCTGTTTAGACCTTCCAATTTTTTTTATTTTTCACATTTCAATTATTTTCAAATTCAAAACTAACAAGTTTCAGTTTATATTTTCTCAATCTAAATTTCAATGATAAATTATTTTTTAAACACAGTTCAATTATGCTCCATTTATTCATCATCCTCAAAATACGAAGGAAATACAAAAAAAATAAATTACTTTTTGAAAATTTTCTCTTAAAAGAATGAGAAATAGACAAAGTTTCCATCTAAATTCTTATCAAAATAATATTCTTTTAAAAGTGAAGTAAGAAAAAAAAATTAATGGATTCTTATTTGAAATTTATACATATAAAGAATCAAATAGAGTAATAATAAAAATTTATAAAAATAAACTGCATCCCGCCTTAACAATGTTCAATGATGCTTTTAAATCATTATTTTTATTATTACTTGGCATAAAATAGAGAGACCTTTCCTCTTCTTCATCTTCTTTGAAATGTGATAAATGATTCAAAGTATTCTATTTTTTTTATTTTAATGTTTTAAACACAAGATTGGACGCAACTGAGTTTATAATATATTCATCAATTACCAGTGTGTGACGTGTGTGCCAAAGAGTGTAAATGTAACGATTAAGTTCTCTGTAAGCGTATCAGCAAAGGAAAATAAATTATTATAAATTGATTTTCAGTATCTCACATTAAATCACATATGCAATCTTCACAATAAACATTGAGTTTACATGGAATTCAATACAAAATTGCATCATCATCATCGGATCATGTTATGAGAGATAAAGATTGCATAACATGTGATAAATTATTATTTTATTTTAAAAAAATGATTGATCGGATATTGGCTTTGAAAATAAAAATTGTTTATGACATTTAATCAAACTAAAGGTTAATAAAAATTCCAGGAATCAATTTGCATGTTAAGGAAAAAAAAACAGTGAACAACATCAAATTGAGCATGTAAATGATGATCGATCAATAAATTGTGGTATCTTTTATGAGAGTGTAAAGTTATCATTAATTTAATATTAAATTTTGTTTTCAAAGGAAAATTGCGTTTAAAGGTCAGGACTACCTTATGATTATCGATGTTAAGCCGCTTCAATATTGTATTTTAATGTTAATGGTACAATCGTTTAACAAGATAAAGGAAAACGAAAAAGATTAAGATGTTACAATAAAATCAAAATTTTGCTTGAGATTGAAAATGAGAAATTTCAATATAATATGTGCTTTATCCCGTTATAACCGGTTTTAGCTCGTTTAAGTCAGTTTTAGCTCGTTTAAGCCAGCTTTAGCTTATTAAAGTCAGCTTTAGCTTGTTAAAAACAGAGTTAGCTCGTTTAAGTCAGTTTAAGCTCGTTTAAGTCAGTTTAAGCTCGTTTAGGTCAATTTTAATTCTGTTAAAGCCAGCTTTAGCTCGTTTAAGTCAGCTTTAGCTTGTTAAAAACAGTTTTAGCTTGTTAAAGTCAGTTTTAGCACGTTTAAGCCAGCTTTAGCTCATTTAAGCCAGATTTAGCTCATGTAAGTCAGTTTTAGCTCGTTTAAGTCAGTTTTTTTTATTTTTAAGTTTAAAATTTCCATTCTTAGTTTCAAAACATATACCGGCATTACCATCATAAATTTACATTTAACAAAAAAATTTGCAACTTTTAACGGAAGAAAACACATGTTTTGTTTACGTCTCGCTGTTTCATTACATGCTAAAATTTAAAGCTTTTGTTGCTTATTTCATTGTTATTGTTATTATGCAAATTATTTTCTGATGAAAATTGTTGAAACCATTTTCCATTAAATATACTAGAATATTTCAAAACTGTTTACTTTTCTCAATGAATTTTAGTACATTACCATGAATTTTCGGACATCCTATTGATGTTATATTAAAATTTAACATTCAAAGACTTTTAACATCTAATTTAACTAATGAATGTGTTAAAAGCTTACATTTAATATTGTTTAGCATCAATAAAAACCCGAAAAAAACATTATCTTAATATAATGGAAGGAGATTTTGCCTTCATGAAAAATAAAATAATAAATTTTAATGAATGAAATTTGACTCAAATTAGATAAACCAATAAAACAATGAAACCACTTGATTCATAAAATTCATCTCATTATCATCCTTTTAACCTTTTCAATTTCATATTTACACTTAAAAATAAAAAAAAAAATTAAACAATAAACACAAAGTGATAAGATAATAAACGGGCAACTGTCATATCATCATGTCGGAACCTATCAAAGAAAAGTAACCTGTTTTGAACCTGTAACGTAAAGATAAAGTGAAACAAAGACATTAAATGTTTCCTTCAGAAAAAGTATCCTTTACCTTGTCATAACTTTTTATAATGATATTACCGTTGACTGTTTTCTATTTCCATGAAAGTAAAATAAAATAATAAGATGACTGTTTTTTTGAAGGAGACACACTTGACACAGTGTATCATCATTATTATGATAGTTAAAGATCACAATTATCATCAGTAGAGAAGGTAAGTTGAATTTTTGTGATAAGTGTTCTTAGATAATGATACCAAGGAAAATATAAGAAAAAGATAATGATAGTTTTATTTTAATAATTTTTTCTTTTAACTTTAATAGTTATCTTTGTTTGAAATTATTTTTGATTGCAGGCAGCGTGTTTGCTTGCAGTAAAGTTTAATGAAGGTAAGCTGAAATGAATGTTTGGAGTGATGATAAGAAATGACGGTGACATCAAACCCAGTGGCAACGTGGAATCAAAACTGATGCAAAGACAATGCCCTGGCATTCAAAATTCATCAATAATGCAAATTGAGTGCCAAGGCATTGTCTTTGCATCACTTTTGAAGTTTATTATGTCAAATAGATCAGTCATTTATTTCAGTGGTCGCGTTGTAGTTCGTGCTCCCAGTTAAAATAAATAAATTAAATAAATGTGCTATTAAATGTTAAAAGTTTCATTAAATAAAAAAAAAATACAAGTTAATTAACGTTAATGAAAACGTTAATGATTTTAAAAGTGAAATAATTTTAATCAAAATTAAATTAAATGTATAATAATAATTAACAGTGAACCAAACGCTGAAGAAATTATATAATGCTGCAAATTCGTGGTCTGAAACAAATGAATTATTGATATATAAGTTAAAAAAATTATATTATATGTTATATATCAAAATGCTGAGCAAGAAATAACATTAAAAGATCGAAATATGTTCAAAATGAGAAATTCAAATTGTGTCCGAATTGTAAGTGATTCCAAAAAACTTATTATCTAAAATGAAGTAACATTCTAAGTTAATTTCAGAATTTTGACGAAAACATTTCTCTTCTGAATCATTGAAATACAAGAAAAGAGCATTTTGATGATGACATCTTGTTGAGAATAACCATGAAACAGTCGAAATTATCAATCAAATCAGCGAAAATATCATCATAAACAAAAAAAAAAGTTCAAAAAATGTGAATTATATCAATTAATTAAATGAAACTGTAATTCTTTAAATTAAATTCATTCAGTTCAAATTGTTTAAAAATCATTGATAAATAATTAATACAAATAAAATTTAGAAATGGATATTCTCGTCTTTTAATTCAAATAAAATTAATGAAAGCAATAAATGTCAATGCAATGGGCATGCTAAGCATCCTTTTTGCATGATTTTATGCAAATAGCATGCAAAGCATGATGCAAACACGGGAAATGTGGCATCATGCTTTTACGATGCTTTTTGAATGAAAGCATCGTGCAAGCATCATGCCTGTTGCCACTGGGAAGTTTTAATGAAGTATGGAGTGTTAACGGATTGAGGACAATCATAATAAAATTTTGAGAATCAGGATCATTTCTTAACATGATAAGAGAAAAACCGAGACGTTGTTCAATGAATTAAAGGAGCTGTTTTTTTTCGGCTACTTAATGTGAGTTTAAATCTAGATAAAGGTGGCGACTTGGTTTTTCTATTTTACCTTCTTCGTTTTTCAATTTCAGTTTCTTGGTTTTTCAATTTCAGCCTCTTGGTTTTTCAATTTCAGCCCCTTAGTTTTTCAATTTCAGCCTCTTAGTTTTTAAATTTCAAATACTTGGTTTTTCAATTTCAGCTTCTTGGTTTTTCAATTTCAGTCTCTTGATTTTTCAATTTCGACATCTTGGTTTTTCAATTTCAGCCTCTTGGTTTTTAAATTTCACACTCTTGGTTTTTGAATTTCAGCTTCTTGGTTTTTCAATTCCAGTCTCTTGATTTTTCAATTTCGACATCTTGGTTTTTGAATTTCAGCCTCTTGGTTTTTAAATTTCACACTCTTGGTTTTTCAATTTCAGCCTCTTAGTTTTTCAATTTCGACATCTTGGTTTTTCAATTCCAGTCTCTTGATTTTTCAATTTCGACATCTTGGTTTTTGAATTTCAGCCTCTTGGTTTTTAAATTTCACACTCTTGGTTTTTGAATTTCAGCCTCTTAGTTATTCAATTTAGACATCTTGGTTTTTGAATTTCAGCCTCTTAGTTTTTCAATTTCAACCTCTTGGTTTTTCAATTTCAGCCTCTTAGATTTTCAATTTCGACATCTTGGTTTTTCAATTCCAGTCTCTTGATTTTTCAATTTCGACATCTTGGTTTTTGAATTTCAGCCTCTTGGTTTTTAAATTTCACACTCTTGGTTTTTGAATTTCAGCCTCTTAGTTATTCAATTTCGACATCTTGGTTTTTGAATTTCAGCCTCTTGGTTTTTAAATTTCACACTCTTGGTTTTTCAATTTCAGCCTCTTAGATTTTCAATTTCGACATCTTGGTTTTTCAATTCCAGTCTCTTGATTTTTCAATTTCGACATCTTGGTTTTTGAATTTCAGCCTCTTGGTTTTTAAATTTCACACTCTTGGTTTTTGAATTTCAGCTTCTTGGTTTTTCAATTCCAGTCTCTTGATTTTTCAATTTCGACATCTTGGTTTTTGAATTTCAGCCTCTTGGTTTTTAAATTTCACACTCTTGGTTTTTCAATTTCAGCCTCTTAGTTTTTCAATTTCGACATCTTGGTTTTTCAATTCCAGTCTCTTGATTTTTCAATTTCGACATCTTGGTTTTTGAATTTCAGCCTCTTGGTTTTTAAATTTCACACTCTTGGTTTTTGAATTTCAGCTTCTTGGTTTTTCAATTTCGACATCTTGGTTTTTCAATTTCAAACTCTTGGTTTTTCAATTTCGACATCTTGGTTTTTCAATTCCAGTCTCTTGATTTTTCAATTCTAGCCTCTTAGTTATTCAATTCCAGCCTCTTAGTTTTTCAATTTGAAAAACTAAGTATTATAAAATTCACATCAGACCTTCGGGCATCAATGTAGACACAGACAGACATTTATATCACTAAAACGCAGTCAAATGCGTATTTTAACATAAAAATAGTTCAAAAAAAATCTTAAGCATTATAATGAAGATGATAATAAGGAATCCAAACAAAAATGTTAAGAACAAATAAAAGACAACCGAAAAACAAGAGAAAAAACAAGTTCCAGCACTTGTTCACACTTATCTTATCACCAAAAAATTAAAAGAAAAGAAATGAATAGCTTTCAAAATATTTTATAACCATATCTATTATATAACCTTTATTTATTATTATACGTTAATTCTTCTAACACTATCTATCTAAATTAAAATCCATTATCATACAATTTATATTCAAAAGATTTTTGGTGAGAATTTATTAAACATTAAAAAAATACATTTCGGCGCCATAAATTCCTTTTAAGATAACAAAAATTAAAGGAAAAAAAACACATAATATTATTAAATAAATTTGTATAAAAGTGGTATTTAATTAATTAATTAAAATAATTCAAATGAAGGCTTTTCCGACAATAGAATACAAGATAAATCACTTTTAAGACAATACAAAAGAGAAGAAACCCGCCTTAATTGCTTGAATAAAACATAATTCGTCATAAATAAATAAAGCGATGAAAATTTTTGACATTAAAATGAAGAGGAAAAAAATTTTTGTATTGAATTTTCAAGGAATCAAGGAAAAAGAATTTGAATTTTAATATTTTATTATAAATAGCTTATGGCTGTTTTTATTTGTCTTTTTTAAACTCACTCATTTACATAAACGCCGTTGAATTACGTTTCGCATTGTTTTTGCGGTTGTGTGATGCTTTCTGCTGTAATTAATAATTGAAAATGAAACAATGTGCTTTGAAATTGGGCTCGTTTAAAATTTAAATGTTGTCAATTATGCTTTGACTTAAAATCGAGCAAGTGATTTTTATGATTTATTTTGTGTAATTAAATTTGAATTATGATGATGGAAAATTTTCAATTTTTCATGATTTCTGACATTAAATTCAATAAAAGTACTTTTCAATGTTTCTTTTTATTTCAGACACACGTTCGAACATCATCCGAGTTAGTCACAGACATTGAAAATGTCGAATCAATCTTGCATGATTCCACACTCACTTTTAAACAATAAGAAAAATCACGCGCCAGACAATGAAAGTAAGCATTTACGTATCAGGGAATATCGTAATGCAGACATTTTCTCAAGAAAAGGAGAAAAAAAGAAGAAAAAATACGCCTTACAAACTTTTCTCTTATCAAACTTGAAATATTTCTTTTATTTATAATATTTACTTATTTGAATAACAAAGCAACAGAAATGAGACGAAAAAAATGTATTTTACACATTCACGTCTGCAGAAAAAAGGAAAAAATAAAAAAGAAAAACACATTATCACGTTGAAATAAAGTTTTTCGCATTGTATGATGGGGTTTTAAAAAAAAAAGGTAAAACAAAGGAAAGGAAATATTTTAAATAAAATATCAGAAAAAAAATTCTTTGTCTCACTTTAAAATACATATCGATATAATTTCACTTTTACTTGTATTGCATTTTAAAGAACAAGACTAAAATCGATCAACTCATAAAATATTACAAATTGGAAGTCATTTCTCATCAAAAGCAATTTTCTAAATTATTTTTGCAGCACGCACATACTAAACGTCTGTTTCCTGTCTGAGTTTCAATACGTTTTAATAAAATCAGAAATTGAGCGCCTTCCCGACTTCCAATTTATTCGCATAAATACAAAAAAAAAAACGTGTGGACATAAAAGAAATTGTAATAATCGAGTACAATACATCAATTCATGACACTCATTCAAAATCAAGATAATTTATTTTTTTTTTCCTTTTTAACAAGAAAATATAATATCAGAAATGGATTGATTCATCGATTTCCCTCTCTGTACTCTTCCGAAATTCATTCCAACCACCCTTTATATAATATATTTTTTTTTCTTTGAATATTTTTTGACTTCAATATTACAATAAACATTTATTTTGATTTAGTTCCTTCCGATTTTTCATCTCTAAGCGTGCCACCCATAATGCAATTTTTTTTCTTCCTCTTCTTAAAAATTATAATAATAAAAATAATTTTTTCGCATAAAAACAATGTATTGATAAAATCACCAAGATATATGTTTTATGTTAAATGAATTCGATAAATGCAAATAGATATTACAACGAGAAGCTAAGAAAAAAAAATTGTTATGAATGAATTTATTATTACCATCACCATTCAAGCTATTATCTGCTTTTGTTCCCTGTCTTATAAAAAAATATTGATATTGTATGTTTTATTTTGATATGAGAAGAAAAAAGTTGAAAGTATTTTTTAAAATAATATGCAAGTGCATTTGAGTTGATATGAATTTTGAATCACAAGTATGGTATCACAGACCATGAAAAACCATAATGTTAAGGTTAATGGTCATGTTAGTGTATTAGGAGCTTATATTTGCCTCTGTTTTAGTTTTAAAGTAAGCTTTAAGTATTTCACACTCAAACTGGAATTTTATTGACCATTCAACTTGAGAGTAAAATTAAAAAAGGTTTTTGGCTGATAGCGATCTATGCTGAATCATTTAATGATATTCCAAAAGCGCACGTTAACAGTTACAACATCCAGGATCTTTTTCATCTTACTACTATCAGAGATGTGCCAAAAAACTATTTTAAAGCTTAAGAAGTCATTTCCTGATCTGAAAAGACCAACAGATAATGGATTTACAACTTACCTGTTCAAAGCTTTCTCTATCACTAAAGAAGCAGATTTATTGATACCAAAGCCCTTGGTGGCAATAAGTAAAAAATCCCGCTCAACAACTTTGACAGTCCTTTTGCTATTTTGTTAACTTTTTTCCTCTTAATCCTTCACATTGGATGCCTCTTAAATCTTCATTCATACTCTTGCGCTCTTTTAACAAAATTGCCAGTCAAACCAACATAGTACACAAAAACGCTGCTGGAGAGCTGGGTTTTGAGAGTTATCAGGCTCATTCATAATCTTGCGCTCTTTTCTCTAAATTGTCAGTCAAGCCAACATAGTACACAAAAGCGCTGATGGAAAGCTGGGTTTTGAGATTAATCAAGCTCGGATGTTGTTTCAAGAATATTTAAGTTGCTCAATGATCACATAAAAATGAAACTTTCGCTCCTTACGATACTTCTCGTTTAAACCTTCCAGATACACAATACAGTTTCTGCACCATATAAATTTTTATAATATCCTTTTGATTTGTGATATATTTGATACCTTCTTTCTAGGACACTAGTCAGGTTTAATTTTGTCACTTCATAATCTGTGGGTGCTGATAGTGTTTAGTTTGTATGGGAATCGTTTTTGTATATGTAATACTTACATGATCCAGGAATGCTAAAGATCCTTGTATAAACACGTAAAGCTGAAAATAAGACTACAATTAATTAAAACGATAAAATATGGTATCAGGTATGGTAATGGTATTTGACCATATATTGTATAATAACTTAAAATGAAAACAAAATCTGATTTAATCTGGTGTGAATCTGGAACATTGGTGTGATACAATACCATATACACATGACCATATTTAACTCATTTCATTTTCAATCCCAAAAGCGCATTTTTCCATTAATTCCCAATGATACCAACAAAACTAAGATGTTATAGATCTTTTTCTATCTGAGACAACAATAAAAATTATGTGTGTGTATGAGGAAACCAATGAACCATATCCTCATATTCTGGTTCATATTTTTATTATTTGATGCAAGTTACATTTCTATCAAAAATCAGCAGTGAAACAATGTATGAGACACACACACAAAAAATCAGAAGGGAAGAAATTGGAAATCTTCATAGAATTATGATAATTTATCCCTTGCAAATAAATAAAAGAAAAAAAAACCCACAAAAGAAATATGGAATTTTCATAGGGTGACAAAAAATTTCAATTTCAATAAAGAATTAATAAATAATATTCAAAAATTATAAATATTAGTCAAAATATGTGATTGAAAAACGTCCATTTAGCATATTTTATCGCAAAATATGTCAGATGTTCATTTTCAAATAAAAAAATATTCATGTAAAATTAATGTAGCACCATATTTTGAAATTTATATTCACAAAATTGTTGATCATCAGAAATTTTCAATCAAAATTTCTTCGTATTTTTCAATAAATTTTAACTTACAGATGTGATACAAATTCCAGTTAAATACCTTTCAGATTCACATTCAATCAAAAAATATTCGTGAAATTAGAATTTGATAAAGAGCACTGAATATTCAAATTTTTATGGTTACATTTTTTGGGTAATCATGACTCCTTTTTATCTGAGTTACATTGAAAGGTAAGAAGAAACAATTTTTATTTTTTTTTCATTGAACAGAGTACAAAAAAAAACTTTTAAACGCACATAATAAATCATTGTTAGCCAGAATGACAATGTAAATTTTTATCACATATTTATCTACCTTTTCTTTCTTTTTGTGTGATTCTCTGTAGGCGTGTGTGTGTGTGTATTTGTATTGGGGGTATGTAAGTACATAAGTCTATTTGTTATAAATAAATATTTCAGAACCAATATCTATGAATAGAAATTTGATAGAGATAAAAATATGTTCAGGTGTGTAACCCTTTTCTTATATAAAATTGTAATAAAAAATATGTTATTATATTTCAAACAAAAAAAAATAGGAAGAAAAATCCTGTGATATCATTGAATGGAAATTTGTTTTATGGAAGACCGCGAACTATAATAGGATTTGATATTAAATAAATAATAAATGAAAAAGGGGAGACGAAATTCAACGGTTATTTACAACAAGAAGAATTTCAGGATATATAATGGAAAAATTCAATGGAATTTCAGGTGAGTTCAATTTATGATGATTTTTCATTTAATTTTTTTAGAATCAAAAAAAATCATTAAAATGAACCAGACTTTAAATAAAAAAATATTTTCAAGTCAAGTAACAATAAAATTAAAAAAAAATAAATTACAAAAAACAAATTAAGTTAAGTTCTGTTCATTTCAGTATCTTACATGTGACTGAAACGTTCTGATAATTTATATTTATTATTAGACATTAACAGACCACTCATCGGATATTATTTCATTAACAATATTTTGTTCGTGTTCTCTCATTTTCATGTACTATGTGTGTAACATAATCATGAAAGCGCCATTCAATTGAGAGTGGCAAACACTGAAACTAAGTCACAGTGAGTAATGTGATAGTCAGTTGAGTTAGTATTGAAATGAAATAAAAGGAATTTAAATAAAAGGAATTTTAATGAAAGAATTATTTCAATGAAAGAAACAATTAAAAATTGAAATATGCAAGAAAAACTTAATGATAGGATATTTTGGTAATTGAGAGGTTTAGTTTATAAGATGTACCATGA
This sequence comes from Culicoides sonorensis, assembly GCA_900002565.1. Lineage (NCBI taxonomy): Eukaryota > Metazoa > Arthropoda > Insecta > Diptera > Ceratopogonidae > Culicoides > Culicoides sonorensis. Next base: position 635,867 of record LN483450.1, on the reverse strand, counting down.
AAGGCACAAAGAAACCATTTATTTTAACGTGTAGAATAACAGTTTTGACTTGATTTCAGCTTGTTTCAATTCTGGAATCTTCAAATTGGTCTTCAAATATTCAATCAAAATTGCAGGCTGCTAAGATTAATCATTGTAAGGCTGTGCTGTATGGAGGTAAGCTGAATGAGTATCGCTTCTAACCTTTTCTCTCAATGAATCTTTCATGATCTAAGTTTAAAATTTTTAGGATTGGGCGGAAATGTGCTAAACTGGTTTAAAATCTGGCTTTCAAACAAGGTGCAATATGTCAAGTATTGTGAAAAATAATATTACAATTGTCAAAGAGTTCAAAGGTCAATCTTAAAGTCAAGAATCAAGTAAATGTATTAAATGTCAGACTAGAAGTGGAAAAAATTAGAGTAAGAAATAATTACATATCAAATTAGACTTAACAAGAGCCAGTTTAGTATTAATAGAACTGATTAAAACGTTTCAAAAGGGAATTCAGTGGTTTTAATCCCTATTTTTTACAAGTATGAATACGTTGCCTCATTGGCTTTGGCTTGAGAGTGTAGTGATAAAATTTCTGAACCAATGTCCATTGAACTAGGTATTCCACAAGTGTATTGTTTTATTTATTTTTCAAAGATATCGTCCTGAATGCACCATTTTATTGTGGGCTTCCAGTGACTCTTTGACCTCAGAACAAGTAGTACATCATACAGAGAGTTCAAAATTCTTAAAGATGCTTCTTAGCTAAATCACATTTCCTTGTATATTGAAATGCTTAGTGATATACAAAAAAACCTAGTGAGCTGTAAAAGAATCTGATAACTAAACAGAAAGAACTTACCTGAGTATTCTGAACCAAAACACATGAATCTCTGATCTAGACGAAACATTTATCACTGCCAAGTTCAGGAGCATATCTAGCTTTTTATGGTAAGGGCAGCCGGATAAGTAAAAAAAAAATCTTCCAAATTATGATAAGGTCAAGCTACTTTTGGTCAAGTTGTAGTAGTAATTTTTAACAACCTTTCCTTAGGCTCATTTAACGTTTTAATGTTCGATTAGGAACCTTAATTTTATTAATGAAACATTTCTTAAATTGATTTTAAAGGTAGTTCAAGTAAAAAAATCATTTCATTCATAAAATTCATTCAGATCCTTCACATAATCAAAATAAACTATAAAAATCCTTTTTTATATATTTTTATTCAATACAGCCTACTTTAAAATTAATTCCCGTTCAAGTTAACTTTAAATCACCAAGGATACAAAAAGTAAAGAAAAAAAAAATTAAAAGACACGTCTGTCACATCTTTGATTTGTAAATTACCTTTACTTGAAAGGGTTTTAAGGGCGTTTCAGTTGTCTTCTATCTTCTTATTATTATGTTTTTTTTCATTCTTTTGTCTTTTTTATTATTATTTTTTTAATTCTGTTTTGTGCTATTTTTATTGCCAACAGTAAACATCCATGCAAGTCAAGTGATTTTATTTGTATTTTTTTAACTATAATGAGAAAAAATGAGAAAACTTTTTTTAATGCAAGACTTTGAAGATTTCTCAGCAAAGAACCAGCTGTCGTATTTTTTAACCTTTTAACATTTTTTTTTTAACTTTTAGTTAAAATTGATACTAAAATTGTTTGAATTTTACAATGACACTGTTAACTTTTACTGTAAATTTTAAGTTTTAGATGACATACACCGACTACGATGACGATGACATGCAAACACGTAAAACAAAAAAAAAGGATAAAAAAAATTTAACGTTAAAGGTAATAAAAAATTTATCAATAAAATACACATTTTATTACCCCTTTTTCTCATTTTTCAGTTATTTTTTAGTTTAATGGATTGTGAGTTCATCTGTCGATGTTCGATATCTTTTATCAGTTATTTCTTTGGTTTTTTTGTTTTGAATTGAATTAATTTAATGTTATTATTATAAGGGAGCTTTTTATCAGAAACAAACTAATAAAAATAACTTTTGATATCACAAAACAAAAAAAATAAACATGAAATTGTTTTACATCGCAAATTTACACATGAATGAAATTGTTCTTTCGGCACATATACAAGCATTTCATGTATCACGACTCCTTGTTGTTACTTACTAATAACAATAATATTTTATTTTATCATAACATATAAATTTAAGTCGTTTTTTTTGTTCTTTTCTTCATCATCATCATGATCATCATCAGCAGAATCACAAGGAATTTAATAAAAAGATCTGTTTTGGAAGAAAAGTAAACATATTTTATTACATGTGCATGCAAAAATAAATGAAAAATCAGAACATACTTTACGTGCACTCATTAGTCATGTACTTACAAGCTCATATAAATATATACACAAAATAACTCTTTCATGTCTGTTATTTTTTTTTCTGTGAGCATAAATCTGCTTGACTTCTTCTAAATCCTTTGTAAAACATTTGAACATCACACATATGGCGCCTTTAGTATACAAGAAGGAAAGAAAATAATTTTTTTTTAAGTTTACAGGGAAAAATATGAACAAGTGGATGTGGATGTGGATGATGAGCTCTATTACAAAATGTGTGTATAAAAGTCATTTATTTTCAAAAGTAAGAAAAAATAAAGAGAATTTCGCGCGTTTTGGTACTTGAAACAATTTTGCTAGAAGACATTATTCATGAACATGAATGGTTTTCTTGTACATATTTTGTTAAAAAAATATAAAGAGTAAGAGTAATAACATTTTTCAGACCACTTACTCCCGTGCAAAAGAATAATGCACATCGAGAGATGAATGATCTAAACAAAAAATATGCAACATATATTATAAGGTGGTCATTTATATCAATCTATTTTAACTGAATTTGAATGATCTAGATGCGAACCGATTTTACAAGAGATATTTGCCATCCTTCCTAAGAACCATCCTTCGTGATCACAACAATCTAAACTAGCAGCAAATATGTCAAACCTTCAACCTGGAATCTTTGGAAAGTCGTCGATTAACTGCAACGCTCATGTTTGGTTTTGACATCTTGACCTTTAAAGTTGGACTGTTCATAGCTTCTATCCTCTCTGAACCTGTGTGGTGACCACAAGACAATCCCGCTTGTTTGAAGTCAAAGCTAGCAGCAGAAATTAAACTTTTTACCAACCCATGAGTATAGTGATGAGGGAATTAAAGGCAGCCTGTGATAAAACTGATCTCAGTATTAGTAGATTAGAATTTAAGAATAGAATTATGTAGCCAATGTTAAATCTTTGTAGCCTAGGGCTTAGCCTTAGCTTACTTCTTTCTTTTCTGGCACTACGTCCATTTTTTAGACTAGGCCTGTTCAAGAAAACCTTTCCAAGATTCTTTATCTTACGCTTCCTATTTGCAGTTTTGCACCTGTTAGGTCTTGTTAGATGACATGGATCCCTTAGGGTAGTCAACTTTTCAAGATAATTTCAAAATAGAATAGTTGAGACTCGGTGGGAGTAAATTCGCTCTAAATGTCCTTTCCATCGAAGTCTGTTAACTTTTATAGTTACAGCTAAGTTTGATTTCGCATACAACCACTCTAGCTCGAAGTTATACCTACTTCTTCATCTGCCATCTTTACGTATGGCACCAAGGATGGTACGTAGTACCTAAACTGAAACAGCCACTGATAATGATAAACCGAAGAGAATCAGGGATGTACTCTAGCAGCTCTTTAAATTTTTTCTCAACCAATTTCTAAATAGAGAGGAGGCTAGGTTACAGGAAAAATATTAGATAAAAATAACAGATCTTTATAGTCAAAGATTGTTAAAGCTCAGTCTAAGTCCAACTTTAGTCTTCTATTTCCCATTAATTTCATTAAAAATCTTGCATAATCCATTACCAATGGTTTCGTTATTTTACTGTCACTCTCCTCCTACTCAACATTTTTCATTGTAAGGTGCTTGATGTTTATTTACGGTAAATAATCACCACATTTACTGATAAATAGTTCTCATTTGAAAGAAAAACAGTAAATTTTCTACAAAAATTGAAACAGATTGTCTTTATACTCTTTTTAAAAGTACATTTATTTTATCTAAACTCAAGTCAATTGCCAATGTTTTGGTTAAACATTGCATTTGTACGTGTCTCCTATTTTAAAATGTATGGAAAAAAAATTACAGAAATAAAATGAAATATATCTATAAGTTAAACCATTTCTCTATCTCTCTGTGTGTATGTGCTTCTTCTTATTTTATGTTTTTTAAATAATTTATCTTCTAAACTGTTTTAAAACATTCTTCTTTGACATCTCTTACGAGATTTAGTCCAAAATATTAAAAATAAAAAATACACTTGTTTTAAAGTTAAAAAAGGATTACATGAAATTCTGAATGGAAACAGGTGACAAAAACCAGAAACTTTTGTCATGTTTTGAGTTTTAAATGTACAAATCAATGCGATTAATTTTATTTGTAAGATAAAATTGCCTCCTTTTTTTCGGAGAGACATAAAAAGCAAAATATTTACATATCTAATTTTTTTATGACCTGATGCCTCTTGAAAATTATTTTTATACTTTAAAAATCTGTTTTGGATCATTTCAATGTTACATTCGCAAATGATCATTTCATGTTCTTGTCTAATTTGTATCATCATTAATTTGAAGTTTTATTTTCATAGAAATTTACATTTAAAAGGACATTAAGATAATGAAAAGTAACAACATGTTGCTACTTAAGATTGACAGAAAAAGGGTCGTTTGTTTAGTGACAACTGTCTGTCATAAAATGCAAATTTTTGTTTTTTTTTCTTCTCATTTTGAAAGTAAATTTTAAGGACTGTTTAAGAACTATTTCGTGTTAAAATAATGAAATATGATTTATTTTGTGGTTTTTTTGGGCTTGAGTGTGCTGAAGTGTTGTCATTCAATTGTTTCATTTCAATATTATGATATTTTTTTCAAAGAAAGCACACTTCAAATTTATCACTCACCACAATTTTCTGTCACTAATTTGAGGCTATTAGGAATTTTTAGGTAACATTTTTTTCTCTGGCTGTTTAATTGTGTGAATGAATTTTACTCTTTTATTAAAAGTAGCATTTTGTCACAACCACAAACAGCTTGAGCCTTTTTTAAGGAAACAGAAGGAAAAACATGATTTACCCATTAGTTGCAGACCTTTTCTTATGAATATGAATATGGATGTATACCTTTGAAAATACCTAGAAAAATAGAAACAAATTTCTGGGTGTTTACAAATAAAATTACATGTCATAATTTAAAATGCTTTAAAAATTAGGACAAATAACGAATTTGTTTATTGTGAGAAAATGAGTACCGTTATAACCAGTGAAAAGGTATCTAATTTAACAAAAGATTATTAATTTCTTGCAGATAAAAATTCCATGAGATAAGTTTTCCATCCAGCAACCCCTCGCATTGATTTTTCATATCAACGAGAATATTTAGGAGGAGCTGCTAGAACAGCCATTTAGCAAGCCCTCGCACTGATTTTTCATTTCAACGAGAATATTTAGGAGGAGCTGCTAGAACAGCCATTCACCAAGCCCTCGCACTGATTTTTCATTTCAACGAGAATATGCAGCAGCTGCTAAAACAGCCATTCACCAAGCCCTCGCATTGATTTTTCATATCAACGAGAATATTTAGGAGGAGCTGCTAAAACAGCCATTCAGCAAGCCCTCGCATTGATTTTTCATTTCAACGAGAATATTTAGGAGGAGCTGCTAGAACAGCCATTCACCAAGCCCTCGCACTGATTTTTCATTTCAATGAGAATATTTAGGAGCAGCTGCTAAAACAGTCATTCAGCAAGCCCTCGAATTGATTTTTCATTTCAACGAGAATATGCAGCAGCTGCTAAAACAGCCATTCACCAAGCCCTCGCATTGATTTTTCATTTGAACGAGAATATTTAGGAGGAGCTGCTAAAACAGCCATTCACCAAGCCCTCGCACTGATTTTTCATTTCAACGAGAATATTTAGGAGGAGCTGCTAAAACAGCCATTCAGCAACCCCTTTCTCATTTTGATGGTTTTTGAACACTTTTTTGAGGGCTTGCTCAATTTAGCCTCCAGCAACCCTTTTGATCGATTATTTTCATTGATTACAAGATTATTTCAAAATAAATTTCAATCAATCCCAATTGAACTGAAATCCAAACCACTTTAAAATTTTCCTCTTCTTTATTCTGCTTTTAAATACTCAACACGAACCACTTTAAATTAAATGATGTAACTTTTCTCTACACAATTCAACTCAACATCCACCATAACCTACCTTTTTTAATTTAGTATGCAAATTTCTGGGTAACCAAAAAATATTGTACAAATTTCCATTTATCCCCGCCTGTATTTTATCCCATTTCAAATGAAATGTACAACTTTGTGTTACATTTTGTGATTTTCAAATCAACACAACTCTCATATTCGCAACATAGCAACTAGCACAAAAATAATACAATTAAATTTTGCCAAAAAATAAAAGAGGCAAAAAGCAATCTCTAACTCATTTCCCTAAATACTTTCAGTTAAATGTTGAAATGTAATGAATATTGTTTGTTATGTACATTTTCAATTTTCTTCCAAAATAAGTTGATTTAAAATGATTGTACATTTTAATTTTGCTAGAGAAACTTAATTTGCATACAAATCTATTAAATTTAATTGTGAAATGTACGAAAATTAACGAAATCTTAAACGATGATGATGAGAAAAGTAAATCAATTTCAAAATCAGTTCAAAATCAAAATAAATTGAGGATTGTAAAATTCTTCGTTATCGTTAAAAGGAAACCATGTGAAATGAGACAATTCATGTTAAGTAAAAAAAAAGTCCTTAAAACTTTGAAAATACTTTTCATGGACTTGGTTAATAGAAAATTTATTTCTTCTATTCATAAAATTCACAAAAAGTTATTGAAACAGTTATTTGAATGGAAGTAAAATGTTAAAAGAAAATTTGTTTTGAGAAAGGTCCTTTTTCCTCTCTCTATATTACTATTATTATTTTAAGTTACATCACATGCCAAAAGTGTGTGTTTTCTATGAATTAAGTTGAAAAATTTTCTGTGTGTGTGTTTTTCATTTAAAAGATTGAAATTGAAAATTGAACATCTTTACCCTTAGAAATGAACTCAATTGAAATGCCTAGAAAAAGAAATCGAAAAACTGTGTTGAAATTTCCAATGAATCTATAAAAAGTCTTATGCAGTTTTAAGGCGCTGCTTTACATTAAATTACACTTAAAATTTCCTCCTTCTTTTTTTCCAAGCAATCGCTTTTCACTATTTTTCGTTGAAATCCTTGCCTTAAAATTCAAGACTGAAGTTATCAAAGAGCTTCCCTACCTCGAGAAGGTATTTATTAGGCTCGCTGAACACTTTGAAATTAGTAGGGGTCACCAAAAACTTTTGCCCATATATTTTTAATGCTTTTTTCATTTCAAATTCTTCATAATAATAATATTTTTCGCTCTCAAGACCATCAGTTAGAAATTTCTTGACAGATGGCGCTGAGAGGACTTTTAATGTTATTTTGGTCGGCTTCTGGAAGCTTTTTTAAAAATTTTACAAGGACAAAATAGACGATGAGTTAACAGATCGATAGAAAATTTCATTCTTCAAAACATCGACCTCCAGATGCCACTGAGAGCGAAAATGTGATTTAAACAAGAAAAAAGCTAAATAACAGCAAATTAAAGTCAAATTAAGGTTAAATTTCGTTGAAAACCTCTGGTGCCTGTCTGAGAGGGTCTAGAGGACATTAAAGCACCTTCTTAAGACTACCAAGAATGTTGACGAGGTCGTTGTAATTAAAGTCTTATCTTTACCTGTTACAGCCTGAAGAAAGGCGATTTTTATGCAAAGCGTCGCCTTAAAACAGCATACTAACTTATTTTAATTCATAGGAAGTTTCAATACGGTAATCGAAATAATAATATAAAATGTTGTATCCTTTTCCATTTAGAAACCACAATCGTACACACACACACACACACAGACCCATACAGACATACACACAAATACACATTTTATTGATGAAACGTACAAGACGGATAAAAAAACATCTTTATTAGAAAAATCATTATCATTTTGTGGTCTACCTTTCTTCAGAAATTGCTTAAATTTTTATTTGATCTTCTTTTTACACAATTATCATCATGAAATATTTGTAAGGACATACAGAAAAAATCCATTTAAGTTTAATTTTTGATCAAAAATTTGATATGTTTTTCCTTTCCATTGCTGTTTAAACGCACACGGTACACATTTGAATGTCCTTATTTTTTTTTATTGTATTGTTATTTTTTTGTATTTTTTGTCATTTGCGGTTGTGTAATAAAATACAAATGTATCCTTTTATTTTTTTTCCCTTGATCTTCATCTCAAGCTTCAACAAGTAATCTGATTTTGATGACA